>WHPX01000386.1:0-527842 GCA_011057435.1 Actinia equina | reverse complement strand
ACTAGGAATAAACATGGAAACAGCATTACAAATAGATATGGTTGGTTTACATGGTTAAAAGTGTCATTTAATGTTGCTGTATCCAGGGTATTGCTTCTTTATCTTGCAAAGATTTGCAACCCTAAAATCACTTTGTAGCTGCTGTCGGTATCCACCGTCACATTGTTATCTGTCAAAAGAAGAATTTAAAAATGGTAGTATTGAACAGTGGTTCCACAGAGACACTCTTCTTCCACCACACTACGATAGGACCTTCAGTTTGTGACGTTTTACCATTTCAAACCTCATATAATCCTAGCGAAACAATTTTTTGCGTTGCGGGTTGTACATGAGAGAGTAAATGAATGACATAGGTCAAACCCAAGAACATGGTCGAGAGAGCAAGCAAGTGTTCTCAACACTACACCATCAATGCTTCCACTAAAATAAAGAATTTGAAGGAACCCTGATGCAAGCAGTACTAGGCGCAGCGTTTAGCGCAGTGGGGTAGTGAGTGACCTTGTAGAGGTCCACCGGTTCGATCCTTGCGATTCCCAGGTTGTTTTGACTTCTCTCTAAGAGTGTAGATTCAGCTTTAAAATACATTAAACAGAGCATGCTGGAGAGAGGGGGTTAAGTGCGCACGTTGGCTCCATTTGATAGCAGTTGAATTTGGACTGAAGGAACTTACCGATGTTAATATAGGTACTTTACCTTTGTATGCAAAGCGCCATTCTTGCTGAGAAAATTATAACATTCAATAGACATTTGAATCTGCCTTATGGCAGCCATCTTGAATAAAGGGACAGCCATGGCAGCAAACACATTTATAAAAGCATAAAAGCTCGGCGCAGGGTTACTTCTTCCATAATTTAGCTTCGGGGTGTTGTTGTTAATGTTCCCTCTACCGCATAGTTTAATTGCTTTTAAAGATATGGCTTTCAGTTGAGAAGGGTAAAGAATCTATAAAAAAAATCATCCTAAAGCTGTGAGTCTATAAATGTTCCATAGCTGTCCTCGGCATTCCACCTAATGTCTTGACTTGTTAAAAAGAAATTCACCGATGGCCGCGTATGGGTTAAAATGGTCTATTCCAGCCCCAGCGGGTAGTATGCTACCTTCAGTATTTCTGTGATTATCTTTCTTCATCACTGAATCTTGCTTCAAATCTTCTACGTGAAACTTGAATAAGATTCCCAAGGGTAGATCCTGTAATAGAACAAAACTTTAATTGCTACTATCATCATGTGATTTTGAAGTTGACTGGGGGGCAATTAATATAAAAGGAATATCTCAAGTCAAAAACTGTCAAAAATAGTTTTAAAGTACTGTGTCTGATGCTGATATTTTACTGCCTGACACAGAAATCAAGATATACATGTATATGCCCTTCAAGATTCCTACTACCTATTTCTAAGCAAAGGCAAGCTAAGGTTAGATTGACTTTCACTGTAGCGTTTGAAATGCGCATAACGTTTTGCAACTTGCTTGCGAGAAAGTACTAATATGGTAGTGTGAAAATATTACTGATCATCCACTGATGATTGGCAGAGAGTCACTGCTGAAACATGTATGTTAAACTCAAAAGTGTAGTTCTGTTCTTAAAATATTCATATAAAACTTCTCTCTCTAAACCATACTATTTTTTCCATTTTGACAGTATATTTACTGTTTCAACAGCTTTCACAGATATGTTTTATAATGTATTTGATGTGTAGGCAAACTTCAGTAGGCAAAACTATGCGTAGGCGAAACTATCAGACACCATAATATAATTACCTATTGTGCTAACATGTTAGTGAACCTGACATCAGCACTTATCGTAGATAGAGATACACACCACAGTGACTGGAGTGTAGCTTACCCTTCTTTTGGAGCTCATCAAGTAAAACCTAGCATTGTAAAGTATCCAACAATAAATGATAAACAATGAAATGCGGGCGAATATTGCAATATTGTTTTAAATTATAATAATAATAACAGCAATAATATTAATCATAAACCGCACATAACCTGCACATAGAGATATAGTACGTAATATTGCCCGGATACCATGGTTTGCCCTACACCTTATTGTCTGGCTGAGTTTCAGCGTGGTGGATCCATGTAATGAAGCAGTAACATGTCACGTAGAAATACCGACTTGAGTGGTTCAAGACTGCCAAGGGCATGATGTTTTTCTCAAATATATTACGACGAGATTAAGGTGCAAAATAGAAAAAAGTGAAAGAAATTAGAAAAAATATACTTTCTTAAACTATTTCTTGAAAAATGAAGACTATACCATGAATGAGTTGTTCAATAATAATCTACTGCAAAAAAAAAAAAAAAAACACACATATTGAAATGAAAATGAAATTATCTAGTGTCGTTACATACCAGAAAGCCGCCCTATTTTTTCTTTGCTGTCCGTCGAGTTCGGTTTCTTTTCTCTTTGTTTCTCTGCCTCATGTTCCTTGTTCAAGCAGTCGGATAGGCTCTTCATAAGCAATCAGCATGTCTTCTCTATCAACATCTTTCAAAAATAGCAACAACAAAATGATTTCAAAAATTAAAATGATATCAGAAATTTATAGTCAAAATAAATAAAATTTAAAATTAAATCAATATGGTTGAAACTGTAAGGCAACAACTCAAACAAAGATAATATACTCTAGGGAATAACACATGGTCTGAAATGGGAAAACCCCAGGTACAGGCTGTAAAGAGATTAACTGGTTGAACAAGGACAATAATCGTTGTTGATCAGTCTACTGCTCATCGTAGATGGCCATTGGTCATTTATGTTTGATTATGCTCAACCATCGATTGGTACTCAGTTGTTAGAATGGCACACCCCCTTAAATCCCTGGGACTCGTTTACCTTGTCGACTATCTGACAGTCTCCAGATCTATTTATCTGCTACTTTAAGTTTGAATAGTGCAGTACTTACCTTTAACCTCGTCATCATAACCATATGAGGGGTGTTCTTTAATACTGAAGAGCTTTTGAGAAAATAAATAAATAAACTATGTGAGAACTCAGGCAGCAACTCATTGGGAATCAAATTTTGAGGTTAGCAGCATTTTGCTCACATTCTTACTTCTGGGTTCTTAAGTGAGTTAGTCATGTGAGTTAGACATAGCCTATCTGATCGGCCAGAGGTTGATCTGTGAGTTAGCTGTGCCCAGACTTAGATCAGTCCAGAGTTGTTCAGGGTTCAATCTGTGAGTTATCCCAGCCCTGACTTATAATTATCAACTTCCCAGAGGATTTTTTCAGGGTTGGTAAATTTTGAAGTTTTTTTGCTACACAGTTATTTCAAAAGCCCTGACTGTCAGCCCAACCAAGGATTGAAACACAGATCTTCCAACTCAAAAGGCCAATATTAGACTAAGATAATTCGGGGAGATAACTGTTGGAAGGGAATAAGAGAATGAGGATTTACTCAGTCAAAGAAAAACACATAAAATTTTAAAAAATAAATTACTCCTTGTTCTCATTGGTTTCTTTTGTCTTGTTCTTAGTATATACTGTAACACTCCTTCCTACCACCTCTCTCTCTTTTACTCCGACGAAGGACTAGTGTCCGTAACGTCATTTTTTCACAGTATAAAATTTACCCTTTTATCATGACTATTGTGTTTGTGGGTTTGATTCCCTGAACTTCTCATGTGACATGAGAAGAGTTACTGTTAATTCTGTTCTAAACTTTGTTTGAGTTCTCTGTCTGTCCGTCCACCATATCTTACATGTAGGATCAGGAGACTAAGCAGTCTAACTTACTCTTCAACAAAAATAAATTAAGTATTTTGATCCCCCTTCATAATATAGCATAATGTTTCACAATGTGCCATTCTCTCCCTCACCACAAGGATTTTTCTCCGGGTTCCCCAGTTTTCCTCCCTCAGTAAAAATCAAGATGTGAGTTGGGAGTTGTGTGCTTCAAATATTAAAATTAATGTAGTGGCAGTGAGTGTTGATTGACCTCCTCGGCTTGGGTGTAATGTTGTCCGATTTCAGACCACATGTCATTCCCTTGAGAATTAGATTCTTTGTTGGAGTTGTAATCCATATTCATGTGTCTTCTCATGTGCATCGGAGCGTAACCATTAAACAAAGAAATGATACTCTAGGGAATGACATGTGGTCTGAAATGGGACAACATTACCCCGAGCCGAGGAGGTCTTTTGTGTCGTATATTTTAACCTAGCCTCTGGCAAAGAAGACTCGGCAATACTCCCCATATTCCAACATAAAATAACTTAGAGATTATAACTTTTTATCATTTTATAATCGATTTTTGATACTAACCTCTGCCCATAAGGTTCTATGACTAATACTTGTCATGCTATTATAGACTCGCAGCATCTTTTCTCTGTTGTTGGCTCTAAGCTCTTTCTCTTCTTTTTTCTCTCGCTTGGCCAAAAAGAATATCACATCGTCAAAGACATCCTTTCTGTCCCTTTCATTCACTGCTTCCCATTCTGGTGTCCCTTCAAACATGTCACATGCATAACGCCATCTCACAGAAGAATTCATCTTTTTGTAGTTTTCAAGGAATGTTCGCAGTTCTTCTCTAGCTTTCTTTGCCTTTCTTCTGTGTTCTTCCTGAATTTTAAAAAAGCAATGCCTTGATCTTTAATTTTGAAATGTGCAGTGGGCTTAATTTGCAAAATATAGTACTCCAGTTTCGAGTTTTCTGTTGCTTCCATTTAGCCTTGATTTTGAAGTCGTGCATTCTTTATTTTACCTTGTGGTATTTGTGAATAAGGGAAGCATGGGTGGCGTAGCAGTGAGAGCGCTCGCCTCTCACCAATGCGGCCTGGGTTCAAGTTCCAACAAGCTCAGTGTTGTATGTAAGTAGAGTTGTTTGTTAGTTCTCTCCTGTGCTTCCAGGGTTTTTCTCCGGGTTCTCCGGGTTTCCCCCCTCCGCAAAAAACAAATACTAAATTCAATATCTCCTTTCACACTCACTGATGCAAATAAATTAGTGTTTTGCTTGTTTGTTTGTTTGTTGTTTTTTTGTTGTTGTTGTTTTGCTTTGAATATTTAGACACTGGTTTGAAGCCAACCCTGAGTAAATGAGTTTGTAATCAAGGAAAAAAGCAGTAATTTGAAACCGTCCTCCAAGCTGGTCTATTAAAACTAAAAGTGTTGTCAAGGCAATAAGAATACCAATATCAATCCAGGAGGCTCAAATCCCCGTAGGGTTTTCCATTGAGACCCTGATAATAAAAACTGCCCTCTTGTTTCCCTCAGGCATTCCCCCCCCCCCCCCCCCCCTAAAGTTTTGCTTCGGCAGGGATATAGTTATACAGAGGGTGGTGGACATCACAAACGTCCATAGATTAAATACCCTTAAAATGGAGCATTGATTGATGGATTGGGAAAATAAGTGTCTAGATTTACTGTGAACACCCATCTTGCTCTATGGAAATACCTTTTCTTCATTAGCTCTTTGAGTCTTGTATTCATTAAAAGCTTGTTTCTTTTCATTCATTTTCTTCAGCGCACCATATCTTGGATCATTAACAATCATTCGCATGGCTGTGTCCCATGATGCACTGGGAGATACCTCCTACAAGCCGACAGAATATAACGGTGTTAGTTGACTAAACTTTAATAAATCCTGCATTGTGATTGGCTTAATGTTGGGCTAAAAATGACAACCTGTCATCAAACAACGCCTAGCCAAAATTGCAACTTGTCGGGTCAAGTCTTTTCCTTGCCAGTCATTTTCACAAGTACACTGGAACATTGATCCAAAACAAGGTTTGAAATCGTTATGGCATAATTATGTATATTGATGCTTAACAAATTTGGTAAAAGTGAAAAACTTGGATTGTAAGGAATTTTGAACTGTCACCTTTTCTCGTAGTAACTCCTTGAAGGCCTGCTTGGCTTCTTCTTTAGTTTCATAATATACTCTTTTTTCTCTACCACTGTCTGTGTAGGGGTCTCACTGCCGCCATCAGTACTAAGATTAGTAAATTGTAAAACGTTTAAAAAAAAGTATAAATGTGTGTTAGAAACAGTAGGTTTACATTGCTTCTGCTTCATGTAAGACACCTCATGGTGTCGACAGAGTAACCCGGACCACCAATCAACCAATCAAGACATAGAGTGAAAACAAATGAATCAAAATGAGTCAAACTTGAACCAATCATGAGCAAGCAACGAAGCCTATTGTAGAAATCTGTGAAAGACTTAAAGTAGATGTTATCGACAACCGTAGGAATGGAAAATTAAAATCGGTCGAAATCAATATGATTTTGTTAATAAAATATTTTGCTCTTTCCTGATTGGCTAATTATTTTTTAATCTTCAATTTTGTTTAAATTTTAATTTTTCTCTGTAAGGACCTAATGCCTGTGTCTTCTTGAAGGGTGTCTGGGAATGTCTGCTGATCAATTCTTAATCAGCTTAGATGTTGGATATTGGATAAATACTCTTTCACTGCCAGGTGTTTGAATAATATTGCATCCATCCATGATTTGATTCCCAGACTCAAAGAGACTAGGTATACACCTACTTGCAAGAAGGTTGTCATACCAGAATAGAACATTTATAATTTAGTAAATTAGTGATTTAGTAAATTTACCGATTAGTGATAAATTATCACTGACGTCAGACTCAAATTCATCAGTAAGAAAAAGATAATTTTGGACGACATGATGTGACCGATGCAGATGAAGATGTAATTTCTTAAAACGAAAATGAATAAATAAAAAATAAGATCAGTATTTGTTTTTTTATGTTTCTGCTCGTGTAACATTGTGGCTATCATGCAGTAAATAAATAGGTTGACATAATAACAATGCTAAAACAATTTCCCTTTAGACTGGGAAACTAATGTAACTAAACTACGAATTCTAGCGCTGCCTGGCGTTTCTGATATGTTAGTAGTTAGTCTGACGTCAGTGATAATTTATTCCTAATCGGTAAATTTACTAAATCACTAATTTACTAAATTACAAATGTTCTATTCTTGTATGACAACCTTCTTGCAAGTAGGTGTAGACTAACATTAAATACCTTAATAATACCTTATCAAAATGATTTATCAATTCATAAAAATGATTTCTAATTCATTCCTATTTCTTATTGTTTATTTTCTATTTTTAAATGACAACGTTCTTGCAATTAGGTGTAATAATGTATTATGTATTTTAAATTATGTATTTTAAATTTTAAATTTATTATTGTATGTTAAAATAATCAGCATTTATATGTATTTAGATACCTGGATACTGCACTTTCTTGCTTCACTGTATCTGGTACGTTTTCTGTAGCTCCAGCCGGTTTTTCCTCTTCCTCTTCAGATGAATCCTCTTGACTAAACATTGAACGACAAACACAACAATCACATCACACAACTCTACAAATTAATACTTTTGAATAACTGGCTTGCCTTTGACATATAAACACAGGTTACCTAATCAAGAATATTAATATGACAGACAGGGCTGAAAAACATAATTATGGATTTTCTTGAAACCATAGGCATTTTAGGTAATCCTGTATTTCATGTTTAGCCAACATGTGTCGGTCGACTATCGCCCGACTATCGGCCATCTATTGGCCAGCCATCGGCCAGCACAAAAGCAGTTTGACAATCACATCCCTCACATGGCATGAAAAGAATCATTGTATAATTTAATCTATATTTAGCTACTTAGCTTGATTAGCTCTGCCATTTCTAAGTGGCATGACTGTGCTTTTCTCCTGCAATTATCTACTTATACTTAATAAAGATGTTGTACAGTACTTACTCTTCAGCCTCCAACTCTTTCTTTACCATTTCTAAGAAAATATAAAATAAAAATATACATTAAGTTAAACATTATCAATAATATATGCAATCAAGTTTGAGGAAAGCCAGCAAAACCCACAGAAAAACCTAAATCAAGGGAGAGACTTAACAAACTCTGTTCATATAATGACAATTGGTAGTGTTCGCGGCCAACGCGTCGTCTTTCACCGCTGTCAGTCCAGCGGGTCTGGTCGATGGTTCAAGTCCTCATGTGAATTGCGCTTAAGTCATAAGTGAATTTGTTTGAATGAATGAGTTTGTTTGATGTGTTGTTCTCTCCTATGCTATGAGGGTTTTCTCCGGGTTCTCTGTTAAAATCACATTTGAGTTTAGCATTGTGTGCATAGAATATTGAATGAAGTGGTAATACGGGTGAGCGAAAAGTGTCCCCAATTGGTGCGAAATTAGCGCTGGAACGACTAGACACTTAAATAAAGTGATTTTAAGTCTCACTTACATAATGAACAGAGCAAGAAAAATGCTGCAGTTTTATTTCTTGAAAAAACTCAATACCTTTGAGGTCTTGTAATTCCTTGGGAACTGTCCAAGTAGATTCTTTAGTTTCAATGTTATGAAAATACACACGACCTGTGTCTGACTTATGCTCTTTCCAAGGACAAGAATCAATCAATAACTGAAAAAATATTAATAATAATGACAAATTACCAAAGATTATTGTTAAAGATTAAATCTTGATTACATTCGGTTTATCAGATATACACTAAAACAAAGTGGTGACCAATCTTAGTTCTGGACTGATTAGATTAGAGAGTAGAGAGAATAAGAGAAAAATATCAAATGCCCTTGGCGGGAATCAAACCCACGTCTTTGGTATTCTAGTCCGATGTGTTAACCACTAGACTACAAGGACCAACCACGCTGGTAATGCAGTGCAGGAATAATGTAGGGTATTCGTGAGGATATTAATTGTTAGCTATGTGATCACGTGTAAACATAAAAGCATTTTCACAGGTATGGGAGGCTAGTCATTCACTTGTCAGTCCAGAGCAATAGTTATTCAAATTGGTTAGTCATGTTTTGATTGGTGTTTAGGAGCTCATGTCCCATTCCCTTGAGCATTATTTCTTACTGTACAAAAGATAAGTTGTATGTAACTTAAAGAAACCTATTCTCAGTGTAGAGATGCACTCTGAAATTAAGGTTTAAAATAATGGCCAGATATTGGACAATGTCCGGCCAGAACTGGGACTTGCCCTGTCAAATCATTGCCTTGCCGTCCATATAATAATAAATTTCTTATGACTTCAAACTTTAAATTCAATGACCCCCCGAAATGACCTCTAGGATAATCTAATTCTGGGCATGGCTAACATCTAATGTTAGAATACAATTGGCATTTATATTGAGTCTTTTAAATTGGTTTTGAAGAGTGATGGACAATGGAGGATCCTGTGAGAGAAAAACCCTTCAATCAAGCAAGAGACCTAACATATTTTACAAAATATATATGTTACATATATGATGCTAGTCCAGGGATTGAACCTGAGGCCTTAGGGGTGTGTGTACTACCTAAATGACAGTAACCCTCAATCACCATGAATGTGCTCTTTCCTCAAGAATAAGGTCAATAAAGTAAATATTCTAGTATTTCTATTTGAAAAAATAATATTACTTACCTCTGAATGTGTTTTCAGTTCTGAAGGTTTTTGCCAAGTCGACACTTTGGTATCATTATTATAAAAATATGTCCGTCCATCAGGTGCAGTGTGCTCTGTCCATGGCGTCTTTTTCTAGTAATATTCATAACAAAAACAAAGTTCACTTACTTTCAGACCATAACAAAAAACTGAGTACAAAATTTAAATGTATTTAAATAAAAATTGATAAAATAAAATAAATCGATATACTGAACGAAAAAAAAATGGTTTCAGAAATCAGTATCACAAACAAATTCTTACTTTTGTAGCCTTGGGTTTTTTACTTTTTCTTTCTTTTCTTCTTCCATATTAGCTTCCCTTTTCTTGGTACTCTCGTCTGCTGCAGGGGCTTTAGCTTGACTTACATTTGGTGTTGGCTGTGGGCTTTGAACTGCTTGAGTGTTTCTGGTGTTTGCATTTACTGCTGCTGGGATAACAGACTGTGGAACTACAGAACAATAAGGACCTTTAGCACTGACTATGATTATTATCATGAGGTATTGATATTACGATATTAGTCTTTTGATAAAACTTCTTCAAAATCTTCAAACTGTGGAATAAGCCCATTTATCATATGACCCATATCTGCCCAGGTGCACAATCTTAAAAAAACCTTCAGGAAAATGGGGTGAGCAGGGCTGTACGGCTTTGAACGAGCAGACCGTATGAATCCGTACGGCCAAGCTCAAAACCTGTGACCATATTGACATAATTTGCAAGTTTTAAAATATCTTTTTTATTTAGGGTCATATGATAAAATGCTTATTGACTGAAATAGTTCTGGCCGAATGGGAAAATATTTGGCTCTAGGTCATTTGTACGGCGCAAGGTCCATACGGCATCATCTCGAGCCAAATATTTTCTCGTACGGCCCTCCCACTCAGTCAATAAGTACATAGTCTCTTATTACTGCATACTTTTATATCATTGCCCCACACATCTTCAGTGATAAATTCCAAACATTTCATGTGTGGTCTTTAGTATGCAGACATTTTGGCTCCATTTTGACGGCATGCAACTGTAATGCTTGGAACCCATGGGTCACAACAGTCAATCTCTTGAATTTTTTTACTCATTACTGCCCATGATGATTATACATTAAATTGCAAAATTATTGTCAGGTTTCAAAAACAGTAAAAGTTGAGGCTAGAATGGTACAAGGGAATAATGTTAATTAGATGTATCTAGTGACGCAGTGGTCGCAATGACGCAATGGAATGGATAATTATATAATTTCAAAGAATGCCTTTAGGTCTCAGCTCCTATGTTCTATGTTTTGAACCTGACAATGATTTTTCAACTGAGTGTATTAAGCAGTTTTCATATGACTGTGGAACACTCAGGGCAAGAACATGCCCATGAAATAGCAAGGCACATGCCAGACAAAACCGTTGCATGAGAATTAACTCTCTATCCAATCAAACACTGTCTATGTTATTTTATAAAATAATTGGGATACTACGCATGTTATGATTGGTTGAGAGTATCAAAACCCACTATCGTCATCTTAGCGTGCACAAGTATTGCAACTGTCAGATTTTAGTCTATCGCACCCGCTCATTGGTCAGTTTGAATAAAACAGAACGTAGGGAGAATTTACTTATACTTTGCTTTTTTTTATCTTTTCACGCGTTCGTTATTTTATAAAACAAAACAAAAACAGTTTTCTGTGTTTGATACTCTGATCAAAAACCTTGGGATGTTGGGAGAACACTCGAGAAGCTGGAAACCACTCTGCTACACGTCATGGTTTCCTAAGCTCCTCTCGTGTTCTTTCAACATCCTGCGTGTTTTGATCAGAGCATCAAACACAGAAAACTGTTTTTGATCTGTTAAATCTAACTTACTCATCATTGTTGGTGCTGCTGTGGTTGTTACTTGGTATGTTCCAGGCATGGCTTGTAAATGTTGCATCTGTTGTGGCATCATTTGACCAGGATATGATGGTATCATGCCAGGATATACCATGGGGTGTGTACCAACTTGCGGGTACCCTGGCATACCTGGGTAACCACCTTGCATTGGCATTCCAGGAACTGGCATTGGCTGCGAATGAAGTAACAAACCCTTTTACTTTGATTATGCTTATTTTAATAAAGTTAGGTACCAAAAACCTACAAATCTGAGGCCAAAAATGATGATGGGAATATCTTGAAAACAAGTAAAGCTTCTTGATACAAACTGCAGCTTTTCAGATGACTAACTTTATTTAAAAATGAGTATATAAAATGTTTTCCTTTTTCAAATTGATTCTAATTCAACATTTTTTGTTTTCCATATTAATACTTGAGAAAATACTCTTAATAAGCCTTTTCATAGTTTAAGAATCGATTCCACTGCGCATGCAATTTTATCCTGAATTTCTCACCTCCTTTTATTTAATTAAGAACAAAAGAAGGTTTAGACAAAAGAAGGTTAGAAATTCGGGATAAAATTGCATGCGCAGTGGAGTCGATTCTTAAACTATGAAAAGGCTTATTGACAAAGGGGCAAAATAAGCGATAAGCGATATAGCAAATACAGAATTTCAAGACCCAAGTATAGCTGGAATGACAAGTCACAAATATCTTACCACAACGACTTGCACCCTGATTGGCTGATCTACTAATGGTTTATTAGTGATAGACCACAAGTAGCAAAAAACTGCTAACAATGGCCACTAACTGACATTTTGTAAAAACATAGTTAATGTGTTAAGTGAGTTAAGTGATGTCGACTATCTTGGAATGGTTTGGAAACTCCATAGAACAAAGCTATTGTTTTACGTTTGATGTTGAACCGTGCCATCATGTGATACTGACCGTGCACAATGAACCAAAGCAAGTATGGCTGAAAATACTCATTTCCTTATTATTTTCATGTATGAACATTTTGAAATTGAAAACTTTCATTCAATAACCACAAACTATGCGGATAAATATTTTTGTGCAGATACAGTTAAGTTACTAGATGATAAATAAGAAAGCACGAAAAAAGGCAATTTCCTTTTCAATAAACAATTAGTATTAATCATATAGGATTAGTTAACAAATAATAAAGTATTTTAGAAAATTTTTTAGGGTTAAAAACTTCTATATTCCCAAATACTATGAACAAACTTAGCAACGTTTCTTTCTCTATGCACCGTCAACGTCGTATAACAATGGATAAAGTCGAACAAAAACATAGAACAATAGGTTTCCCAACCATTCCGCTCCATTAACTATGGTAAAAAAATTATTATCCATGTATTTGATCAACTAGTAGGTTTAGGCAGAAAAAATAGACCTCTTATCCTCATGGTCTATGAGTCATTAGCCCATTCAGCTGACTATTGCTGATTTTAATCATTTCCAGGGGAGTGAAATATAACAAAAGACATGGCGGCCATGTCGGATGATATAACGAATTTATTGACAATTCTTTCGTTAAATTCATCCAAGATAATGGCTATGACATCTTGTGCAAATGAAGAATTGACTCAAAGACCATTTGAGCTTTGGATCTATTAAATTGTTAAACACACTCCAGAATGACATAGAAATATTTTGAGAAGAGATAACTAGCTAGACATGGCGGCCATGTCGGATGATATAACGAATTTATTGACAATTCTTTCGTTAAATTCATCCAAGATAATGGCTATGACATCTTGTGCAAATGAAGAATTGACTCAAAGACCATTTGAGCTTTGGATCTATTAAATTGTTAAACACACTCCAGAATGACATAGAAATATTTTGAGAAGAGATAACTAGCTAAGAACTAGTGTGAGCTGCATCGGTGTTTCTAATGTAACAATAATGATAAAAGGTAAATTATACACCGTGAAAAGATCAAAAAACTTACTGTTGTTACGGGCGCTAGTCCTTTGTCGGAGTAAAGGAGAAGAAATGTTTTGATTAAATTCTATGAGAAGTTATGGCACTAAAGTGTAAGATTCTAGACTTCATTGAAAACAAGTGTAATTAATCAATAACATGTGGTTAATATTCACTGGCTTATCTGAACTGTAATACCTATACTAGTACTGTGAGCCACAAACACTTACACGCAACTTGACAAATACTAAACAATTGACAGGTAATATTTATTCTAATTCAATTATGCTATAACAGACATCCAGTCTGTTGCAATAACGATATAAAATCCCAAACTAAATTTAATCTAGTATGATATCTTGAGAAAGGAGATGGATGAGGAGGAACAATGATGTTTTTGTAAAGAGAATTCGTTCAACGAACGTAAAAACTTACTGCAAAAGTCTGCATAGTTTGCTGTTGTTGTTGTTGTTGTTGAGGAAAGCCCGTCATTGGAGCTGTCGACGAAGGAAAATTCCCTGAAGCCTTAAAAAAACAGCTCGGTTAACAACTCATTCAGTTATCTATCGGGTTAAAAGACACAAAAAGGTTCAAATAATAAGGAAAAACATACCATTTTTGAATTGTTTAGGGATCTTCTTTTCCTCGTGTGATCAACTACCCATCATGCTATGCAACCTGTTTTCGTGACTAGTAATATAGATAAAGGAATAATACCGCTAACCATTTAACTGTGGGCTCATTTATTTTCAATTCAACTTATTCCCTTATTTTATTTTCAAAAATGTTGCTCCAAAAGAAACGAAAGTTAAGTAATGTTAAGGAAATGTAGGATTCATTTTAAAGGTGTAATTAAATTTATCAATGACTACAACCTCTCTCGAAACAGCTCAAGGCGTTCCAAGTTTAACCACAGGTAGCCCAATTTAGATAAGATTAAGAAGGATTAAAAATACTATAAATGTCCTCAAAAATTAACAAACGCATACAAAAGAGTAAAAAACTGAACAAAGATGCATTTCCCCGCACGCGTCTCCTTTAACCGACCGCTTTTAGCGCGAAGGGTCCTTTCTATAAGCCCGAGGCCGCAAAAGTAATCAGTGATAAAATTAGTAGCTGTAGGGTGGAGTTCGGTTGACGACAACGTTTTTTGAATTGAATGTAAACAGAAAGCAAAGCAACCTTTTATAATAATAATTATTATTATTATAACATCGATATTTATCCTGGAAAAAAACCCCGATCAATTGGACATTATAAAACCTGGTATAAAAAGATGATCTTTTGGTGGCCTACAAATCTATAATTATAAAAAGAAAAGTGTTATATATCCGCATTTTTTTTTTTTTTTTTTTTTTTTTTCCAGGTAGGAGGTGTTTTGGAAAACTAAACAGAACGCACATCACAGTAAATTTGATCTATTTCAAAGCTAATCCGTTACGGAAACATGTTTTTAGGATTTTTAGTTTTTGATTGATTAAATCAGGACCATACTTTCAGACATCGAGTGATGAACCGTCGTATGGCAGCGCGAAGCACTTACGGCTACGCCGGAGATTTCGACCCCGACACCGCTATCCGAAGATTTACAGACTGATTAGGAAGTTCGGCCGAAGACTAAGGGAGAGGTTCGTCGGTCCCTAGACCGTAGATGATTAACCACTTGCTATGACCAGCATACTCAAAATTTTGATTGTGGAACTAAGGCTTTGAACGCATACTCACTCCTTGTGCGAGATCATGACGTAACAGACTATGAACTTAATTTGCATATTCGCACGTGTAAATCGAGAGAGAGAAAGAGCGGGAAGAATAGAAAGTCGAGACGGATAGTTTGTGTTAACATGTAAAGAAAAGAATCGAAAATACAACACAGCTTAGTCGAATGCTGCTTAGTTTATTCAAGGAAACAAAGATAAAGAAAAGAATCAAAAATACAACACTCCTTTCCATGTGGGATGCGTTTAGTAAAACTTAACGGAATGTGTATCATAGTATATACCTTGGGCGTAATGTTTTCCCACTCAGACCACTTGTCATTCCCTAAATAAGTATGGACAGAAACTCATAAGGTTTGAATTTCACTGACTTGAATTTCATATTCATATCTTAAAAACTTGAAAAATTTGTCGCTACCTCAGCGATGTTTACCTCAGTTAAATGGCTTTCCGGTTACGTAGATTTGTTGCGATTTTGTTGTTTTTATTGCATTAATATGTTCGTAACTTTCGTGCCTTTCAGAAACAATTCTGTCTAATCCTTGACTAGACGAAAGTTTGTTTGCATCTCGTTAGAGCTACTAGGCAATTGCATGAAAATCCACGCTGAATGTTGGTGATTGCTCAGCACTTCGTAGAGGTGTACATGTGTTTTCGGCCATTCCTTCAGTATAATTTGTAAACTTTCTTTATGATTATCGCCCAAAAAAGAGAAAAGCTTTGATTTTTTCGTGCATTGAGAGAAAAAAGAGAAAAATACTGACGTCAGCGTGCTACCTATGGGCGTATGGGGAAATAGTTCATGATAAATTAGCCAATCAGAGCGCGCGGTTTAACTTAGCTATATTATAATAATCGTGTTATAGTTGTGACTATTTGATTAGCCCAGAGGCATGTTTCAGGGGATCGATATAAAGATCTCACTAGTTTTCTAAACAAGACTTCCTTTGAAAAAAGCATTGTTAGAGTGCTACTCAACACTTACTGATTCTGCTCTCTGCTGATTGGCTATACTGTTTTCACTTCTCATGCATCCCTGACCCTAACCCTTTAAGTAAATTGAAGTGATATTATTGGTTCGCTTGGTAAGGGTTGTCTATACTGCCTGTCTTTCCACTCAGAAACCACGTGCTACTGATTATGCTCTCTAGCTTCTGATTTGCTACAGTTCTCTTTCACCATACTCCATATTATGCCCTTATTATGCGTACTTTCTTGCGCATGCGCAAGGCGCCCACGTTTTAAAGATCCATTATTATGCAAATTAAGAGACAAGGTATATAACCACGTGCAGAGCCAAGACCAAGCCTCTTCTTTCTTCGTGCTATCGCACTAGGTAAGCCCTCGTTTTGCTCTCGCTTCGTTTCACTTAAGCGAGTTTTTCCTAAACCATTTCTGTCTTTATTCTGTATATATTTTGTCAGCCGATGAGTATGTCTACTGACAAGCAGAACACCAGTAAGTCCTCTTCTCCAAAACGAAAGAAAGTTGCCGAGGAAGATGAGTCTTTGCTCTTCGATGAAGAGATGGATGATACTCCAGATATTTCAATACGAGCCGACTCGGCTCTGTTCAAGAAGGATACTTTGCTCCAACTGCATCATCATCTGGGAATTGATGAGATGTCTTCAAAAATTGACAAGCTGACTCAGCTTATCGAACGTTCAAGTTCTGTTCCCGACTCGGGACACGATCCAAAAAGTTCTAGTAAAGAGTTTGACCCTAGTGATCCACTAGTCGATGACCTTTCGAGTGATGATTCTGACTCACAAGCGGATCCCGAAGAGTCTGAATTTCCCCCGTCGATTTGTGATGTTAACGAAACGAAAGGTCCTAAAGTGCTAGATTTCCTAGCCAAACGAGTGAACGAATCGTTCACCTCGAAGCCAATGGAGAATAGAATGAAACCTCTTGTGGATAAATATCGCACTCCCGAAAATTGCGGGCTATTGTGCGTTCCACGAGTAAATACTCCACTTTGGAACGAATTGTCCCACAGGGCCAAAACGGCCGACTTAGGACTTCAAGAGGTGCAAAAATCTGTTGTCAAGACTGCCCAGGTAATAGTTTCACTTACTGAAACTGTGATTCAAGCCAAGAAAAAGAAAGAGCTAATGAATCCTAAAGATCTTGTGGGCTCGTTGTCCGAGGCCATTTCTTTCATCGGCAATGCCGGTTACCAAATGTCATTAAAGCGCCGAGAACATCTTAAACCCGAGCTAGGCAAAGGTTATAAATCATTGTGTGCACCATCCACTCCAATCTCGGAGCTTCTCTTTGGCGACGACCTGTCAAAGAATGTAGACGACATCTCTAAAGCGAACAGGATTGCCACAAAAATTACAGGAAATGATCGAAGTGGAGGCAATCGAAAACGCAAACGCGAAAACTACAAGCCTAGGGATCATTTTTTATCCCGAAGAAACCCGAGTTCATCTGCTCGGGACAATCGCGACAACTACGAGAGCTACAAACCACGACGCCGCCCGTTCAACCAGAACAAACCCCAAACCAAAACACAAGATTCATACAAGGACAAGTGACCAATGTAAGTGTCACACCTTCTATAACAAGTTGTACAATGGCCGGCAATTTAGCTCTCAAGATTGATGAATGGTCTAAGATCACTTCTGATTGCTGGATTTTGCAATCAGTCAAGGGTTATCGACTCGAATTCGAGTCAATCCCGAAGCAATTCAGAGCCCCAAAACAACGCTCTTTACCCTCAGATGAGTGCGTGTTAATCCAATCTGAAATCCAGAAGTTATGCTCTAAAGGAGCTATTGTAGAGACTAATCATTGCCCTAACGAGTTTATCTCTACTTTGTTTCTGGTACCGAAAAAGACAGGTGATCTTAGACCAGTTATCAATCTTAAACCTTTAAACGAATACGTTCGTAAGATTCGCTTTAAGATGGAAAGCATCGACTTCGTAAAGCATCTATTACACCCAGGAGATTTCATGGCCACTATTGACCTTAAGGATGCGTATTTCAGCATACCTATAAACCCTCAAGACCGCAAATATTTGCGTTTTTCCTGGGATAATTTGCTCTACGAATTTACATGTCTTCCTTTTGGCTATAGTCTAGCTCCACGGACTTTTACCAAAATCCTGAAACCTGTGTATGCTTATTTAAGAGCGAAGGGTATACGTATTGTGTACTACATTGACGATACCCTCGTCATAGGCGCATCTAAGTACCAATGCCTTAGTCACACCCATCAAGTTTGCGAACTGTTAACTAGCCTGGGTTATATTATCAACACTACCAAGTCCTATCTCGAGCCATCTACAACAAGGTCTTTTCTCGGATTTGAGTTAAACTCAATTCAGATGACTATTTCTCTCTCCGAAGAGAAGGTCGACAAAATTATTTCCTATAGTAAACGGCTTTTGGATAACCCTTCGCCTTCCATCCGCGAAGTCGCCCAGGTTTCAGGACTCTTGGTTTCAGCCTTTCGCGCTGTCAAATATCTACGCCTTTTTTATCGCTCTATTGAAATGTGTAAATCACAATTGATTTCCTTCGGGGCGTCTTATGAGGACAAAACTTCATTAAGTGTTCAAGCTCGTTCAGATCTCCATTGGATTATTGACAATATTGCTGTCCACAATGGTCTCCCCATTGTGTCCCCTCCACCAGACGTCACAATTGATAGTGACGCGAGCAAACTGGGTTGGGGTGCATTTTGCGAGTCACGCAACACCGGTGGACTCTGGTCAGTGAATGAAACTGACCTACACATTAATTACCTTGAAACACTTGCAGCTTTTTTCGCTCTTCAGTGTTTTGTTCGTGAGCGCCGCTCAGTTCATGTCCAGCTGCGCATTGATAATACAACAGCTGTTTTTTACATCAATAACATGGGTGGAATTAAATCTCCCTCCCTTAACAGTTTGGCTCGAGAGATGTGGCAATGGTGCATTTCAAAGGATATTGTAATCTCTGCGGTGCACGTTCCGGGCCTAAATAACCAAAAAGCTGATTTTAATTCTCGTCACTTTAATGACAGAACTGAATGGAGCCTTCACCCTACCGTATTTGGTTGGCTAACCCAAACCACGTTTAACCCAGATATTGACTTGTTTGCGTCCCGCCTAAATACAAAGCTAGAACGCTTTGTTTCGTGGTCGCCCGACCCCGACGCTTATGCGTGTGATGCCTTCTCGTTAAGATGGCACGACTTAAATGGATATGCTTTTCCTCCTTTTAGCCTAATACCCAGAGTTCTAGTGCATGCACGAGCGGACAAGATTCCTCGTCTCCTGATAATCACACCTGTGTGGCCTTCTCAATCCTGGTACCCGACAATGTTAGAGATGTCAATCGCTCGACCCATCCTACTCCCCAAGTGGCCGAACTTGCTTATTTTGCGCCACAACAATCATCTACATCCATTACGAAACCAACTCCAGTTAGCCGCTTGGACTATATCAGGCAAAAGCTCAGCAGTCAGGGAATTTCAGCAGGGCCTGCCGAAGTTATCTGCCAATCATGGTCCAAAGGAACTGAAAAACAATATAGTTCAGCCTGGCGATCCTGGTGTAGCTGGTGCAGTTCAAAATCGCTGGATCCTTTTCAAGCTCCTATAGAAGAATTTCTGAACTTCCTCTACAAAGTTTACAATGACGGTAAAATGTATAGTACAGTCAACACCTACCGTTCAGCCATATCTGCCACTATTGAATCAGTATCTGGTCGTGCAATTGGATCACATTACTTGGTCTCACGATTCATGAAGGGAATCTTCATGGGAAGGCCTCCGAAATCTAAATACAATACAACTTGGGACGTTAGTATTGTTACCGCCTATTTAAAATCTTCACTGTCACCGTGTTCGTCACTTAAATTGAAAGACTTGACCCTTAAAGTTGTCACTCTAGTCGCCTTGTCTACGGCCCAAAGATGCCAATCTCTTCACAGCCTTAACCTTTCAGACATGAAAGTTCTCGATGACAAAATCGTGTTCGTCGTAAAAGACCGCCTCAAGACTTCACGTCCAGGCAAACCTAATTTACGTGTTGAAATTGCTGCTTTCGCTGAAGACTTAGACTTGTGCCCGAAAGCACATTTACTCTCCTATATCAAAGAATCGCAGCCCCTGCGTTTCGCAGGACAATCTGTAGTAAACCAATTATTTATTTCATATATCAAGCCCCATAAGGCAGTCGGTTCTGCTACTATAGCTCGTTGGCTTAAACTAGTTTTGCATAACGCTTCAATAGACACGTCAATTTACAAAGCTCATAGCTTCAGAAGTGCAGCGACGTCCAATGCCCTTTTCAAGGGAGCATCACTAGTAGATATTCTCAAACATGCAGACTGGTCTTCAGTCAATACGTTCAACAGGTTCTATAATAAACCTATTGTTCGAAGCGATCAATCATTCGCGAATTTAGTCCTTTCATAAGACTAGTTTAACTATACAATTCGTTGTAAGAATTCAGATTTCAGATTACAAGAATCTCAACATTTGCAATCTAATAAAAGTAATAGATGATGAAATGCAAATCACATATGTCTTATGCTATTTATCATTTGGCATCATTCTTCGAACACGCATAATAAGGGCATAATATGGAGTATGGTGAAAGAGAATTGAAAATTAGACAAAAGGTACACTTACCTTGCAGGATAATTGTAATTCTCTGAGCCATACGGAACATTATGACCTTATTTTCCCACCCGGTGTTATGATTACCTGGCTTTAGCTTTACTACCGTACTTGGCACTCATGGTAGTCCTCTTGACCCACCCTGATCATGTTTGATGCCAAATGCTTTTCCTTCCTCACATTTACACAAAGAAAGAAGAGGCTTGGTCTTGGCTCTGCACGTGGTTATATACCTTGTCTCTTAATTTGCATAATAATGGATCTTTAAAACGTGGGCGCCTTGCGCATGCGCAAGAAAGTACGCATAATAAGGTCATAATGTTCCGTATGGCTCAGAGAATTACAATTATCCTACAAGGTAAGTGTACCTTTTGTCTAATTTTCAATTTTACATAAATAACAGTGTCTTTCCATGCAGAAACCACGCGGCTGATTGGCTACAGTTTTCACTTCGCCTCCTGATTGATCAATTGCAGTTTATTGACATTCTATTTTTAAATTTACTCTGTAGACGGCTTTATATTTCAATTTCCTGTCTAATGGCATTGTCTATTTACAGTACCTCGGTAGTTAAGCTTCGAATTCGCTTTCGATTTGATTTGTACGCGTTATCTGCTAAACTACTGAAAATATCTACCAGAACCATGGCTTCATCTAAACTGAGAAGAGGTGTTACACCAAGAATCCAAGCTTCCATATCTGCTCTTGATAAAGTTGATGGAAAGATGCTTGGAGCTCAGGTAAGGAGTCTATTTGACCATGACACTCCTAACCAATTTAATTCCTTTGCAGTTGTTTTTTTAAACGCTTGTTTTTATTTCTACGCTTAAACCCTTGAAAAGAAAATCTTGGCCTCTGAAATTCAGGGAGTTTAGTTCGTCAGGCGATATACGACTCATTTGCAATATAACAAATACATGATTTCAAGGTAGCAAAGCAAAGTGAAAGTGGAATACGGGAAGTTGTATGACCATCTGGGAGGGATTCTCTCAGCGGTGTTTTCCGCTTTGGATGTTTGAGCTGACTATGGACAATGTAAATGCAAACAGTGAAAGGTCACAATGATTGAATTTTCCTTAACTTTTTTCTAGTAGTGATTCAATCACCGAAATAGATTATCATAGGAATTAGTTCCGCGTTTGAACGACGGGAATGAGCACGCGGAAATTGCATGTGATATAGCGAAAATTCGTGTTTTGCTAAGCGAATGTAATGCATATTTGGTGAAGGCGTGTGAAACCTAAAACCAATTTTGAAGTTTGCATTGCTTTGGTCAAAAAGTTCACCGTTTATCCAAGTTTTTTTAAACCCTTCGAAATGAGCATAGACCTGATCTATGTGGTTTATAATCCACCATGCATAGGTTCCGCAAATGAACCCGCTCAGATACATTGGTAACTCAAATAAGTACGTTTGCTTTACAGTAGACCTATCTCCATACATCCGGGAAAAACTTTGTAAGAAATTGCACAAATTTGCACAAATTAGTAAGTTCTCAGTAGACCGTAGACCTACAAAACATTACACTAATTTGTACAATTTTGTTAGTTAACTTTTTCACTGATATATGGTAGAAAAATAAGACAATAAGATTTGAAACACGACTAGGACTTCATGAAAAAGGTATTGTTTATTCTTCACAAAGTTAAGAAAATTGAGACTTTACAAAAATACGAATTAGCTAAAAAGTAAATAATCTCTTTTGATGCATTGACAGTAAAGCGTTTAGGTTAAACGATTGCTTACATTAGAAAAGTCTTTGCCCATCGGTGTGCGACAAACACAGACTGCAGACTGCAGACTGCAGACTGCAGACTGCAGACTGCAGACTGCAGACTGCAGACTGCAGACTGCAGACTGCAGACTGCAGACTGCAGACCAGAAAAAAATATCAAAACTAACTGTAGAAAAAATACTCGAACAACCTATTAAAACAACGAAACCGAGTGAGACAAAACTTAAATATAGTAGAAATACTGACAATAATGATGAATACACTTACACGTTCCAAGTTACACGACGTACGTAACTCTAAAATCATTTACTGTCCAAACAGTTTTGTCTTATTTGTATACATAACCATAATCATAGTGTGTTCAATTGTTTAATCATTTGATACTTTTTATCGAGACCAAAAAAAATAAAGAATTGTTTGGGGTGAATTACTGAACCACGAATGGATGAAAGTCTTGAAGAGTACTTTGTTTGGTTCCATGAGGCCAAACTTAATTAGGCAGCGCACAGGCAGCCCAAACAAGGTTCCTGTGTATGGTTTATAAGGGAATGTATGGGAGTTATGATAAAGTTACGAAAATAAAATGTTTCACTCAACAATTTGCTTCAAAACTTGTTGCAGTCGTTGCTTTTACTTTGTTCAGTCTTCTGGCGAAGTTTCAGCGCGATTTGAGGCCGTTTAGTGCGTTTTTTCAAAATCCGCTCTTCTCTACCTAAATAAATAAACATTATTTATTTGACCTTAATCATAACTCCCATACATTCCCTTATAAACAATACACAGGAACCTTGTTTGGGCTGCATGTGGGCAGCGGCTGCTTCTAGTTCTGCGCCGAAAAACACAGGGAAAAAGCCATGCCAGCAAAAGCGTGGTTGTACCAATAGAAAGGAAGCTTTATCGAGAAATGATGGTACATACTCGGAAAGAAGATCCAACAAAAGAGCAAAACATAACGATGATACGATGACCAGATGTTGTGCCTACAACAAGGGAGTACCGTAGCTGGTTCGATAAGAACACATACATATAAGCAACCAGAAGCTACCTATTATCACTTGAATCCGGTATGTGTGCTAACGAGAAATCCTGCATGGTTTTGAAGCCTCTCAGCATCTTCAAATTTCAGACTATGACGTACAAAGGATGGCGCGGGAAAGCATTTTTTTAAAAATAGTTCCTTCAATATTATGATATTTGATTATATGATGTATTACTATTTTTTTCATTTTTATACGGTTATATTAGTTTACTTTTGTTACATGAGGAGCTTTGGTCAAAAAAGTTTGATTGACATAAAGTAGTTTCATGTTACGTTTAACGACATCTTCAAGGTATTGCAGTCAAAAATTGCATTAGAGCAGTTTATAGTAGTTTCATGTTTCATGTTGTTTTTGTTTTATCATGCATTCGACTGCGTGACTAAAGTAGACTAACGACTCTACGATGAGTCTGAATGAAATCCTATCATAGCAGCAAATTTTAATCAATAGTCGGATTTTGCATATTTTGTTAACGATTAGAAAGCGTACAACGAAAATTATTTCTTTATTCCTTCACACATTTACATCTGGTACGGTTAGGGATTTCAAGTAAGGATCTCCTAATGGTTAGGTATTTCACGGAACGATCTTCTAATGGTTAGGTATTTCACGTAACGATCTCCTAATGGTTAGGAATTTCAATTAACGATCTCCTAATGGTTAGGTATTTCAATTAACGATCTCCTAATGGTTAGGTATTTCACGTAACGATCTCCTAATGGTTAGGTATTTCAATTAACGATCTCCTAATGGTTAGGTATTTCAATTAACGATCTCCTAATGGTTAGGTATTTCAATTAACGATCTCCTAATGGTTAGGTATTTCACGTAACGATCTCCTAATGGTTAGGTATTTCAATTAACGATCTCCTAATGGTTAGGTATTTCACGTAACGATCTCCTAATGGTTAGGTATTTCACGTAACGATCTCCTAATGGTTAGGTATTTCAATTAACGATCTCCTAATGGTTAGGTATTTCACGTAACGATCTCCTAATGGTTAGGTATTTCACGTAACGATCTCCTAATGGTTAGGTATTTCAATTAACGATCTCCTAATGGTTAGGTATTTCAATTAACGATCTCCTAATGGTTAGGAATTTCAAGTGCCGATCTCCTAATGGTTAGGTATTTCAACTAACGATCTTCTAATGGTTAGGAATTTCAATTAACGATCTCCTAATGGTTAGGAATTTCAATTAACGATCTCCTAATGGTTAGGTATTTCAATTAACGATCTCCTAATGGTTAGGTATTTCACGTAACGATCTCCTAATGGTTAGGTATTTCAATTAACGATCTCCTAATGGTTAGGAATTTCAACTAACGATCTCCTAATGGTTAGGTATTTCAATTAACGATCTCCTAATGGTTAGGAATTTTAAGTGACGATCTCCTAATGGTTAGGTATTTCAAGCAACGATCTCCTAATGGTTGGGTATTTCAATTAACGATCTCCTAATGGTTAGGTATTTCAATTAACGATCTCCTAATGGTTAGGAATTTCAATTAACGATCTCCTAATGGTTAGGTATTTCAATTAACGATCTCCTAATGGTTAGGAATTTCAACTAACGTTCTCCTAATGGTTAGGTATTTCAATTAACGATCTCCTAATGGTTAGGAATTTCAATTAACGATCTCCTAATGGTTAGGTATTTCAACTAACGATCTCCTAATGGTTAGGTATTTCAATTAACGATCTCCTAACGGTTAGGTATTTCAATTAACGATCTCCTAATGGTTAGGAATTTCAATTAACGATCTCCTAATGGTTAGGAATTTCAATTAACGATCTCCTAATGGTTAGGAATTTCAATTAACGATCTCCTAATGGTTAGGAATTTCAACTAACGATCTCCTAACGGTTAGGTATTTCACGTAACGATCTCCTAACTGTTAGGTATTTCAGGTACGATCTTCTAACGGTTAGGTATTTTAGTCGGGTGGATAGGTGCAAATTTTTGGTCAGATCTATACACAGCGGACAAAAGCACCAAAATTTGCATAAATGTAGATTAGAGTATGGTAATAAATATTAGGACCGGTGCGCATTTTAATCTCTTTTGGATTCCATTTTAATTGGACTTTAATTTTCTGAAAAAAGTCAGTTATGGGCTCCCTGTGGTCAATATCTTTAAAATGTGGTTTTTTGGCCGATATTCTTTTTAAAATTCATATTTTTGATTCCAAATAGCTAGTACTGTTTGCTATTATCATTTCCATTAATAAATATACTTCAAACATCGAAATAATGGTGAGTTTTTAAATAAATTCTTATCAAGCTCATACTCCCAGTCCTCAAGAGTCCTTATCTTGGATAATACCGCGTGTTTTAAAATAAGATAAACGGTGAACTTTTTGATCAAAGCAATGCCAAAAAAGGCAAAATGGCGGCCTTACCTCAAAATTGGTTTTAGCTTTGAAACACCTCAAAAGATTTGTTATACACCACCCAACTTGCATTACATTCGCTTAGCGAAACACAAATTTTCGCTAAATCTGAATTTCCGTGCCTCTTTCCCGTCGTTTAAACCCCAAACTAATGCCTATGATAATATTTACTGATATTTTACAGCCATTTTGATAACCAATGCAAATACTACCTCAGGACGAGGCTTCAGACTCAATATGCAAATAAGCTATGACGTCACTTTTTGCGCTAGTACGGACCAATCAGATGGACTTAATTCGGTGCCTAAATATCTACTTTGTCTGCTCGTGTTTTCGGCATATATTCTTCTGTGTTGGCATTATATTATTTCCACAGCGTCAATCCATGCCGCTCTCTGAATACTTGTGGCAGAACTCCCTGTCACTTAGCAATGCAGCACTGGAAACACAGTTTCTGCATGGCATTCGTCATGGCAGCTTGCATCCTGAGCGATATGGGGCCTATTGTGTGCAGGACGTTGCCTATTGCAGCAATGCTGTGAACGACTATGACATCTCCATACAAAATGCAAAGCTGCCAGAAGTTAAGGAATTTCTTCAAAAAAGAAGGGATGGTTATCAGGAGTATCTTGACTCGTCCATGGTAATTTAAATGATTGAAATGTTAGTCTTGAAATTTAAAAGCATTAAGAGTTAGATTAAGTTTAATATTAAGTCAAATTATGGAGTTTTACTTAACTGAACTAGAAACTTGCTGCTCGGCCTTCCTTTAAAATGGCTTCTATAGCTCTCAACCAATAAGAAGCACGGAATATAGCAATAACCAATCAGAATAAAGGAATACGGAAGCCACTACAGTGCCGCTATGAGCTGAAGACGTACCTTACTATGAATCTAATGGTTTATGCTGACTCAACCAATCAGAAAGCACGAATGCGCTTATCAACCAATCACAGTGGTTACGGAAGGCAGCTAGTTTAATAAGAGACTTGTCATTAAAATTTCTTTCCGCATAAGAAATATAAACCAAAGAAAATAAAATAATCTTTGATGATCTTTGACAATGTTTTAGAAACAATGGCACATAGGAGACACTCAGGCACTGGTCCTTAACCAAGCAGTTCAGAATTACATCAAGTTTGAGAAGATGGTAGCAAGGTGTGAGGACCCTGTGTACCTGGTGGTTGCTATGATACCATGTTCAAGGTTGTGGCATTGGCTGGCCAATCAAATGTTTCCTTATGAAGGTAACACACAACCGAGATCTTGCCTTTAGCAACCTCGGAATATATTAGGTCTCTTTCCCTTGCTTCGAGGATTGTTTTTCTCCGGGTTTTCACCCTCCCAAAAACCTAGCCGTGCCCTGACTTAGATCAGCCCAGAGGTTGTTTGAGGGTTCAATCTGTGAGTTAGCCATGCCCTGACTTAGATCAGCCCAGAGGTTGTTTCAGGGTTCAATCTGTAACTTAGCCATGCCCTGACTTAGATCAGCCCAGAGGTTGTTTGA
This sequence comes from Actinia equina, assembly GCA_011057435.1. Lineage (NCBI taxonomy): Eukaryota > Metazoa > Cnidaria > Anthozoa > Actiniaria > Actiniidae > Actinia > Actinia equina. Next base: position 500,595 of record WHPX01000386.1, on the reverse strand, counting down.
GGGTTCAATCTGTGAGTTAGCCGTGCCCTGACTTAGATCAGCCCAGAGGTTGTTTGAGGGTTCAATCTGTGAGTTAGCCATGCTCTGACTTAGATCAGCCCAGAGGTTGTTTGAGGGTTCAATCTGTGAGTTAGCCGTGCCCTGACTTAGATCAGCCCAGAGGTTGTTTGAGGGTTCAATCTGTGAGTTAGCCGTGCCCTGACTTAGATCAGCCCAGAGGTTGTTTGAGGGTTCAATCTGTGAGTTAGCCGTGCCCTGACTTAGATCAGCCCAGAGGTTGTTTCATGGTTCAATCTGTGAGTTAGCCGTGCCCTGATTTTTATCAGCCCAGAGGTTATTTCAGGTTATCCCAAGAACCGGAGATGCTTCACAACCACTCACATTAATATAACGAGGCCGGTTACCTTGGTTGATGTATTTTTTCTAGGGGCCGCCAATGTCTACAGCTTCTGGATTAGGGAAAACAGACAAGGAGATGGAGGGAAGAAATTGGAAAACTTTGTGAATTCGTACTCATCAAGACTAGAGGAGGACACAGCCTTGAAGATCTACCAATCAGCTATAATCTGTGAGGGGAACTTCATGCGGTCAGCCTGTAATCAAGTTCTTGAGCCTCTTCCTAAAGGCCTAGAAGAAGCCTTGGTTAAAGCACAGAAGAAGTGAAGATGAAGACCAGGATCGTCGTCCGGACCATAATGAAGAGTCTATAAAACGTAGCTTAGATTTGAAAACCGACAGGCGAACGACTACAACATAAACCATAATAGAAAAATTAGGCATTTTTCAATACGTTAGTATCACAGGACGAAAAAACCTGATGTAACCTATTAGCCGGTTAATTCTTTGTTTTCACGTTGCGTCATCTGGTGACCTTTTGTACCTGTCCACCAGCATGGCCGCCATGTCTTTTTGTATTGATCCCCTTGGAAATGGTTAAAAACCACCAATACCATAATAAAATTTGTTTTACATCAGCTCGGGTTTCATTGCTTTTCTCGATTGAATATGTTGCATAACCCCAGGTCCAATTCCCAAGTGTCTTAGGCCCCGTATCCGGAAATTTTGGTATCCGCAAATTATTTTTTGCGGATACGAAAATGTTTGCGTCCACACGCAGCGTATTCGAATCGTTTTCACCGTCCACACGTATCCGTTTTCGTGAAATTTGCGGATACGGACACAAAAATTTGCGGACACGTGTGGACGCAACCCGTATCCGTAAAATAAAATTTGCGGATACAAAAATTTCCGGATACGTGTGCACGGGGCCTTAAAGCCGAAGGCGGCTTCCGAATTCTTCCAGGGAAGATTTTGGGCTAACGAGCTCATTAAAGATGCAGGAAGAATAGACATTATTATGCAAGGGTATTATCACATTCCCATACTAATGCATACTAATGTATATTCGCTTTGCATACTTTTAAGTATTGTTTAAAAACAATATAGAGTTCTGATGAGCAAACTTTGAGGGGTTTTACTCTTTTGCAAAAAGTCGCGCGGAGAAAATAGTTTTTTCAGTTTGTTGTAGAAGAAAGAAAGTGAGTCTAGAACTGGATTACTCTGTACCTTGAGTTTTTTACAGTCATGCAGAACGTACTCTTTATCGATTTGTCCATTCTTTAAGTGCTAGGAATTTTTTTAAAAGCTTCAAATGTGGAGCATTCAAGGTACGGGCGAAGACTACATCACGGGCGGAGAAGGACCCCCATAAAATGCTATAAATGTATGTAATTTGGTCTGCGAGGGGCCCGTGAGATGCACTCTACGCCCGCGATGTAGTCTGTTTCTCAAAACACATCATTCAGTCACAAGGCAAGCCTTTTATTCTTTATCCTAGTAGTTAACTATATATCATAAAACAATCGCGTACCAAATCAAGGCTGATGTCGGATGGATTTTTAACCGCTAAGTCATCATTATAGACGAAGCGGTTAACAACAAGTTTGAGAAGTAGTTTGGAGACATTTTATCTCGATAATACTACTTTATGCAAAGTCAAGTTTAGCGCCACAGACTCAAACACCTCGTTAAAAATCAAATAAATAATTCCAAACCATGAAAACTGTCTTCCCTTAGCGGAAGATCATATATTACTGAGAAACCTCCATTTATAGGCATTTAATTGGGGCTCAGAGGGCTACGGATAAAAGCTAACAAACATTACGTAAGGATAACAATTTCGAATAATACGTACTGCAGTGGAAAATGTTGGTAAATATTCGCTGAACCGACTCCCGTATGATTAACAATCGCGAATAGTTCGTAGGGTAGTCTTCAGAAATTCTATACATACTCAAACCAACTTTTGATCATGAATCTATCACACAAGGATGGTGCCTACTAATTGCGAACCATTTTTATTTTTTTCAAATTGTGCCAGTCATTTAAATCACCCACTGGGCCACTGGAATCCGAAAAATTGGGGGTACCCACGCATCTAAGCGAGATAAAATAAAGAATAAAAATTATAGACCAACTTCCAGACGCGTTGGCAAAAACATATAACTTTTCGATTATGAAAAAGGTCCTATCAATGGATGTGAAAAAGTAGCTACCTCATATTAGTTCACATCCAGTGAAAGGACCTTTGAAACTCCTCAGTCAATGCATTTAAACCAATTTCTTCTGTTCTTTATTTTAATTGATTTGTTTATTTATTTTGTTTTAAATTGTCCAAAAAATAGAGAATCTCGAAATTGAAAAAGTTCCCTCGAACTGGATGTAAAAAGTACTGAGTTCCCTTATAGTGTCACGCTTAGTTCACATCCAGTGAACGAACCTTTGAAGCTTCTAACCAGCTCTTGAACCATTTTCGTCCATTTTCTGATTTTTATTTTTGTTTGTTTATTAGTTATTGTATGAGTTGACTAAAATATATAGCGTTTCGAAACTGTAAAAGGTCCCTTCAATGGATGTGAAAAAGTACCTACCTCATAGTCTCACGCTTAGTTCACATCCAGTGAAAGGACCCGGCTTTCATGCTCCTCAGTCAACTTCTAACCTTATTAAGTTATCGTTTTTTTAAGAAAAAGACTACTTTTAAAGTATATCTTTTTTCTTCCACGTTTAGAAGAACATATTGACTTTTCGATTATGAAAAAGAAAATCTTGAAGCTTATAAAAGATTTCCTTTATAGTTTCTCTATGTTATATAAAAAGAAATAATGGTCAAATGTATGTGGTTTAGGACTGGATTAGAAGTTTCAAAGGTCATTTTACTAGATGTAAACTTCACGTTAGCAAAATAATTAACATATGCCTTGATTTGGAAAAGGGTAAAGAGCCTGTCCACAGGCTTGAAAGTCACAATCTGGTTTCTAATATAAATCAGGGGCTGGGCTACCTGTGGTATATTCACCTTCGTCGCACCACAGGCAGTACATACTCTTAAACAGTAAACAATAAACGCACAACATCAATATAAATTTTTTTTAAAACATCAAAATCACTACTGACCTTTTCTGTTTTCACTTGAATAGCATTGATCGATTTGGGGATACAGTACAGGATCTCCATTCGTTTGATAAAGACTATCTATTTTCCCTTTGATGTATCCACGGTGATGGTAACTGTACGCCGCTCTATTTTCTGTCTTAGCTTTTCATCTGGCAGGAACGCAAGTGAGGAGTTTTTGAAGGTCTTTTTCGATTCCTTGTTTCATAAAAAAGAAATGAAACGAGAAAATAAGTGGAATAAGTTCACAGTTTCTCAACGAGAACCCCTTAACGTATCCTTCTCATATACGCCATAATTTTCATTAATCTTTAAAAATAACTGATTTAAAATAACTTTTCTAGTGATGTTAGACTTTTCGCTATAATTTTAAGTCAAAATACCAAGGAAAATTTTTTCCTCATTCCGACGCTCCACCTAGGAAAAGTCCGATCCAAGGAGTGAATCCAGATAGGGATTTTCCACAATTTTGGATTTTGAGACAAAAAGTAACAGGTTCTGAAAGAGCAAGAGAAATGGGGATCGATTGTGTAATTTGTTTTGTTTTGGTCGTAAAGGAAATGGCTTTACCAGAATCAAAAGTATGGACCCGCAAGCTACTTGTACGCCTATGCAACACACCCACCTTTCCAATGTTCTAGGTCAGTAACATCTATTTTTTCATCTGTTAGAAAAATTAACTTTTTCTAAAAAATCGATATATCCTAGATTTTTAGGAGTTTTTTTCGAATAAACCATTAAACAATATAGAGTTCTGATGAGCAAAATTTGAGGGGTTTTATCCTTTTGAACTGAGCTCAAAAGGACACCAAAGTAAATAGTTTTTCAGTTTTTTATAGAAGACAGAAAGTGAGTCAAGAGAAAGAAAGAAAGTCAAATGGACACCAAGGTAAGCATATTTTCTCTAGGAATTAAGAAGAACTAACATCGACATAGGAGTGCTTCTGAAGTGTGTGAAGGGGTGCGGAGTAGCTGGAGTTTTACGATGATCACAACATTCAAAAGGACATCAAAGTAAGCTTGTTTTCTCTTAGATTTTACATCGGCAGAAGGCGTCCCTCTGAAGCGTGTGAAGGAGTGAGTAGTAGCGACTTTTACAAAGATCCCAACATTTAAAAACGCACCAAAGGAAGCTTATTTTAGAAATTACATCGTCTAAAGGCGTCCCTCTGAAGCGCGTGAAGATCACAACACTCATAAGGACACCAAAGTAAGCTTATTTTCTCGTACATACTACATTGAAGAAGGCGTCCTTCTGAAGCGTGTGAATTTCACAACACTCAAAAGGACACCAAAGTAAGCTTGTTTTCTCTTAGACATTACTTCGGCAGAAGGCGTGCCTCTGAAGAGTGTGAAGGAGTGAGTAGTAGCGAGTTTTACAAAGATCACAACATTAAAAAAAAAACACCAAAATAAGCTTATTTTCTGGTACATACTACATCGAAGAAGGCGTCCTTCTGAGGCGTGTGAATTTCACAACACTCAAAAAGACACCAAAGTAAGCTTGTTTTCTCGTAGATATTAGATCGGCAGAAGGCGTCCCTCTGAAGCGTGTGAAGATCACAACACTCATAAGTACACCAAAGTAAGTTTATTTTCTCGTACATACTACATCGGCAGAAGGCGTCCCTCTGAAGCGTGTGAAGGTGTGAATAGTAGCGAGTTTTACAAACTGAAGATCACAACATTTAAAAAATCACCAAAGGAAGCTTATTTTAGATTTTACATCAACAGAAGGCTTCCCTCTGACGCATGTGAAGATCACAACATTCAAAAGTACACCCAAGAATTCTCCCAACCTCCCCTCGTGTTACTATCAGGCTTTGTAAACACGGAAAAAGTTTTCTATTGCTTAAATATTATACACCTGGACTGCAAGTATACCACACTAATACCATGTCACATTATACACCTGCACTGCAAGTATACCACACTAATACCATGTCATACTGTACACCTGGACTTCAAATATACCACACTAATAATATGTCACATTATACACCTGGACTACAAGTATACTACACTAATACCATGTCATACTATACACCTGGACCACAAATATACCAAACTAATACCATGTGATATTATACGCCTGGACTGCAAGTATACCACACTAATATCATGTCATATTATACACCTGGACTACAAGTATACCACACTAATACCATGTGATATTATACACCTGGACTGCAAATATACCACACTAATAACATGTCACATTGTACACCTGGATTACAAGTATACCACACTAGTACCATGTGATAAAATATACGCCTGGACTGCAAGTATACCACGTTAATACCATGTCTTATTATATACCTGGACTACAAGTATAACACACTAATACCATGTGATAGTATCTACGCCTGGACTGCAAGTATACCACACTAATACCATGTCATATTAATCACCTGGACTACAAGTATACCACACTAATACCATGTGATATTATACGCCTGGAGTACAAGTATACCACACTAATACCATGTCATATTATACACCTGGACTGCAAGTATACCAAACTAATACCATGTGAAATTATACACCTGGACTGCAAGTATACCACACTAATACTAGTCATATCATACACCTGGACTACAAGTATACCACACTAATACCATGTGATATTATACGCCTGGAATGCAAGTATAGCACACTAATACCATGTGATGTTACACACCTGGACTGCAAGTATACAAAATTAATACCATGTCATACTATACACCTGGACTACAAGTATACCACACTAATATCATGTGATAGTATATACGCCTGGACTGCAAGTATACCACACTAATACCATGTAATATTATACACCTGAACTACATATATACCACACTAATACCATGTGATAGTATCTACGCCTGGACTGCAAGTATACTACACTAATCCAATGTCATATTAATCACCTGGACTACAAGAATACCATACTAATACCATGTGATATTATACGGCTGGACTGCAAGTATACCGAACTAATACCATGTCTTATTATACACCTGGACTGCAAGTATATCACACTAATACGATGTCATATTATACACCTGGACTGCCAATATACCACACTAATGCCATGTCATATTATACAACTGGACTACAAATATACCACACTAATACCATGTGATATTATACGCCTGGACTGCGAGTATACCACACTAATACTAGTCATATCATACACCTGGACTGCAACTTTACCACACTAATACCATGTCATATTATACACCTGGACTGCAAGTATACTACACTAATCCAATGTCATATTAATCACCTGGACTACAAGTATACCACACTAATACCATGTGATATTATACGCCTGGACTGCAAGTATACCAAACTAATACCATGTCATATTATACACCTGGACTACAAGTATACCACACTAATACCATGTGATCTTATACGCCTGGACTGCAAGTATACCTCACTAATACCATGTCATATTAAACACCTGGACTACAAGTGTACCACACTAATACCATGTCTTATTATACACCTGGACTACAAGTATACCACACTAATACCATGTCATATTATACACCTGGACTAGAAGTATACCACACTGATACCATGTGATAGTATATACGCATGGACTGCAATTATACCACACTAATACCATGTCATATTATACACCTGAACTACATGTATACCACTCTAATACCATATGACAGTATATACGACTGGACTGCAAGTATACCACACTATTAACATGTCATATTAATCACCTGGACTACAAGTATATCACACTAATACCATGTGATATTATACACCTGGACTACAAGTATACCACACTAATAACATGTGATATGATACAGCTGGACTACAAGTATACCACACTAATACCATGTGATATTATATGCCTCGACTGCAAGTATACCACACTAATATCATGTCATATTAATCACCTGGACTACAAGTATACCACACTAATACCATGTCATATTATACACCTGGACTACAAGTATACCACACTAATAACATGTGATATGATACAGCTGGACTACAAGTATACCACACTAATACCATGTCTTATTATACAGCTAGACTGCAAGTATACCACACTAATTCAAGTGGCAATGGGTCTTTAAATACAGTCATTTGAATAAAAGGATACTCTTAAATATGGTCATTTGAATAAAGGATACATTTAAATACGGTCATTTGAATAAAAGGATACTCTTAAATATGGTCATTTGAATAAAAGATACTCTTAAATACGGTCACTTGAAAAAGGATACTATGTACTTATTGACTGAGTTAGGTCGGGCCGTACGGGAAAATATTTGGCTCGAGGTCATGTCGTACGGACCGAGCGCAGCGAGGTCCGTACAAATGACCGAGAGCCAAATATTTTCCCGTACGGCCCGACCTAACTCAGTCAATAAGCATTTTATCATATGACCCTCACGAAAATAAAAATAAATAAGAAAAAGAAAGCGCGCGGATTCGAGCAGGGCCGGACGAGTTTTTCCGGCCCGCTTACGTCAACCCGTCCGACCACCATCACGTGACTTTTTCCAATGGTTTTATTAGAGCGCGCGAGCAGGGCCGTACGGGTCATATGATAATCTTAAATACGATCATTTGAATAAAGGGTACTCTTAAAAACGGTCATTTGAAGAAAAAAAAACAATACTCATAAGTACGTTTATTTAAAAAAAGAACGACTTCTTCTGTTGTGTTTTAGAAAACAGTCCACCATGATACACAGCTGATAAATGCTTGGCAGTTTTAAATTTTTGCCAAGTTCCCAACAAAATCAAAGTAATATTATAAGCGATTGAAAGTTGCAAGAAAAATAATCTTGCAGAAAAGCAAAGTAAGCCTAAGTTTCAGGTCACCCATCCAGGTACTAATTTCGCTAAACCGGACTTGACTCAGTGTTATTGAAGCGCAAGTTTTTCCCACTGGGCCAAGGTTCCAGGTGAATCAGCATAACAATAGCCGTGAAAACAATGCACCGAATAGACTAGACTTTTTAACATTATTTTTTCAACCGATTCCGTGCGTGGCAGAGATGCAAGGGATTAGCCGATATGGTCTGGGGGCCGGCTGGTCTCTCCCCTGATGCTTCGGCTAGAACATTTTCTTGCGTAATTCGTGCACCCAAGGGCAGAAGGATTTAATCGCCGTCAAGTCCGAAGTCCATACGACGCCTCAGCTCTGCGGATGTCTCGGGGGTATGGCAAAGTGGAGTCGATTTTTTTTTCAGAAAATTTTGAATTTTAGATTAAACCCAATTGCATCCAGATAATATTTTCTATTTTTTAAAAGCATATTATCATGAATTTGTTAATGTGTTCAAGTAAAGGGTTACTCCTAAACCAGGTAGGGGATACTCATAATTCAATTTAAGGGATTCTCCTAAACCAGGTAAGACATTCTACTAAATCACGTTAAGGCATAAGATCCAAATGGACATTCTATTCATCAGATTTGTCTCTTGTCCGGCAGCCGGTATAGGATTTTTCAAAAGACTACATGGCCAGCAGTTAGGCATGCATTTACTTAAAAAACATCTATCCCAATCAATGCAATAACTTCCAATCTATCCTATAATTATCATTAAGTAGTGCCAAGCGATTCCAAAGGACATTTTATTTGTCAAATGGTTCGGACTGGATTGTTCAAAATAGTTTTTCGGTTATGAAAAAGGTTCTTTCACTGGATGTGATATAGTTCGCTTCCTCATTTAGTTCACATCCAGTGAAAGGACCTTTGAAACGCTAATCGACTTCTCAACCATATTCGTCTGCCATTAATTTCATTCTTATCTATTTTATTTCTTTTTTTGTATTGCTCTGATTCGTGCATATTGTTTCTTTCTATTTATTTCATTCATTATTTTATTCTGCTTTGACCAAAACATACAACTTTTGAATAAATAAAAAAGGTCCTTTCACTGGATGTGAAATAGTCGCTCCATTGTATAGTTCACATCTAGTGAAAGGACCTTTTTTATAAACAACTCATGAACTATTTCTTCCATTACTTTTCTTTTTATCTATTTTATTGATTGTTTTGTTCTGCTTTGAATAAAACATATGACTTCTAGATTATGCATGGAAAAGGTCTTTTCACTGAATGTGAAAAAGTCTCTCTTTCATAGTCTTATTAGTTCACATCCAGTGAAGGAGCAGCAGGTAGGGGGACTCGCGATCGATGCCAAAGATATACGGGTTTAACTCGCGGATTTACGAAGACGGGTACAGCAGATTTATCGCAAACGGAGGTTAAAATATCTTATAAATATACGATGCACGAATGTAAGAAGTTCGTTAACGACTTTTGCATAATTTGTCTAAGACCTAAAGTTATCGTACCTAAGCCAGAACCCTTTTGGTGTTGTGGTAAAAAAATGCAAATAGAAGATGACACGTCAGCACAGTGTTACGAGTGTGGTAAGAATATTCGTAATGCCGTACCAAATGCTACCAAAGAGCAATATTACGCCAATGGAGGTCGTACGAAAACGCCATATAAGAGAATAAAATACTTCAGGGACTGGATGAGTCATATCCAAGGTTTACATCCGGTATATTTAAACAACGAAGTAAGGAAGAAAATCATAGACCATTTAGAAGAGCCAACCCCGCAAAGTCTGCGGAAGACATTGAAAAAATTAAAGCTAGGGAAATATTACAAAGCTATTCCCTATCTTTTGTCTGAAATTACCGGTAAGTCTATTCCTGAGGTTTCTGATATGACAAAAGCCGAGTGGATGTTTTGTCGGCTGAATAAGGATATTCCTTATTACCCTGACGTAATTTACGAAATATTTTACAAAATAGACCCCAACCACCCCCTGTTAGGATGGATTCCGAGAAAATAAAAATGCAAAACTGGCGTTGCCAGAAACCCCACTGGGGAATGCATCGCGCAGAACACCAAGCTATCCCCAGTGGGGTTTTTTGCATTTTGGGCTTACGGGGCTTATTTCATCCCGCGCCAGAGGCCCTCTAGTACATACACATATACCTTTCTTACGACCCACCAGAGGGTGAACTCCGGACAGCGTCCCGAGACACCCCCTGACTTTTCCAATCGCGAAACCCCCCATCGCGGGGTTGAATCGCACTTTCTACCCCTCCCCCCACGGTTGCTGTGAGTGTGGGGAGGCTTTTTTTTTCACTCACAGCAACCGGTCCAAATGCATCTACAGCGAGGCTCGAACTCGGGACTTTAGGCCTCCCCAGCCCCAAAGTCCACGATCACAAGCGAACGCCAGACACATCTGGACGCTTATGTATGTGAAAATTATTATATTTAATCTGCATATTTTCTAGACTGACGTTCGATATGTAAATAGAATCCCGTCACGCTCTTTTCGAAGCAGATGTTTACTGAGCAAGCTTTCTTTGAAGCTCTTCTTTTGCCTCCTGGTAGATCTTTTTGCGAGATTCCTCGGAAAGATCTTTTACGATTGTTTTTTTATTCCTTATGTCCGTCTTTAATTTCTCGTATTTGTCTTCTTCGGCCAGAATAAGCGAGAATTCTACGTCGTCTATCTTTCTGTCACGCAAAGCCTTTGAGACAAGATCGGTAATAGTATTTACTTTAGCCCTAGATAGAGCTATTGTCGTGTCATGCTTGGATATTTTCGTGGATAGCTTTTTCATAATGCCCGTAGCAACAGCCGAAATGATACCACAAGCTGCCCCAACGCCGGCCAAAGGAACTCCAACGATTATTCCCGGCCCAGTAAGCGAAGTAGCAACGCCAGAGCCCGTTAACACAACAGATATGGATCCTGAAGTTATCGCAATCTTATGTAGCGTACTCCGGGCTCTAACGTACTTTTTTCTAACTTTTTCATAGTGTTTTGCCTGCCCTTCCAAGTAAGCCAGGATTAAGTTCGCTTTATTCAGACGAAAGTTTTCGGCGTTTAGTTCGTTAGGTGTAGTATAGGGAACATCTGGGTACAACTGAGGTGCTGATGGTATAACATCCATTATATATACTAATGTACGACGCTTTTGGAAATAACGTAGAGGAGCAGCCACATCACGACAACCGGGATTACTGGAACTGGAGGGCCTTTAGGAAGATGTTTCCGCATGCAGACCCTAGTAAGTTCGAAAGGAGACCCGATGGGATTTACTATAACGGCTCTAGGATGTACAGCAACGAGGATTTGAAACCTACGCTGGTCGATCAGATAGACAATCAACTGAAGAATTCTGGTTATGTTAAACCCACACCAACACATCCAAAACCCGTGCAAGGTTGGTCAAAGGAATTATTGCTTGGTACCGGTACTTATCCGATACCCGCGGTTTCATTTGATAAACATCCAAGTTTGGATTTGACATTGAACATGCGGATCTCTAACAACCATTCCTTTTCGTTAAAGGTGCGAGATATCTTCAAAGACGTACCCATTAATCATACCACCGCTAAGGAATCTCATGAATGGTTAAGTGGTCCTAACATGCGTTATTGGCCGCAGCAACTAAACTTTGCGGTTTGGTGTGCCACCAGCGGCTGCGGTGTAAGTGCGAAGTTGATGAAGAATTCGATATTTATGTTTCACTTCCACTTTACCGTCCGAAGAATACTGCATGAGATGGGTGTTATTGCGCTGCCGGGAGATGCCACGTTTTATCCAAGAGATAATAAATACAACGTTCCTGCTTACGACCGACTTTGTAAGGAGTTTGGTGTTGTAGGGAAGGATTTTAGATGCACTGTCGGTGCTAACAATGGCTTGGGGCATATTTGGGCTTATTGGGGGATTGGTGGGCACGAGCTAAGCAACAGGGAAGTTCATGCATTGAATCTACGATGGAACACTGGGTATCATAAGGAAACTCACGACAGTAGCACCTTCTTTGAACCAAATGCCAAAACCACTAAGGAAGTCAGAGACGGACCTCTGTTCAAAGACGAGGGCGGTAAGTATGCAGGGGCTAACCCGCTGATTATCAAGATTACCAACGACGAGCAAACGAAGCAATACTTTAATTTCATACCCCCAGAAGGTAAAGGACTAACCAAAGCCGGCCTTGCCCGTTTGAACCGCAGCATAGAAGCTTACGTGTATTCCATCCTTGGAGCTCAGGTAAACACCCGATCGAGTATAGTGGGGAATACCGGCGCCGCAGAAGAGACGCGAGCCGAAGCCTTGATCTTATTCGAAAGTTCGATCTTGGAGGGCGACATTAGCAAGGGCGTACAGCGTTACCAACTAGCTATACAAAATTCTAAGGCGAGGTTGGACTACGCAGTAGCCCCGGGTTGTTGGTTAATGCCTAGTAATTTATCTATAAATACTGGTTCTGTAGTAGGATACAACAACAAACTTCAACGAGCTACTAAGGATATGAAGTTTGGGGTGAACGACGTGAACTCTGACACTCTTAGGAACATCCCCCATTTCGTGGAGAAGTCAAAAAAGTCGCATGAAACGAAGCTACCCGTAGTTAAGAAACCATCAAAGAAGGCCCTGCCTGCGATACCTGAGGAATATGACCATAACTTACTAAAGGTCGGCTTAACCGCTGCAAGCATTGGTCTGAGCTATTATATATGGCGATGAACAACCCCTACGTAGCTGGAGTAGATTGTGTTTATACGACTTACACAGGCGAGAAAAAATACACCCAGGCATCTTGGGTTGATGTCACGGGCATGTCCGTGAATTTGAACTACTCAGGAAAGAAATTGATCCTTTGTAGTATTTGCATTGGCACGAGCAGCCATGCCAACGTGGGCTTCAGGTTCCTGGATGAGAATGGCATACTGCAGCCTATGCGTACGAAAACGAACAACAGGGAGCCTGCGCATTTCTCCGTAGAGCCGCCAACGAATAGCGCTGAGAATCTTACGACTTGGACTTTTCACATGGTTGCTGATTGCCATGGGAAGGTAAAGCTGCAAATACGCGTAGACGACACTGGGAGCGTTTGCGTAAATAGCATAGAAAATCAAAGGGATACGACCTATAACCACGAGACCATAAGCACTCTTACGGTGCTTAGCCTTTAGAAGCAAATTTATTTGCTGAAATATATGAATCCACATTGGAAGGAAGCCCATTACGCTTATTACTTAAGGGATGAGCGGTATACTGATCACACCTGGCTCGATATTGGGATGTGGGTTGAAGTTGGAGGTCTTGCGTTGATCGTTTGTAGCATTAACGTTACCTCGGGGCGGGCGGGAATCATAGGGTTTAGGTTGGTTGACGAGAATGATGAGCCCTTAGCTCCTTATAGGGCATTGACCAACAATCGAAGTCCTACTCATTTCTCGGCGCAGCCATATCCATTTAGTAATGAGGCGTTTTACGTGGCTACGTTTCAAATGGTAGTCAATTGTAAGTATGCTAAGTTACAGATTTACCCTGACGGTAGTAGCAATCTTGGTTATTATGCTTTCATAAATAGCACGGACGGATACGCTAACACCCCCGACAGGACCTGGCATCATAAGACCATTAGTACTATGACCGCTATACCACTAGTTCCGCATTATCAAGGCGGCGCGAATACTATCTTTACTTATCCCCAGTCGAGGACGCCTCGGACACCCGACGACGATAAGCCCGACATAATACACAAGGATAAAATTAAGCCTTCATCTTCTTCAGGAGTACCACCCCAATAGCGACGGCCAAGATCCAAATGTTGTTGCCCACAAACTTTAGCAGTTCTCCGCCGGCCCTAAGTGCCAAGGAAACAACCGAACCCAGCAGCCCAGGAAGACCGGCTGCCATCTTTTTTCCCAAGTCCGTTAGCCAACTGCCTAATTTCTTTACGCCCGCGCCTGTAGCCTTAAGCGTGGATAGGATGACTCCTACTACGCTCGAAATAGCAACCGCAAATGCCAGCGGAATACCATACTTCACCAGAGCTCTTTTTACCTTTTCCTTGGTGGTAAGCCCCAGCTCTTTTTCCAGGTTTTCCTTTTGCGCCCGCAATTCCGCAAGGCGTATTTCGAGCGTATCTACTTCCTTTTGAGCTGCTTCCCTTTCCTCTTCGGTACGAGTTTGGTCCTCGATTACTTCTTGCCTTTCAGATATGTTCTTTTCAAGGTCTTCGATGGCCTGTTCCCTTTGTCGGATTTGCTCTTCTTTGGCATTGATTTCAGCAACCAACTGCCGCCGTTCCTCTAAAGAGTTAGCTAAGTTACTTTTTAAGTTCCCAGCTTCTTCCTTGCTCATGTCCAACTCTGCTAAGGTGCGCCCAAGGTTTTCCTCGATTTGGTTTCTTTGACGCCTAATGTGACTTAATTCATTTTCTAATTCGCGCATTTGATCGTCTTTACCTCCAAGTTCTATTTCGTGTATGTCGGCGAGTACTTGAACTTTCCTATCGTATTCTGCTTTTGCTTCTTCTAACTCCCTTTGCAGCTCCTCGGCGCGCCTTTCCAGGTTGGTCCTTTCGGTTAGGTTTGCCAACCTTTCTAACATGCTTCTAGTAGCACGTTGAAAGCCTCTTAATCTCAAGACGTCACCCCTAACGTTGCCCTCCTCATCAAAGAGGTTTTGCGGTTTTGTCCAGCGGTCTTTGTCGGGAAATCTTAAGTCTTGGACGCTTATGAGGACTTTGTTTCCCTTTTCCGTGAGCTTTACGTCGTCAGCATCAAAGTTGTCGTAGCGCAGCTCTAGCTCCTGCTTTGCCCACTCTACGGTTTCCCGCGCGGCTGCTTGCGGCTCGCCCATGTTTTGAAGCTCTATGTGCTCACGCGGAAACGCGTACTCGCGTGCTTTGGGATGTCTTAGGGCCTTTGCAATCCCATACTTTAGGGAATCGTCGACTTGTTGGGTGGGAAGCAGCGGTTCTTCGTCACCGTCGTTAATGTCAGCCTGACCTTCCTCAGTGGTGGGGTCAAAGTCTGGATCCGTTCCTTCTACTTCCATTATATATGATTAGCTCAAAGTTAAGTCCCAACGTATTACCTAAGCAGGTTGGCGGACTGAAAGCAGAACGCACCTTTCACCGGGTCACCTTTACCCCCAGCAGCGCAAAGCCGGGGGAGACGCTGTACGTAGGCGTGCCCCGCCTAACGGATAACCTAGTATTGGTTCCTGGTACCTTGGCTTTAAGGTTTGACCTAGCAATACAACCAAGCACCAAGGACAAGCGCTATACCGTCAATAATGTGGGTAGGAACCTCGTCTCTAAGATGAGAATCAAGTTCGCAGGGGAATCCCTCTTGGATTTGAATAGGTACGATTTGTACACCACGTATAAGGATCTGTGGCTAACAGCCTTTGACCGCGCACAAACGATAGAGCAGGGAATTGGAGGCGTTATTCTTCGTAAGCTTCGCAGCGATACTAACCCCGCGCCTACGGACTCCAGTGGAGCAACCGCAGTAGCAGACGCAACAAGGGTAAAGACCGCCTATGGTAGCAAGTACGTTATCCCTTTAGATTTCGAAGTGATTACGAGTCATGGTGTGTACTACCCCAGGCAGTTATCCGAGTTACAGTTTGAAGTAACCTTGGCGGACACTACGAACGTCATAGGAGGAATGGACAGCGCAATTAGCGGGGCTGTGGATCCCTATTCTATCACCAACTTAGAGCTGCAGTATGAGACCGTGTACAGCGAAGAGCTGGCCCGTAGCGCTGGCATGGAATACAGCTCCGGAAAGGCATTCCTTTACGACCACGTAGTAATGTACAAGACGTTTAGCTTCTTGGATAAGACGGATGAGGTTATCAACCAAAGCATTAACCTCCCCCGAAGAAGTCTCACGGGGTTAATGTTGGTGTTTGCCAAACCCTACGAGGCCGGTAAGCGCGACTCCGAGGCGTTCTTTAACCCCAACATTACTAACGTAGGAGTAAGCGTTAACGGCGTTCCAAACAAGGTCTACTCCCAGGGGATAAAGCCCGCAGACGTGTACAGAGAGGCCATGCGCAAGTTTGGCGACCAAATTAGCCCCGAGGAATTCTTTAAGGATAAGTATGCGCTGTGGATTGATATGCGCACCATCAACGACGAAGACCTGCATGGTCAGGGCTTACGTCTAGTAAATACGCAGGATGGCATAACATTGGAGATCAAACGCACCAAAAACACCAGTGCGAGCGACGGCGACAAAATAAACTGCTACGTCTTCGTCGTGTCGGACGCGCAACTGAGCGTAGAAATGAATCAGCTAAAGAGCGTTGCATATTAATGTTAAAATATTTCTTAAATATACAATGCTTCGCGTATTTGAAAACAACGACACCAAACTGCAATGCATAGTGCAAGGCGAAACTTTGTACTTCAAAGCAAAGGAGGTGGCTTTGGCGTTGGGCTATGAGCGCCCTAGAGATGCAATTAGAGCACACGTATCTGAGAAATACCAGAAAAAATGGGTTGATCTACAAGGGGCTGCGAATCACCGCTCCTTTACTACGCAACCAAATGCCGTGTTTATATCCGAACCTGGTTTGTACGAACTGATATTTAGCTCCAAACTACTCAAAGCTGTGGAGTTTCGTGATTGGGTCTTTGAGGAAGTCCTACCCGCGCTAAGGAAAACGGGTAAATATGCAATAGAAAGGCGGTTTGGCGGCCCAAACAAGTTAGTATTCAAGATCGAAAATGAAGCCGACCTACACGCGAAGGTCGTCGACTACACACGTAGGTTTTACCCCGATTTCATCATAGCGCCGGGTCTTGGCGAACTTCAAGATTCAGACCGCAAGCGAATAACCTGCTGGCGAAAAGGCTACCAAGCCGGTCAACCCGACCTTTTGATCCTAAATGCGCATAAGAAATACCGCGGGTTGTGTATTGAGTTGAAAACCCCAAAAGGAAACGGCGTCTTATCCGCGAAGCAATCTAAGAAAATCTCACAGCTTGACGTAAATGGTTACCTAACGATGGTTAGCAACGATTACGACATTATCTGCCGTGCCCTGATGGATTACGCGGATGGCATTCGTATTCCCTGTAAGGGCTGTGTAAAGCGGTTTAAGTCCTACGCCACTTTGAAAACGCACCTAAAGATATTCCATAGGTATAATGAAGCTCAGCTTGACTCACTGGCGTGATCTTGTCCACGGTAAAGCATACGAAATAAAAAATTACGTCGTCTTCGAAGACATCGACCGTTTACGGTTAGTCCTCAAAGACTTAGAAGGCAAGGAATATTCCCTTTGGGCGCCGGATTGCGTGCGGTACGTAATTCAGGGCGAGGAATTCACCCACTTACGCAGCTATGGTAAGGTAAATGGCCGATGGAAGTTTGATATTGAAAGAAGAGTCACTCCATCTCCTCTTTGTAGTTAAGCGCGTCTGCTAAAGTCCGCTGCGCTTTAGGATCCGCGGAGCACCAATGCCCCACAAAGGATCCTTCGGAGAATACCCTGTCACAATGAAGGCAGGTGTATTTTTACGCGGCTTACGAGGGGTAATGCAGTCGGCAGGTAGTTCGCAAGTAATACAGTCCATATATTGAAAGGGCGATTAGGAATCCTCCAAAGAATGCGGCTGCGTAGGCTAGCATATACCTTTAAAAGGGGTCCTTATTTTTATTAATGTTTCTTCTTTTCTTATTGAGTTCTGCATACCTTCTCCAAAAGGGTCCTTATATTTATTAATGTTTCTTCTTTTATTCTTAATAAAGAATCAAAGAATATTAATAAATATAAGAGCGTGTTTTGAGACTCTTTGCGCAAACCCTACTTTACTTACGGGCTTTCCTTACCTCCATGTTTTGAGCATGCCAATCATCAAAGCGATCCAAGTACTCCTTAAAACCGCGGGGACAATGTTGCGGGCACAAACACTGCCAGATATGATCATCTCCTTTCCTTAAACCACCACACGCGTCACAGGGCGCACTCCAATACTCTGCGTTCTCCCAGCGCGTACCTTCGGCGCGGTCGAACTCCGTAAAGCGTTGGTCTATTTCTTTCTTACGAAGAGTTAACTTCCTTATGGTTTCCGCTGGGCAACATCTCGCAGCGATATCACCATGCTCCTCGCATACGACGTCCAAATCATAATTACCACGACATCTATGTTGATGCCATGCGTCCGTGAGACCTTCATCGCAGCGCGCACACACATCCTTTAAGCACACCCTATTTTCTTGGTGGTATTGCAACATTTGGGGCGTGCTAAAGAGCCGATTGCAATCAGCACAGCGTCTTTCCTTAGACTTCAAACACACCCTTCCTTCCACGTGATATCGCAGCGCCTGTTTACTGCTAAACTGTCGGCTGCAAGTGCCACAGGTGGTGACGTTATCCACCTCTTTAAAACATACCTTCTTTTTTTGGTGATATTGCAAAGCCTGTTTGCTACTGAACTCCCTGTCGCAATCCTTACACTTCATTATATAATAAGAATTTATTAACCCTTATAAGGGATACTTAATAAAGTCCTGCACGCTTTCTTTTGCCCAACCGGCCATCGTCAAAAGCGCACCAAACCTTTCCGCGCGCTTCAGACCGCACATTTCATCGTACAATTCCTGCACGCGCTCTTTCAGCCGATCGATCTCCTCCCTTTGCATTTCTATGGTGTCTCTTTTATCTTTTGCGTCGGCGGCAATCCTTCTTACTGCTTCCACTGGCTCCATCGTATATATAATGGATCCGAACCATATTCCTTGTAACGCTCTGATAGTAGGACCCACCGGCTGCGGAAAGACCCAATTCGTCGTGGAGCAGCTATTAGGACCCTTTAGATACCGTTTCGACTACGTCGTGCTATTATGCCCCACCTACGTGAATAACCGCACCTGGACGGGCATAGGAGTGAAAGACGGCGACTTCTTCGTAGATATCTTAGACCCTAACGAGTTATCCAGCCATTTGAAGTTCTGGCACAAGCAATTCCCTAAAGATACACAGACGCTCCTCATATTGGATGACATTGCCTGTGGGGACGACGTAAAAAGACGCACTTCCGAGCTCGTTAAACTCGCCTTCAGCGGTAGGCATGACAATATCAGCGTTTGGTTGCTTTCCCAGCAGCTTACCAGCGTCTCTAAACCCTTCAGGGAAAACATAGGCTCTCTCGTAGTATTTTATACGCCCAGTAAGTCTGACCTGGAAACCATCTTAAGCGACTACGGCGGTGAGATATCCAAGGAACAGTTACACGAATACATGCGGCACCTAAAAACGCACCAACATTCCAAAATGATCTTCTCTTTGAGGTTTCCGTATTCCATTAACATATATGGACATTGAGCAGCTCTTAGATGAAGTCCCCGCGCAGTTAGACGAAAGTAACCTTAAGGAACAACTTAACATCCTTGTGTCTTCGGGGAAGTGTAAAGAAATGATAGGCAAGGAACTTACCCATGAGCAGGTTAATAAGTTGTCAGAAGAGGAGGTTAAGAAGTTCCATAAGAGGTACGAGGCCGCCCTTGCAAGTAAGACCACGGACGCCGTAGCAGACTCAGCCATTAAGCTGGCCACCAAGCTTCTCGGACTTGCGCTGCCCATAGACGACGTGGAGCAACTGCGGAAGGACATAAGCGAGGACTATGTCATCGCCCAAGAACTTAAGATAACCTGCGGGTGGTTGTCTTTGAAGTGCGGTAAGTTAATGGCAGTCGCCTCTGCGGCTTTGCACGTAGCTCAGCACGTCGACTTGAAGGAACTTGCGGGCACCTTTGGTGCCTCTTGGAAGGACTTCAAAAAGGACAGAGAAGTCGAAAAGGTCTTCCAGGCAGCACTTGCTGAGGTACCTGATCAAGTCGCCTCAAGTACTTAGTCAAGTCGTTGTCAAGTCACCTCAAGTACTTAGTCAAGTCGTTGTCAAGTCACCTCAAGTACTTAGTCAAGTCGTTGTCAAGTCACCTCAAGTACTTAGTCAAGTCGTTGTCAAGTCATTGCCAAGTCATTGTCAAGTCGTCATCAAGTTACTTGTCAAGTCCTTCAAGTCCCTTAATATAAGATGAGTGGCACCGAAGAACAACCACCCGTAGAAGATACCAAGATTACCAAGGCTAAATCTCCAGGCAGAGTCGCTGCCGGAAAGAAGCTCGCGGAGATGAATAAAAAGAACAAAGCCAAAAAAGAAGAAAAGGTGGAGGAAAAAGAAGAGGAATCCTTTATTAATCCGGGATACGTCATTGGCGCGTTAGGAGTCGCTATAGCAGCAGGCAGCCTCTACTTACAATGGCGGGCTACGAAGCCAAAAGTAAAGTGGGAGGCCGTGCATGTGCCGCCAACATATCACGCACCTGTGGAACCGGCTGTTAGAAAAAGTAAGATCCCTGAAATGGAGTAGATTTATCACCCGTGGCGACCTAGATTTTCCTTCTCGCTTTGTAATATAATGTCGACCGCGTTGTTGAAAACTGTTGAAGAAGCAGCTATTATTACTTCCATCGTTGCGGGTATTGGTTGGGTAGGTAAGAAAGTGCTCAAAGAAGACTTTACTGAAGACCCAAGCAAGAGCTTCGCTAATTTTGCTAAGATGACCGCTGCGTAGGCGGGGCTATCATGCTAAAGGATTACCTACGGAAAGAAAAGTACCTGCCAACGACATAACTCGTGAAAATCCCTGTGATTTTCTAATATATAATGGCTAGCGTGGTCGTAGGTGGAGTCGTTGCAGCTTTAGCATTCACTGGAGCTAATTATGGTGGTCAGTATTTGGATAGATTAGTCAGAGGCGACAAAAGCGGAGATTTGGCCGCCGAAAGGAAAAGGCATGATTTAGCGCTGGAGAAATATCAGCGAGACGTGGCAGCTTGGAATGAAAAAAGACAAGCTTACAGGGATTGGTTGGACAAGAATTACCAAGACAAATTGCAGGCGGATAAGAACTTCGAAAATACAGACTACGCCTTTAAACTTTATGCGCAAGCACACCCCGCGGCATCGACGGGGTCGGTGCCCCTTAGAATGAGAAAGCCCCAGTTTAAGAATTACTACCAGCCTTCTAAGAAACAAAAAGATAGTGAGTTGGTATTCGTGGGAGTTGCAGGGCTGGCGGGAGGCGTAGCTTTGGCGTATTTAGTCTAAGTCAGCAAGCGTAGCTTACTTCTAGAAGGGGACTTGTCCCCTGTAATATATGATCGTCTTTTTGGAAAGCGACAAGAATAACTTTACCACTTATCTGAATCCCCCCATCAAAGCCCATAAGGTTAGGCTGGTTAGTTGTTCTTTGTACAATTCTTGGTATAATCTAGTCAATGGTATGGTCACCGTGCATAAGGGGTCTAACAATTACCAAGGCGTAATGCTGCCCGATGGACATTACACGCCAATCACCCTTGCTAAGGAATTAGCAAAACACGGTTATACTCTCACCACGGGATTGCCGCACGAAATGACCTTCAAACATAATCTTCCTAACAATTTCTCGGTAACCCTAGGAAAAACTGATGCATTAGGATCTTTACTAGGTGTCTCAGGCAAGGAAATTACCAACACAGCCATACCTGTGAAATGGAAAGTCGCATCCTCTTACGAAGTCTATTGCGACTTGGTCCATAGTTACAACAATGGAGAAAAGTCTTCTCTTATGTCCAAGTTTCTACCAAAAGGTAATCCATTTGACTCAGAAGAATACACTCCCATTTCTTTGAGCTATGACTTGTCCAATTTGGTAGAAAGCATAAACATCACCATTAAGGTGGACGGAAAGACGGTGGATTTCAACGGACGCAAGATCAATCTTGTTTTAGAATTCATATAATGGGCCGCGTAGAGGACAAACTCAAGAGGATTTACTATGGGCCTGAAGGCTATTGGAAAGGAGCGTCGGCCATCAAGAAACTTGCAACCGCGGCCAGGGTATCAGAAGAAACGGCTAAGAACTGGCTAAGAAAACAAACCCTCTGGCAGGTTTATCTTCCCGTGCCTAAGTACATTCCCAGACCCAGCTTTACCGTAAATACCCCTAATGAAGTTCATCAGGCGGATTTGCTTTTCTTACCACATGACAAGGTGAGAAGAAAGACCTATAGGTACGCTTTGACCGTAGTTGATATCGCAAGCAGATACAAGGACGCCGAACCCATAACCAGCAAGGATTCTGGGGAAGTCGCAGAAGCCCTAGGTAGGATTTATAAGCGCGTCTTGAAATGGCCTAAGCTGCTGCAAGTGGATGCGGGGACAGAGTTCATGGGCGTGGTTACTAAGACCCTGAAAGACCACGACACTAAGATTAGGAGAGCCGAAGCTGAGTACCACAGGGGTCAGAGCATCGTCGAAAGATTCAATAAAACCCTGGCTGAGCGTCTCTTTGGATACCAGTATTGGAAAGAGCTGGAAGATCCCTCCAAACGCAACAGGGAATGGACTCAGAGGCTCCCCCAGGTCGTCGCGGCTTTGAACAACGAGGCGGCCAGGGCTACGGGAATAAAACCCAAGGATGCCATAAAAAAGAAACACGTGGAACACAAGTCCTACGTCAGAAGTTCGAGGGCGGTCGGACTGAAGGAAAAAAAGCTCCCCCGCGACATAGTGGTCAGATACCTCTATCAGTCGGGGGAACTCGAAGGTGGCAGTAAGAGAGCCACGGATCCTAACTGGTCCCTGGAAACGTATGAGATTTCGAAGTCCGTCACCAAGGAAGGGCAGCCCGTGTTGTATTACCTAGATGGCCCAAGTCGTGGATTTGTCAAGGAAGAGCTGCTCATAGTTCCCAAAGACTCAGAGTAGTGCTGCTCCACGCGCCCGATTGCACTCTAGGCATGTCAGTCTTACGTTGCCTCTGCAATGCCCGCGTTTGTTATTTATACGATCCACGGAGAACTGCTGATCGTCATTTGGGTCAAACCTCCATAGTAGCGGTATGTTACACTTGGCACACCGTGCCCCTTTCTTATAGACGTCGTCCACGCATAGGTCAAACTTTATCCCCGCATAGCGGGGATCTTTGCTCTTTTCTTCGTCGTGCCGCTTGTAGCGAAGGAGTTTCTTGGCAATGTTCTCCTTTGCTATGTCTTCTGGGGTGCGATCGTAGCGCAGTTGCGGCCCCCAGGCTCTTTTTAACTGTTTGGCATACTCCACACGACTTACGGCGGTGTAGATAAGGTTGCTCCAACACAGCCGCTGGTCTATGATCCATAAGGTTTCTTTTATGGTAAGCCCCTGCGCGCTGTGGACTGTCATGCAGTAACCTAAGCGCCAATCTGGGTGGGAGGTAATTTTTTCCACCTTTTCTATGGGTACCCAGGCTTTATCATGTGTTACTGCGTTCTGCAGTTGGATGTCGGTACCAGGTACCCAGACATCTCTTTTTTGCATTCGGGTATCGTGGGGTTTGTAAGAAACAGGTACGGGATGTGTAGGGAAGCGCTCTCGGTGTATATTTAGCAAGTCTTTCTGTATGCGAGACTGTGATGCGCGTTTGCTGCTTAGCACCAAATCCTTTGGATGCCATGTGTGAAGGAAGTCCTCGTAGGACTTCGCTCGTACCCTCTTGCGTAGTATCTTGTTTTGTTCCGCGTCACTAAGGCCCCGAAGTTCTGCTTTCAGGTTTCTTATTTGATCCTTACTGCGGTAGTCGGTGTTAATTTCTTCGGAGTGGTCTACCATTTCTTTTAACCATTTATGGGGCATCTCTCCGGTTATTGGAGGAGGCTGGCAAGGATCTCCGGCGAATATCACTTGACACTTTCCACGGAGGAATTCTACAAATTCCTGCAGGATTTCTAAAGGAACGGTGCAAATCTCATCCCAAAGTATCACCGGGGGTATGTCGTGGATGGCTTCTGGTACCCACTTTTGACCATTCCAGCGGAAGAAGCTGTGGTAGGTCTGCGCGTCGTAACCCATCTCCGTTAATTCTCTTTCCAGACGGTGCGTTGGCGTTAACACCTTTATCTTTGGAAAGAGTTCCAAAACCCTGGTAGTTTTACCACTGCCTCCCGTTCCGTAAAGGTAAGAGAAGCGTTGGTAAGAGATTGGGTCCGCAACCGACGGTAGAGGCTCCCCGGTTGGTTCCACGCTACCGTAAAGATGTTCTCCGTGATATTCTACACGGCCTCTCCATGCTTTTATCTCCTCATCTTTGACACGCCATTGACCACTTTCTGCAAGTTCATCGGCAGTGTAGAACTCCTGCATCTTCTCTAACACTTCTGGCTTTACATACAAGGAATCCGTGGCTACGCGTGGGATGTCCTCTTTGTCAAACCGTAGCAGCATTGCTAAGAGATTGATGTGCGCATATGCTAGCATGCTGGCACGCAGATGGTAATACTGTGGTCGATGGTCTTGGTAATAACACAGCGCATTCCATTTCTGTTCTTTTTGACCTTCTATGAAGTAGTCCCATTTCTCTACGGATACCATTGTTCCTTGGTCATGTGCACGTTTTATGAGGAAGCTTAGCTCACCGGCGTCTGTTATTAAGCGTCGCTGCATGTGTTTTTCGCCTTCTTTTGCGCCCTGTGTGAATTTACCTATGACCACACGCGCTGTGGGGTTGTGCTCTGGAAGCCATTGTGTAAAGGCGCTATGGCAGAGTATGGCTTCATGCGCTGTGTATTTTAAAAGCTTGCGCTCTTCGAGGAACTTCAGTAGGGGTATGGGTATCCATTCTTTCTCCTGCAGATGCTTTCCATACCACGCGTAAATTATGGGATGTAAGTCTTTTGCTAACTCCCAGGTGGTCAGTCTGATGAACCCCGTTGCTGGGGCGTCGTAGTAACCCGGTAGTGACACCCTAAAGAATTGGGAGTCTGGATGTCCGTAACGGTCATAATACTCCTTACAATCCCCAAGGCCTTTGAAACTGGCGGGGTAACAGTGTTTCATATCCAACGACACGTACTCGTCTTCGTTGTACTCCATATTCCAAAGACCGCCGTGACCGTGTTCTACGCAAGCTTTGGAGATATCTTTGAACTCTTTTGGGGTAGGTTTCCAGCCGTTCCTTTTCTTCGCGGCTAAGAAGTCCAAGCTGCGAGAGCTGAGCACTTCGTCTGAAAAGTCCTCACCAAGGGTTTCGCAGGCGCTTTTAATGCGTTGATGTTCCACTTCTGGTCGGTATAAAGTACCATCTTGCGTCATGAATTGACATCCTTCTGAATCCATTAACCAAATAGAATTCTCATGAACTAATTCTGTCAATGGGGAATTCTTATAGACCTTTGTCTCCTTCTTTCTTGGGAACCTCAACTCCCTCCACGCGTGCGCGTTGTGTTGGTAAATGACTATGGGAGCACCTTTGCCTTCGTATTTATGCGTTCCTGGGTAAATAAAGCCGTCGGTGATATCTTTCACATGGATTCGCCTTCCTAACGTGGTTTCCAACTTCTTGATGTTTTCGATGGTTCCTCCAGTCTTACGAGTAGAATGCTCCCATTTCCTGATGGCTTCTCTTCTTTTTGGCGTAAGCTTACCACCCCGAGAGGAATCCTCGAAAAACTCCCTAACCAGCTTCCCAACGCAGTTACCAGGATGTCGCATTGGTTTAAGCTTCTTAACGTCCGGCTTCTTAATTTCGTATGCACCGTAGATGACCACGGTAACCGGGTAAGCGACCTCGTAGAAGAGCATGTCTATTCCCTCAAGTGCTCCCGGTCGTGTGTGCTTATTCAAAACGAACAGGTTCTGCTTACCAGACGCTCTGATAGGATTACGACCCTTTTCTATTATCCACTCACCGTCTAAGTACTTTACGAATGTCAACTCCAAACGGTAGTCACCGGCCGGCATTCTGTTGATTATCTTTTCAGCCATTTTGTGATTCATAGTTTTGTCTGTCTTTCCCTCCATAAATGTAGCGAAGACAAAGTCAGCGTCTGAGTTATCCATCACCTGATTTCCGAGCCTGCGCACAGTTTTGTTTTGAATGTCGTTGATGGTGGCCATGTATATCTAAGGAATATTTTAACCTCCGTTTGCGATAAATCTGCTGTACCCGTCTTCGTAAATCCGCGAGTTAAACCCGTATATCTTTGGCATCGATCGCGAGTCCCCCTACCTGCTGCTGAAGGGACCCTTCAAGTTCCTAATCAATTCTTAGGACGTATTTATCCCTTTTAATATGTTGTTGCTGTTGTGTTTTTTTTATTTATTTTTTTTTTTTTATTGCTTGAATAAATATATATTGCTAACTGTTCGAGTATCTAAAAGATCCTTTCCATGGACGTGAAAAAGTCGTTCCCTCATAAGGTATCATGATTATCTAAAAATCCAGTGAAAGGACACTTTACGTTCTTAACCAAATTTTGAACTGCATTCTTCAATATTTTTCGTTAACCAATGCAGGCCAGTAAAAAACATATTCGAAGATTTTAAGTCACAACCTGCTTTCCGAGCTGAATCAAAACAATGGAAGAAAAAATGTTGGGCTTCCTGTGGTATGAAGACCTTCATCGCACCACACGTAGACCATACTTAAATTAAATGGTGTATAAACACACGCATTTATATTTTTGAACACATAAAAATCACCACTACTCACGTTTTGTGTTTCCACTTCATTCGTATGATGTGGTGATGAATGAATTCCTTCGAAACCAAGCCTTGGTAATGTGGTAATACCCACGATAATGTGCTTTCTATGGTGCAGGTCGTGTACAATCGCTCTCCTTCTGTCTTAGCATGTGATCTGGAATGGCCACGTGTTAGCAAGTTTGCAAGAACGGTTTTTTTTTGATTTTCTGCTTAATAAAAATGAAAAAAATTGCAAAATAAGTGGAATAAATTCACACCTTGCTGCACGGCACCGTTAAAAGTTTTCTTTGCATAAAAGCCATATTTTCTTATTAATTTCTAAGAATAACTGCGACAAAACACTTGTTCGAGGTACGTTACACATTTAACAATGATTTGAACCTGAAATACAAAAGAAACAAAAATTGTCGATTCCCACACTCCACCTAAGAAAAGTCCAATCCAAGAAAATAATCCAGGTTGGGATTTTCCAGAATTTTTGATTTTGAGGCAAAAACTACCATATTCTGAGAGAGTAAGTGAAATAGTTGTCAATGGTGTAATTTGTTTTGTTTTTTTCGTAAAAAACAATTTTTATGAGCATCAAATTTAGGAACCCTCAAGCTAAGTATACGCCTATACAACACACCTTCCCCTCCCCCAATGAAGTACGTGCTACATTTGAATTTTTTGCAGCCAAAACTTGACGCCAATTCTGGCAGATTAAAAGATTGTCCTCTCCAAGCTTCAAAAAGACGGCTAGCAATAGTTCACACGCTTCAAAAGGACGGTTAGAACTAGTTCACACGCTTCAAAAGGACCGTTAGCATTAGTTCACACGCTTCAAAAGGACGGTTAGGACTAGTTCACACGCTTCAAAAGGACGGCTAGCACTAGTTCACACGCTTTGAAAGGACGGTTAGGACTAGTTCACACGCTTCAAAAGGATGGTTAGAACTAGTTCACACGCTTCAGAAGGACGGTTAGCATTAGTTTACACGCTTCAAAAGGACCGTTAGCATTAGTTCACACGCTTCAAAAAGAAGGTTGGAACTAGTTCATACTTTTCAAAAGGACGGTTAGCACTAGTTCACACGCTTCAAAAGGACGGTTAAAACTGGTTCATACGCTTCAGAAGGACGGTTAGGACTAGTTCACACGCTTCAAAAGGACGGTTAGCATTAGTTCACACGCTTCAAAAGGACGGTTAGCATTAGTTCACACGCTTCAAAAGGACGGTTAAAACTGGTTCATACGCTTCAGAAGGACGGTTAGGACTAGTTCACACGCTTCAAAAGGACGGTTAGCACTAGTTATCACGCTTCAAAAGGATGGTTAGCATTAGATAACACGCTTTGAAAGGACTGTTAGAACTAGTTCACACGCTTCCAAAGGACGGTTAGAACTAGTTCACACTCTTCAGAAGGACGGCTAGCATTAGTAAGACATTTTCACTGAGAGGCTGACCACTCATTGTCGGATAGGGAATTAAGATATGGGAAACGCGATTCCGGAGACATTGAGTGGTGAAGGGTATGTGAAGTAGTGAACGTCGCCGAAGGGGAGGAGGGAGGGTCGCAGCAAGAGTTTGCTTCCCAAACCAGATTTGCGAAAAGATGGCGAAACAGGCTCGGTGTTGGTTTAAGAACCTTCCCAATGCCCCGAGGGATGGAATTGCACGCACCTCGTGCAATAACCATCATGCTGAACGTTATTTATTGAACGCGGGAGCAAAATCGTGGGTATTTTCTCAGTGAGAATAGTTCACACGCTTCAAAATTACGGTTAGAACTAGTTCACACGCTTCAAAAGGACCGTTAGCATTAGTTCACACGCTTCAAAAGGACGGTTAGAACTAGTTCACACGCTTCAAAAGGACGGTTAGCACTAGTTCACACGCTTCAAAAGGACGGTTGGCACTAGTTCACACGCTTCAAATTGACGGTTAGCTCTAGTTTACACGCTTTTAGAGGATGGTTTCTTTCTATGTAGGAGAATAGAACCATTTTTACTAAAATAATTCCTGCAAAATACCTGCTACCGCAATGTTGTTTGTGATTGGAGCAAAGAGCTTTTTTCACCTTCTTATCACGTGTCACGTGCGCTGGGCTTCCTGTGGTGTTATGCATTTTTAAGGACTTACACAACTAGACGACATCGTGGCTTCGCCTCTACGAGACAGTAGCCATCAAAACGGATAAACGCAACGTATTTTAGACTGGGCTGCCCCAAACCACCCAGTAATTAAAAGCGGTTTCGAGTTTTTTGGACCTGTGATTCCAAATATGGTATCAAAACTCCGAATTATAATCTTACTCCAAAATCACTTCAATCTGATAAACTAATTGAACAAATCATTTACGAGTCTGCTGCCCTCTCTCGCTTGCTGCGCTCGAATAAACATATCCTAGGGAGACCAGAGAGCTCGACTTGGGGCAAGTCTATCATTTACGCAATGTATTATTGGAGCTGTCATTAGTCAAACATATTCGCCCTTGGAGGAGGGTACTCCCATATAATCAGTACTAATAATATATATTCAGTACCTTTTTTAGGGTAAAAAAGAAAAGATGCAGGGCCGTAACCAGAACTTTTACAGGGAGGGTGCATATCGAATAAAATCGGACCATTCATCGCTTTTATTACCAACTCAGTGGCGTAACTAGGGATCTTGCAGGGAGGTGCATAGGCAATTATTTGCAGAACGAAAAAGAAAAAAAAAAGGTAACCAAAAAAAAAAAAAACAACAACAACAACAACAACAATAAAAAAAAAAAGGTAACCAAAAGAAAGCAGAACCAAAACAAAACGAACAACAACAACAACAACAACAACAACAATAATAAAAAAAAAAAAGGTAGCCAAAAGGAAGCAGAACCAAAAAAGAGAGAAAAAAAAGGAGATGGATGAGCGGACCTTAAGCTTTTATGGGGGGTGCACGTGCACCCTGTGCTCCTCCCTAGCTACGGCCCTGAGCTGTTAGCTTGTAGCACGTCAGCTATCTTTTTTTTATGATTATGTTTTTAATATTCTTTGGAAAGGAAAGCGTTTTTGACTTACAGTGTGTGTTGCAATGAACTCAATGGTTTTTGTTTCAAACGATTTGTCTTGTGCATATCAAAGTGGTATTCTTTAGGTCTAAAGCTCAACCAAGACCACGCCCGCAGACACCTGAATTTATTTTTTCGACTATCATCCCCGCCCATTTTATACGGTGGTACTCCCCCACCCACAGGGGCCCAATACGTTCAAAAATTCAGTTTACTTGCTTGAAACTATTAGTTTCTTTCTTTTATTTTCCCAATCTTATTTTAAACAACTATTAATAATAATGATTGTGGTTGTTCACTATAATGTTGTTAGCGTTGTAGGTTGGCATCATTAGCTGCGGGCCTGCAAATAGATAAAAATAAAAATAAAATAAAAAAAGTATTATAAATATTATTAAGTATTATAAAAACATATTTTTTAAAATAATATTTAAATTTTTAATAATCCTTCAAGATACAATCAGTAATGATAATAATACGAATACGCTACGTGTGGATGCGATTTTTAAAAAATCTGTAACAAAAAAGTCGCGGATTCAAAAATACCCGGATAGGTATGAACGAGGCCTGACTTACAGTAACCTCGTCGTCATAGCATGTGATTATAGCATCCTATTTTTGGGTTTTTGTTGTTCATGTTGTTCCCCCTCCTTCCCCCAACCCTGTGGCCTCCATTAGAGCTTCACAGCTTTTAGACATCGCTGTACGGATTAACAACGATGAGATTTATTTTGCGGTTCCACCAACTGAACGGTGAAATCCACATGCACGAGTTAAAATGTTGCACGTCTTTGTTTCATGGGCTGTGATTGATTGGCTTTAATTAGTGGTGAGAATAACTCCAAATAAACCATGCCTTTGATAGAGTCTTGATAAACGACGACTACTCATGGATTTTACCCGGTTCCATTAAAAATACCTTGACACCGTTGTAACAGCGTTGTAAACTACTCTAGTCGAACCACAGCCAATTATGATAAAACTTACCCATCGTTGTAGGTGGTGCTATTGTAGACAGCATTGGTGAACATGGCAAATATTGTTGAGGGTAGTCCCAGAATGCATTAGGCGGTGATGGCAGCATTTGTGAAAATGGCCTCTCTGGTGGTACCCCCACATTAAAGAAATATTGTTGAGGGCAATATGGCAATGATGTAGCAGTCGGCCATGGCGGACCCTAAGGCAATGGACCCTTAGTTAAGATTTCGCTTATTTGGCAATTTAGAATCTGGGTTTAAGTATTACTGTACCTCTTTGGCCCTGTGTGGGTAAATTTTGGATTAGGCCAGTTCTTTCGTTTTTTCCCCTCCACGCAGGGCCAAAGAGGTACTACTTTTCAAAGGTCAGCTAAGATTTCTTTACTTTACTTCACATTGTGACGGTTTTATTGAGGTTAGTTTTAGGGATCGCCATATATTTTCTTATAAAATGACATCGTAGAAACCTATAGCTTGGGCTACCTGTGTAATAACTTAACAGATCACAGATCAAGGCGGACAAATTAATGCCTTAAAAGCTTATTCCGATCTCAGTAAAAACATGCTTATTTGATAAAAGGAGATCTTAAAAAATTACCAAAGAACAAAACAAATACCAATTCCGATGGAATCTTGAGGAAAAATACTAAAAATATCGGACTGAATTGTAAATTAAGTCAAGCTTTTCTCCGAGTAAAAAACTGGCGATAATGTTATCTTAATAAGTCAAGTGACATGTGGCATCATAGACACATTTTTCTGTAAACTTTTGAAATAATACAGAGCTTTAGAATGACATTTTGCCTTTAAGCACGGCAGATGTGACCACGTTTTCATCGTTTTCCTGATTTCACTTTACCAAACCCTCTCACCAAACACAAATATTGTTTTGTTAATCTACCACTTGGACATTTTTGCGATTTGTTTTTTACTAATTTAAAAACAATTTTCACTGGTCAACTGAGGTTTCATGTTCGCAGGTCTCCGCAAGTAAAAAATGTAACGATGGAACGCTTTCGGAACCAATGAGCAGTTCGTCGTCTAATTTTCGGAACCAATCAGAAAAGACAACATCGTTCTTAAGCAGTTCAATACCTGAGAATATGAGGCGCGAGTCTTCGCGAGCGTCTCGGCATATATTCCTCGATAATCACCGAGACTGAGGTGAATAATTGTTTTAGTAAAATAACACAGGTAATTATTCGAAAAAATGGAAATAAATAAGCATTTAATCTTCAAAGGAAAATATTATCGGCAAACCGGCTAGCAGCCATCTTAATAGCGCACCTCCGAGATATGCTTCGCTTGTTACGCACAAAGGTTTCAGTATGAGGCTACGTGCTAAATTAAATTTATTCTTACCGCCTGTCATGAATGACTGAGCATTTAGCATGAAGCATAGCTGGGAAGTGCGCTATTGATGGATTGCAAGCATTCCCAAGAGAGTAACATGGCCGCGATGACGTAACGTGCAATCGAAGAATAGTCCACTTCCGAGATATGCTTCGCTTGTTACACACAAAGGTTTCGGTACGAGTCTACTTGCAAATTGAAATTTATTCTCTTATCTCGTCACGAATCACTGCGCATTATGCACAAAGCCTCACAATGAAACCTTTGTGAGTGACAAGCGAAGCACTTCTCGGAAGTGGGCTATTTCCCAAATGCTATGTGTTACCTTTTATGGCGTTTTGACTAACCAACCCACCCCTCCCCTCCCTTTTCTCTAAAACCTCAAGGCGTCCCTGGTATGACCGTGTGAGTCTGGAAAGCTTCAGCTCGTCAAATATCGACAAGATGGCTGACTTCTTGTCCAAATTAAAGATATTCAACGCAACAAAAATCCACTTTTCTCCATGATATATAATGTCTGGTTCCAGTTCTGACCAAAGGTTTGCTGACTACTTCGTAGTATGCGGTTTGGACACGGTTTCAGGGCTGGAACCGGATCAACTATCAGGTAAATCTTATTTTGTCATCCTCTTTCAACTCGTCCAGGAGAATAATTTTGAGAATCCTCCTCTGCAATCAAAAAACAATATTCACTGATATCAGCTTACTGTCCTATAATTCGTTATCTTATTTCCAGCTTCTTTATGCATTATAGATATACAAGGAAAGCTATACATAAAAAGCATCACTCACTATGTCAAATTTTCTTAGATTTGAAAATTTCAATGACGAGACATTTTTTTACTCAAAATTGTTTTTCTTGACAAGTTTTATTTGATTTTCCTTTGCTTAATATTCGTCAGAAGTTTAGATAACTGTAATTTCAATAGACAATATAATTCTGTGTTGTGTAATCCCTTATCCTTAAAATACACATTAATGCCATGGAATCATTCATTGGAGATTTGCTTGAACAAACTTACGGTATAACGAAAGTAAATTATATAAGCAAATTATATCAAAATAAACTGCAAAATTTATTTATTGCTGTAGTAGAGTACAAACGATATAACCGTGAAACTTTAGTAATACTAAATAGCACAATTTCATGCAAATTCCATTGTTTTCTATTGTTTAATTAGCACTATTTTGTACTGATGAGAGTATGTGGACCGCGTGGCACTAATGAAATAGTAGAAGATAATATAGGTAAGTTGTAGTGCTTGGGAACGAGGTTATTCCGGGCGAAAGCCCTTGGAATTAAATTCGGAAAAATTAATTTCCGACCTCGCTGGGATTCGAACCCACGACCTTCGGAATTGTACTACCGATGCTCTACCAGCTGAGCTAGAGGTCAGACTGAGAGCAGGCCGGGGTGAAATAGATGGTAGGTCGCGGTAATTATGATGCATCATAATTACCGCGACCTACCATCTATTTCACCCCGGCCTGCTCTCAGTCTGACCTCTAGCTCAGCTGGTAGAGCATCGGTAGTACAATTCCGAAGGTCGTGGGTTCGAATCCCAGCGAGGTCGGAAATTAATTTTTCCGAATTTAATTCCAAGGGCTTTCGCCCGGAATAACCTCGTTCCCAAGCACTACAACTTACCTATATTATCTTCTACTATTTTGTACTATTTAGTAATTAGTGTTTCACGGATTAATTGTTTGCACTCTATTCAAAGAACTTTGAGGGTTACTGAACAAGGCTGCTTAACCACCAACAGTAATGTGTTACTGGAGCTGTCATAATCTTTGTCAAACTCACCAATTCTTGGGGTGCAACCACATGACTCAAAATCCCTTTAGATATGAATAAAATGTAACAGCCACCATGTTGGATGATCTAACAAGAGAAGTTAATGAGGAATGCTTCGCTGTCGTCAACCAACATGGCGGCTGTGATGTAACATGCACTGTGCGCTCCTATAAAGGCTCAAAAAGACTCATGTTTTAAGTTTGGAATGGGTATTTTGTTCTTTTATTTTCCTAATCTCATTTTTGAAACTTGAATTACAGTTATGACTGTTTATAGTTTGTAATCTGGCACTGTCAGTTTGAAATAGTGTAGTAGTCTGGTGAATTCCCTTCTTCACCTGTCAGTATCCTTTCATAATTTTCTTTCCCACAAAAGAATGCCAGGATGTGATAAAAGAAATGCAAACTAAAAGTCCAATGTTTGTTGACATTTTTTCTGGAGTGACATCACTAGTGATATTCATTTAATAATGCAAGCTTCAAATTAACAATTTTTATGGGAAGTCTTTGGATTAAACCTGTGAACACAGAGGGGAGAGGCTGTTACCAGGGTACATGCTCGCTGTGGTCATGTTCTGGTCATGCCGATACTGTATTAGTTTTCAGTATCACACAAACTTTGTAGTTGAAAATTGCTCATTGGAATTTGGTTTATCAGAATGCCACTGACTGATTACATTTGATTGATCACAGCTACAAGGATACTGTATTATATTAAAAAACTGTTGTGATGTAGACAAACTCTAATGCTTATTTTTGGTTTTAAAGGAGATTCTCTTCACATTTCACCTCTTCAACGTTCATACAAAGCCAAGGTTTTAGCACATTACCCTGCTAATGTTGAATGGAATCCTTTTGATGAAGATGCTGTAAGACTGGTATGTATTACAGTGCGACTACTATTACCAGGGCCGGCAGCAAGAAACAATCAAATTGTAGAATAAAAACAATACATTCCAACTTTGGGTAGTGGAGCCAATCAGAAAGCATCAGAAAACAATAGCCTTTTAACATCTTTACATCTCATCCATCTGTCCATCCATCCATCCATCCCTCCATCCTTCCATCCATTCATCCATGCATCGATCCATTCATTCATTCACTTTGTTCATTTATTTATCCATCCATCCATCCATCTGTCCGTCTGTCCATCCGTCCATCCATCCATCCATCCATCCATCCATCCATTCATTCACTTTGTTCATTTATTCATCCATTCAATCCTTCAATCAATCAATTGATTATTAAAGTACATGTATGTTCAGTCCATCCATCTACCACTCCTTTTTTTCTTTCTGCAGCTTTCCTTACCCCAAGGCCTTCAGTTCAAGAAGCAGTCAGAGCCCCATGACCCAGTTATTCATTCATTTCTCATCACCCGTGAAGATGGTACAAGAATTTATGGCTGTACCCTTACCTTTTATGAGAAAGTTGAAAACAAACAGATCTGTGAAGCTATGCAAACCTTGCATGCCATGCATGAAGCTGAACTTAACATCGCAAGATCTAAATCAAGAATGCGATCAAGATCTCCTGCTCCAAATTCTCTGGACAGTCCACCAGCATCAGACGAGCAACTCGATTTTCACTTTGAACTACAAGATGACAAAGAATCTTCAACTTTTAACTTGAACAACGATGTCCTAATGGTCTCAAAATGTGTATCAATAATCATGCCTTTGCCTTTTATATCAGCTTGCAGTGAATTTTTAAAGCATTTATACGAAGCCGCTGTTAATGAACAACTTCTTTCCCTTCCATTAGAGGCCTACATTTATAATTTGTTATTTGAGGTGCCGTTACCTCCGCCTGGACGTACTATGCGATTCAAGGGTATTAATGAGGACATTACGTGCCAGCGACCTGGACCGAATGAACTACCATTATTTGATTACTCATTAAAAGAGTTATTTTTATTACTTGGAGTGGAGAATATCATTGAGATATTTACTTGTATATTACTGGAATATCAAATTCTACTCCTGTCTAAAAGTAAGTACCATAACTAATCTAACTGTATACTATTAATAGTCCCTTTTCTCATTTTACCCCCGACTCTATACCATAATAGTTTTTAAAATTCTTTCATATTAAAATTTTTGATTCCTTAGAGAATACAGGAACAATAGCCATAATTAAAGAACAAAAGCAATGTGAAAAGGATTATGGTCTAGAGACGGGGGTAAAACGTCATCTCGCTTCAGGCTTATTACCGCCTTGTTTTAAGATTAAAGACTCATCTTCACAGGCTTAGCCTCGCTTAAGAGTAAATCATTTGCAAATGTCAACTTTAATGTAAAGAATGTGCAGCTTGAACAATACCAGTGTTTTGAAATCCCACAGACTCTTAATGGTACAGTATCTGTGAATAGCTGACTTATAAACGAGGCTAAGCCTGTGCAAATGAGTCTGTTGTCTTCAAAGACAGCGGTATGCATCAAATGTGAAACTTGTGTATTAGATGCTTACAATAAATCCCACAATGTCTTATTTTCTGCAGATTTATTAAGAGGGTCTGAACTCTGTCAATCAAAGTAATAATTGCTGTCTCAGATCTTTGTTTTGGGTGTTGGTCAATGTTAAATTTATGTAGTAATTTACTCATCCATGTCTAGCTGAGTTGTGATGTGCTCTGCTCTGCTGTCTGTGATCTGATGTGCTGTGCTGTGAGCTGTGCTGTGCTATGATGTTCCATAAACTATGCTGTGCTTTGCTTTGCTTTACTTTGCTTTGTTGTGCTTGGCTTCGCTGTGCTGTGCTGTGCTGTGCTGTGCTGTGCTGTGATGATATGCCATGCCCTGCTGTGCAGTGATGTCCCATAAATTATGGTGTCAGGCTGTGCTAAGCTGTAACATGCTGTGCTGTAAATGGCATTGTTTGTTATGCTGTGCAAGTATGAACCTGTGCTGTGTTCTTTACTGTAATATACTCTATGACATGCTTTGTTGTGCTGTGCAAATACGAACCTGTGCTGTATTCTTTACTCTAATATACTATATGGCATGCCTTGTGCTGTGTGATTTACATGCACATATGTACATACATACATACTTGTTTTTTTAGATGCAAGAATCAGATTTTAATAATACAGTGGCTAACAAATAAGTCATCAGCTTAACTGTAGCTCAAATATAACTATATTTTTTCCAGGTTTTGAAAAGTTTATGCTTGTAGCAGAGAGTCTTACGAACCTCATCTTTCCTTTCGTATGGCAGCATGTATATGTCCCTATCCTTCCAGCATCACTTAAACACTTCTTGGATGCACCGGTACCATTTCTCATGGGCTTATATTGTGAGACAGAGAAAGATAAACAGAACCTACAACTACCATCAGAGGTATGTTTATTTATTTATTTATTTATTTCCCAGTCTGTTATATACTAAGAATCGTGCGTTCTGAGTGGCTGGTCGAGTGGGTGGTATTTTCTATACCTCTTACTGAGGTCCTGTATCTTGAGATTGCTAAATTGAAACAACCCACAAAAAACAAGTAAAAAAAAATTTATTCACAGTATCTAAAATTGGTCTGAATCAATGGATCTCAGCTGAGAAACATCTGTCCATATGTTCAAGACCTCAGACATGGTTTCAGTGCAGGGGCGGCAGATGCTGAAAATCTTTGAGGGGGGGACTGAAATATTATATTTAACACTATGTAATAATGACCACTGTTTTGTTTGAGTGCAGGACGCATGCACCACATAACTATGACTGAGAACCAAAATTTCGTGGGGGGGTGGGGGGGGGGGGTGGGGGAGGGGGCATATGTCTCCCGGCGCCCCAGGTTCAGCCACCCCTGCAGTGAACAAATACCATGAGACCTAGACAACACAGAATGCCCAATTTCTTTAGGAAGCATTTTTTTCATCCAACTTTCTCCCCCTAGCAATGTTAAATAGACCAGCTCTTATGTGCCAATGAGAGTTAGACAAAACGACATAGATTACGGGAGTGATATTTATAAATAAATGCAATGATCATTTGTTTTATTATTTTTTTATTAATTTTATTAAAAACTTATTGATGATTCATGAAGCAAAACAATACTTGAATACAATAATGTTTGAAATGAAAAGCCATATCAAGCACTTGGAAGAGTGTTTTATTCTCTATTGTCTTATCCAAACACTCTTCAACTTATATGTAAAGTGTATGCTATGCATCAAGTGTATAAGCAGATTAAAAAATCTGCCTCAGTTGGGTTCTCACGGGACTCGACCCACTGACCTCTCGTTTGCTAGATAAGATCTCAACCACTCGGCCACTGAGGCTTTATGGGAGAAGGTCATGTTAGATCTACATGTATATTTTAAATCAAAACTGCGCATGATCTCTTTAACTTGTTTTTACAACTCATTTCTTAGTGTTTTGAAATCAGATGAAGCATTCTTTCATGTGTTTGATATATTATTAGGAATACATTATTTACAGTATGCTTGAAATTTTAAAAGGATTATTATTTTTTAATCCAACAGGCTTCACTTTGCTTAGTTGACATAGAAAACTGTAATGTTACAACACCAGAAGATTTACCAGAATTCCCAAACAAACAAGATTTGATTCATGAACTGAAAGAAACTATAGAGAAATTTAATGTACCTTCAGGTCAAGAAACTCCTTTGAATAGCCGAGCAAGTAGTGAAGGCAATAGTCTTGAAACCTCTCTAGAAGTACCCCAAAACAGCTCTTTTCTCAGCAGTTCTGGGATAAATAATAGTACTGAGAATGAGAGTGGATTTGGAAGTGCTTCCGGTTCGCCTAGAAACTCAATATCCTACTCTCCAAACTCTCAACGAAAAATGAATCAAAGAGAATCTCCCAGAGAATCTCCCAGAGAATCTCCTAGAGAATCTCCCAAACTTGGGAGACGAGATAAGCCTGTTGCAAGAGTAAGACCTCGGCGGACTTCTACAGAGAGGGCTATTAAATCCAAGTCTGCGACGTCACTGGATTTGTCGAAGAATCCAAGGCTTCAAGCTATTGCAGCCATCGCAGAGAGAACAGGGATTATGGCACCAATGTCATCAGTTGTTTCTAACCTAGAGAAGTCAGCTTCAGATTCACAGCTTGATTCGTACAGCAGAGAAGAAGAAGAGATGTATATATTTGGTGAACCAGCTAAAGAGATAAGCCGTAAACAACAGCATGAAAATGAATTTAATACTGCAATAAGAGAAATATTTGCGAACAGATTTACACAACTTTTATTGGAGTATGAATCTTTTGTCATTCAACCAACACAAGACTTTGAACAATGGACTTCCAACCGTGAACAAATGCAGAACTTTGACAAGGCATCGTTTCTTTCTGACCAGCCCACTCAGTTTTTACCTTTCTTGTCTCCCTTCACTGAAACTCAGATGTTTTCTAGTTTTATTGATATGAAGATTCTGGCTAACTGGGAAGAATGTGATGCTTCTCTAGCTGTTTTTGATCAAAGAGTTGAAAACATGAAGAACAGGCTTGGTGTGGTGAGGTCGCCTTCTTATGAAAGGTGTATATCACTTAAGAACTCAAGTAAGTCATTTTCACTTTATTGGCCTACAGGTACATGGCTTGGTAACAGTTGCAACATGAATATTGGACAATACACTTACGGAAATCAAATAAATCCTTAGGCAGCGTTCATAATGTATGGGAGGGGGGGGGGGGGGGGGGGGGGCAGGTGAAATTTAGGGGGAATCAGAAAAATTTTTACCAGTAAAATGGAGGGTTTAAAAATTTTTTCAGAGAATTGGGGGGGATGCAAAATTCTTAGGAGAAGCTACAAGAGATTGCCCGGGGGGGTGGGGGATAGTCATTTTTGGGGGACTTCAAGGAGGGGTCTTAAGAATATTTTTGTCATTTAAATATTTCACCTGAACCCCCCCCCCTTGCCTCTCTGATATACATTATGAACGTACACTGTAGCCTTAGATTACGTAAAGGTACATAAGGATCATGAGAAATTTGAGAGATTTGAGAATTAGAGATTTATTTGATTGACGCATGCATTGTCTGATTTCAATGTCGTGCATAGGAATGAAAACAGTGGTAATGAACATGTATTGTTGGATTGTAATCTGACCTTTTGGTACTCAAACTTTGATATTGTTAAACTTTTGCAGTTCAGGTTCTGTTAAAGAGGTCAAATTCAGTGGATTATTTGGCAGTAGTACCTCATAATATTTATATACCTAAGAAAGGTAGGTTTTCATAAGATTCAAAGATAATGATTTATGATTTATATTTAAAGATATAAAACGTGCATGCATATCTTTGTACGTTGATATTTAAACGCAATGGGAGCTGTAGAGCACTAGAGAAGCAAGCTTGTAGGAACACAAGGTGTAGCCAAGTGTTTCTCTTGCTTCTCTCATGTTCTACAGCTCCCAGAGTGTTTATTCCACAGTACAGAGACATAAGCAAGCCATTTTATATTACACTTTATTAAAAAATATTTTTTGATCAATTTTAAGTGATCGAGTCTCTGTTCTCTGATATAAAATAATGTGGTAGCCAGCAAATCATTGAGTATGTTATAATATTTCAAATATTTTATAAAGCTATATAGATCATTAATCATTAGTATTGTTTCCTTGGTCATTTCTGTGCAACGTTTGGATTAGCTTTAATTTGTAAAAACACACTATTCTTGATCCATATTATTAATACTGATTGTTATTTCTGTTATTGTTTTGAAGGGAATGGAAAACAGTTATTCATGAATTTGTATTCTGATGCTTTATCTGATGGGCCACAAGGAAAAGGGTAAATAAAGACATTAAAAAATGTAATGTAAGAATGATAAGAATAATGGTTGATGACAAATCAATGGTGTAGATGGTCAAGTAAAATAAAATAATAATAAAAATATAAATAAATAAATAAGTAAATGGGAATTGACAGTGAATTTCACAGTCTAGAATAGTACACTTCTACTGGATTCCAATTTGAATTGCCCAGCTATTTCACTATGACGTCACTGCTTGTTTATGTGGGGGATAGAATTGCCAAATCCAATAGAAAATTCAACAAAATTTGCTCCTAGCGAAACAGTTTAATCTAAAATGGCCTGGTTTTCAGATATAATATGTGTTAATATGTATTAAAAAATATTCTGAGCGTTTGCTGGCCATTCTACTTCTCTTCGTGGATTGATACGGGTTTTAGAACAATTTTTGGTGAATTTGTGTTGATTTGACCCCGTCTGACGACCATGATCCTTTGCGTTTAAACAATAGATTGTTTTGATGTGACGTCATAGTGAAATAGGGCAATTTAGAAGTTGACTTTTGGGAGGAAAAGAGGGGGAAATCAGAGAGACCAGAGAAAAACTCTCCAAGCACAGGAGAGAACCAACAAGCAAAATAATTACTCTGGGAAGTCTGGGAATCAAACTTGGTTCACATTCTGCATAAAGCACTCTCACCAATAATACATGTGTGTCACTCAAGCTTTCCATCATGGTGATGATGATGTTGACAGTAATTATGGTATTTATGGCGATGAAGATATATATTTTATTTCCTGGCCAGGAGGTCCGGATAGGGAAAAACTGTGCCCGAGGTCTTCAATATACTGACTGAGGCCATAGGCCGAGGTCCACTTTCAAGACCAAGGGCGTGGTTTCCCCCCATCTGGACCAACTATACGACGGTAAATAACTTATTAATTTTTTTCCTGCATTTTTTCTACTTGTTTTTGTAATCGTTTTGTTTTGTTGTTTAGCGGCAAAGGATACCCGACCACAAGCGTGGGCAGATACTGACAAAATACCGCCCGCTCAAACAGCCAATCAGAACGCACGATTTTTTAAGCTACCGAACTCAAAAAAAATAAGGTGATTTATTTTTTATGGTATTTCTTTTAATAGAAAAAAGGTCGATTGGAAGAAGCACGGTAGGAAGCAACGTCATTCTGAGCATGTTCTATTAAACACCTCCAAGGTAAGCTATAGTTAATTACATTTACATGGTAATGACCAGTCAATGGACATACCTGGTTTACAATTAGACAAACAGACAGGCAAATGGACAAACAGACAGGTAAATGGACAAACAGACAGGTAAATGGACAGACAGACAGGCAAATGGACAGACAGACAGGCAAATGGACAGACAGATAGGGAAATTGACAGACAGACAGGTAAATGGACAGACAGACAAGTAAGTGGACAGACAGACAAGTAAGTGGACAGACAGACAAGTAAATGGACAGACAGGTAAATGGACAGACAGACAGGCAAATGGACAGACAGGTAAATGGACAGACAGACAGGCAAATGGACAGACAGGTAGATGGACAGACAGGTAGATGGACAGACAGGTAGATGGACAGACAGGTAGATGGACAGGCATACATGTTAATGTAGATGGACAGTGGTTATTGTGTATTTAATAGTATAGACAACAACAGTACTTTTTTGATGTGAAAATATTTTTGTTATTATTGCACTATTTTTAGCCTCACCTGATGCCACACCCTTGAAGGGTTTTCATTCCTCATATATATATATATGTATATACATTATATGTCGTGTCACACATCCAGTTACTGGCAATATTTATTGAATAGACAGTAAATAGATACCACATGTATGTAGCAAAATATATCTGGGCATCTATCATGTATTCTGTCAGTGTTTTACTGTGAATAAATACCATATTTTTTTTGTATTCAGAGAGAGATTATTTTGTATTTTTTACTAAGATATTAGGTAAAATGTGTGGTAAAGGTGAATGACCTCATTGACCTCATATTTAGAATTATAATCCAAAACTCTCTCTGTTTCTAATATTATGCAGCAGTAGAGCTATGTATTGGTATTTCACCCTTAGAATTGTGAGACTTGAAATGATAGAATCTCCTAACTAATACAATCTATTTGGTGTAAGATTCGTTTTCAAGATATCAAAACATCAAATAAAAGTCCTGAATGTTTTTTTAGCAGTAAGTAAGTGATATGATATATTTTTTAAGATTTAATTTCCCTACTGTCACACAGTTCTCTCACTCACTCAGGAGGAATTTCATTGAGTTAGGAAAACAATTGATGGGACATTGTATAATAGTTATAATTGAATGAATTTTTGTTATTTTTGAGAACTAGACATTGCAGTTTTAAGCTTCAATACACAATGTCTTGACCTTAAAAGTAATAATTATAATTTACAAAAACATGGTTGTAAAATTAATGTACATAAAATATATAAATTCCTTCTATATTTTTCCCTTTCATTTCAAGCTAATAAACTTGATTATAGAAATATTTTTTGACCAAATTTTTTGACTCTAAGTAGATGTTGGATTTATTTTTGATAATGCTATAATAATGCAGGTTTTAAATTTATAGTTTTTCCATTAGTTTAAAATAATTATTTAAAAAACTCATTTTTGATGTTGAATAATTTGGAGATTTTGTGATAATATTTACTAAGGAGTGATGTGTTGATCCAAACATTTGTCCAAATCCATAAAACTTAATTAGGTTTAATTAAATGTTGAAATTCTTTATCTCTATGGCAGACAAAATATTATTTTAACTGCTCATAAGCTTACAAACACTTGATTCTCATGCTCATTAGGTATTAGAGCAGTTCTTAGATTAGAAATAATTTACTAAATAATATTGTTTTTATTTATTTATTTATTCTAAATGTTGGTTATTACTGTCTTTGGTTTTCAGGATGGAAAAAAGATGAGAGATAAATTGGCAATCAGCTTAAAGGTATTGTACGATAGTGGAGATCATATTCTATGCCAGTACTTTATGCTAATACTACTAACTACTATGCTTCAAGAATTGTATTGAGCAGATAATCTTATGAATTCAAAATCACTACACAATGGCAGATATGGATTGAATTCATTACTTCTCGCTATGGAAATAAAGCCTTTTTTTAGTTTTTTAGTTCACTACTTATCAGTTGAGTCTGTGGATAAATTTGGCAATGCCAGTGAAGAATGGTTTCCCATTCTAAATTCCGATTTGATTTATGAGTTAGCCATGCCCTGATATTGGGCAAAGGTAGTTTCATGGCTCAAGAACATTAGAGTAATTTATTCTGCAGCACTATAGTTTACTATAAGAAGATATAACTAGCTAAAACTAGTGTGAGCTGTATCGGTGTTTCTAATGAAACAGTAATGATAAAATTAGGTAAATTATACACCGTGAAAAGATGAAAAAACTTACTGACATTTCAGACACTAGTCCTTCGTCGGAGTAGCCTCCTAGAGAGAATGAATTTTTTTGTGAGTTAGACATATAGTCAGTATTATCATAATTCCTCATGCTTTGTTATCATTTTTTTCACGTTAATCAGAATGAACATAAACTGTCTGATATGTTTTTGATGACCAAAATTTAGATTACAAGCTCAAAAAAGCCTATTGAATGACAGTACTATACTTCCCTCAGTCTGTACATTGCCAGTCCAAAAAACAAAAAATAAAAATAAAGGAGAGAGAGAAAAAAGAAAAGAGAAAATAAATAAGTATAAGAGATTAAATAATATTGAGAGAAATGAAAGAGAACGAATGAGAAGAGAAGAAAAAAGAAAATAAAAAAATGAAAGGAAAAAAAGAGAGAAAAGTTAACTCAGCCTCCAGGCTCAAACATAATACTAGTATTTATTTTTTGTAAATGAAAATGTTTTCATATAAGATTGTAAATAGATCATCTAGTCTAAAAATGAATAGAGTGCAAACAATATAACCGTGAAACTTTAGTAATACTAAATAGCACAATTTCATGCAAATTCCATTGTTTTCTATTGTTTATTGTACTATTTTGTACTATTTAGTAATTAGTGTTTCACGGATTAATTGTTTGCGCTCTATGTGTTAATAATATTTTCACATGAGTAAATGAAGACAAATTCAATTCAATTCAAAAGGGAAGGAATGAGGTGAGGAGATAAATGGAATTTTAAAACCATGCAGAAGCCCCATTTGGCCCTCACTCCACTTTGTACTAATTCCAGTTTTGTTTATAATATCAAATTGCCTTTATCAAAACAGCCAAATGTTATATTATTTTTTAGAAATTCATGCAAGAATCAAAGAC
Organism: Actinia equina; assembly: GCA_011057435.1. Lineage (NCBI taxonomy): Eukaryota > Metazoa > Cnidaria > Anthozoa > Actiniaria > Actiniidae > Actinia > Actinia equina. Next base: position 455,605 of record WHPX01000386.1, on the reverse strand, counting down.
AAAAACCAGCCAAAGTCAACTTGGTGATATGGCAGCCCTTGAGACAACCCAGAATGCATTCATCCAGAAACTTCTGAAAGAGTGTAGACAAAAGGTAAAAGTGCTGTCAGTGCGCATTGCTTGTAACAAAGTTATGGAAGTAAAATTCTCATGGAGGGGTGGGGTGGGGTAGGGTAGGGTAAGGGTGGGTGAGGATAGGTAGAGATTGCAGAGGGGGAGCTAAATATCAGTTATTTATTTGAACTCAAAGTATGTACATGAGTACATGTAGGTGCTTGATTGCTATGACAACAGCACAACCTCAGGCAGCACAACTTCTCAACTTTGGTGTCGTGAGTTTGATTCCTGGACTCTGCCTCACATGTGAGTAGGGTTCGTTGGGTCTTTTCCTGATTTGAGGGTTTCCTCCAGATTCTCTAGTTTTCTTTCCTCTGCAAGATCCAACTTGCTATATTCCAATTCAATCTGTAAGTTACCCTTGCCTCTCTCAGATCAGCCCAGGTTGGATCTGGGAGCTAGCCATGCCTTGACTTTGATCAGTTCAGAAGTCGTTTCAGGGTATCAGTAATATTTTAAATATTGATTTTGGATGTTTTGACTTTGATTCACTTGTAGACCAAGAGAATGCTTGTTCAGAAGATGGGCCAAGAAGCAGTTGATTTAGGTCACACAGATGCAAGTGTGTCTGGTGTCGAGGAGAATACGCTTATTGCAAGTCTATGTGATTTACTGGAGAGAGTATTTAGCCATGGTCTTCAGACTAAAGAGGTACTGCTTAGACAAGTACAACATATACATTCAGTTGATATCAACCCTGACCAGCTTTGCTTTTCATGCATATCATCATTCGGCAATTTCCTTGTAATTAATGTTGCTATCTCCAACTATCCATCAATTCCTTCCTTCCTTCCTTCCTTCCCTCCCTCCTTCCCTCCCTCCCTCCCTCCCTCCCTCCCTCCCTACTTCCTTCCTTCCTTCCTTCATTAATCCATCCATCCATCCATCCATCCATCCATCCATTCTATTCCTTCATCCTTCCTTCATTAATCTATCCATCCATCCATCCATTAATTTATTCATTCATTCATTTTATTCCTTCATCCATTAATTTGTTTCGTTTATTCATTTCTTATTCCATCTACCTATCATCTAATCCAGCCCATCCATTCATCCCATTCATTTTTCAAATTTTTCATTTTTTCACAGGGTAAATCATCGTTGTGGTCTCACCTTTTGGCCTATCAGTGTCTGTGTGAAAGCAATGAGGATGGACCTTCAGCACCTGCAGACCCCAACTTCTTGTCTCCAACAGGTACATCAAACTTTAACATACATTACTTTATATTAATAAGGCTTAGGTTTACTGGGCTTCCCTTCTCTTTCCGTTCCTCAGTCCCCCTTTTATTTCCTTTCCCTTCACCTTCTCATAGAATGCTGCTATGCAGGCTATATTTTACATATTTCAGCAAGTTTTTGTGATAATTTCCAGCTTGTTCTCAGAGATTATAGCATAAGAATGAGGACAAAATATCTTAGTTTGTGGAGATCAGTCTGGGTGGGCTAATTACAGTCAGGACATAGCTAACTCACAGATCATGACTTATTATATCATACATTCTATTCCAGCTTATTTCAAATTAGATAGATAGATAGATTCCTTTATTTAAACAGGGTAACTCTCTCAGTATTTACAAAACTGTAAAAAACTGTTATAAATAGAGGCCCTAAAATAAGACAATAAAAAAAAACAAAAAACAAATATACAATGAAATTATGCTAAGATAAGTACTATAAAGGTAAAACGATTCTATTTATATACAATAAAATTTGTAATATAAATACTATGAAAGCAAAGCGACTCTATTCAACCCATGAAAAGGTGTATAGCCAGCGGGAATTAACAAGCAGTAATGCAACTGCCTGTTGTTCTTTTCCAGGAATTTCCAAAGCAGCCCTGGACTCACCTTCCAAGCAGCTAAACCTGAGGAGAAGAAGCACAGGAACTGACATTCTTGCTATGATGCAACCACTACATCAGTCCAGCTCTGTTCTTGCCGACATGAGGTGAAAATCACTTAATAGTCCCCTTCACAGTTCCCTGCGCCATCTTGAAAGGTAGCCAGGCCTTTGCATGGAAGTGAGACGAACGGTGAGCTTGCAATGATAGAGACCTGTGAATAATTGTCCAAGGTGTTAATAAAGGTCTCTATCTGTCTCTCGCTTCCATGCAAAGGCATGGCTACCTTTCAAGATGGCGCAGGAAACCGTGAAGGGGACTGTACTATTATAATGATTCTTTGTTTTAGTTTGTACTGTATAAAACTTAATTTGTATCTTGATGTCTGAGTGTCAAAATCTCTAGAGACCAGGACCTGGTTCAAGGGGATCCCAACACACCAAACTTTTACTATGACGTCATAAGACTATGGTACCATTTGCTCTTTTTTATCCCTTTTGTGCCTTAGAAAGGGGGGTCACGGGCACCCTAGGACCCCCCTAAATATGCCACTGCTGGTTGCATAAAGCAAACAGGGTGGTAAAATATTCATTCTGGCACTTGCAATGCAACGACCTTGCACAACAAGTTGTACATCCTTTTTTACTGAGACCTTTAAGTACTCAAAAATACCTCTTTCAAGCAACAAAAATATTCCATATCTTCAATCATAGACTTATAAACCTAGTAACTGAGTAGATGATTTAGTTAAGCCTTTTCTAACTGAGCTCTATCATATTTATATTCAGACATGTGCAGAAAATGTCTGAAATCAAGACAGATATTGGACATGCAAGATCTTGGGCCAGGTAGGTTTGATTTATTTAATATTTATTGTTTGATAAGCTGTAAATTATTAAATAACCTCAGGAATGTTTTTAAAATGCTATCTCATATCAAGTTCCCAACAGCACTCAGTTTGTGGATGATATTTAACGTTTTGAAAACCGATTGAACCATAATTGTTTTGTCACTGTCCCTCCCCTCCCCCAGTAATGCCATGGCCAAATGCACAATTGTTGAAACAATAGATTGGTTCTCTATGTAGCCTTGTGTTCGATTTCTTCAGGATGTGTGTAAACAAAGGCCGTTATTTTTGTGGGGGAAAATATGGTCTCTTTTGCACTAGTCAATTAAAACTCACAACCTCCCCCTGGGACAGGACGGCAAAATGATATGGCAAGACCAGCGATTTAATGCGCATTTAACGTACAGCATGAATGCATGGGTATTTAACCCATACTCCAATAGTTTAACAATTTCAACAGCAAAAATTTCAACAGTTTAAACAGAAAATCTTTACCCATGGAAATTCCTCGCCCAGGGTTCAGGGTGGTGATTTCAATTGACTAGTGCATGGCTGCTGCATGATATAGGTCATAATTATGACATACAGTTTCAGCTGATAGAAAACATCCACTAAATACTGGTATCCATCCCTGATGGAAGTTGATTTGTGTAGTGGTAGGCCTGTCTACTCCCTGGGAGAAAAAAGGGCATTTGGGGCTCCTAGAAAATATCCACTAAATATCGGTATCCATCCCTGATGGAAGTAGATTTGTGTCGTGGTAGGCCTGTCTACTCCCTGGGAGAAAAAAGGGCATTTGTTAATGATAGACCTTACTCAAAACCATCCCCCCCTTGGATCTCCATATTGGAAGGTTGACTAGATGAACATTTAGGACAAAACATCACATTAAGAAGGACCAAGACATTAGATTAAACTAAAAGTTATTATTTCACGATTGCAGGCTTTCTCTAGAGAAGAAAGTGCTATCAAAACACTTGAAACAACTCATGAGTGATGACAGACTGCTAAGGTGAGATATGAGAGATTACCATCAGTTTTCATGACCATCATGATGACCAATATTTCTAGTTACGACAACAGCAATTCAATCCAGAATGAATAAAAAAATGTCAAAGTTGTAATGAAATTGCTGCTTAGATAGATATAATGCATTTGTACCATTGCTATGAAAATGCTTGCATAATATTGCCATAGCAACTGTTGTGTGCTATTGCCATGACAACCTTTTTCATAAGCGGACTAAATAAATATTGTTTATTTATCGTTAATTTACAAAAACTATTGAATTAATATAGTTATGAAAACTAAAATATAGGATGAGATACAAAGATTATGCGTTCCTGAGGACAGAAGAAGAAAGAGAACAGTTCCTATACCATCTCTTGTCCTTGAATGCAGTAGATTTCTTTTGCTTCACAAACTGCTTTACTTCAACTGGTAAGAAATCCTCTACATAACACAGGGAGCCCACTCAAGATATTATCAAAATTTATTTTTACTTTTTACTTTTACAGTATCTAAAGTGGGCTCCCTATAGTACACACACCCTACTCTCACAGTGTCATTCTTACTGTGCATGTCTGTGTAGTCACCCTCCCTAGTGTAGGACTGGACCCACTTTTCACAATTGACCGTTTTCTCAAGGTTGCGTGCGCATCCAAATTTAAGAAACTTGGCGGGCCACGATACCAGAACACGAGTATTATCATGCATTGCTATGAAATTTTTTACGATCAGATTTTTAAAATCGATTATTCATTGTGTTTACTATTTTATGTGCGCAATCCTAGTAGTACGGGATTACGTACTGATTCCCATGCATCTTTGCGCGCCTGTACACGTTGATGTGGATCAGAAATAAACAGTGATAAAATCGGGTCCAGTTCTGGCCCCACCCCCTCCCCTAAGCATTCCTTTTATGGCGAAGCGTTAAAATGCATTGTCCCATTTATTGTTGTTATTAGATATCACGTACAAGGTGGTGATTAAAACAGGCAAACAGTTGGGTGGAGGATCAACCACAGCTAACGCCTGGATGACCCTAGCTGGACACGTCAAGGATACTAGTGTAATGCCTTTACCTAAGAATGAAAATGAATTTAGATTTCAGGTATGTTGGGCTCCCTGTGTGGTTGAACGGCAGGAGAGGGATGGGGAGGGTAAGGATCGCGATGCTCATGAAGGCAGGAATAGTAATGTCACTAGTATTATACTGCATACATTTGCTACCTTGTATCTATCGGCTTCTCTGAGTGTCTGTCTGCCAGCTCGTCTGTCTCCCTGTTTGTCTGTCCGTCTGTCAATCTGTTTGTGTCTGTCTGTCCGCCGTTTATCGATCTGTGTCTGTCTGTCTGTCACACCCGTGTTGCATAAAATAGATCAAATAAAGTCATAATGAGCAAATCATCAGCTGGTTAAAAAAGCTAAAAGGAATACGTTCACCAGAAAAAACCTTTGCCATGAGTTTTTTATCGGAATGGCTCAGTTGAAAATGAAGAATAAAGGAATTATAGGTTTAGTTGTAAAAAAATAGTTGGTGTAAATGTTTTATGTTATCTGTTCAGTGTTTCTCGTATTTTATATTATAAGCATACTGTTATAACTTTCACCAGCATTCCAATCTTGGTGTTCTAACAACTCTACGTATAGGACACGACAACTCTGGTAAATATATGAATCATATATATATATTCAGAACGCGGATGAAAACGCACTGCGCATGCTCGGAAATTTGGCGGGAAATTCGTAGACGCGTTGTGTTTACAATTAAAACTATTGAAGATTTACAGGCGTTTGTATTGTGTAAATTTCTCTCATTACTAAAGTGATGTGTTAGGAGAAGAAAAAGCACTAACTTTTCACGAACGGCCTTATAACTTTAAAAGATTCACCAAACGTCAGAAAATTTCCAATGGTTTTATTTTGGAAACAAGACTTGTCCAAGAATTTCCTGCCAAACTTCCGAGCATGCGCAATGCGTTTTCGCCCGTGTTTCTATTTAGTATGCTATGAAAATTATCCGCCATCTAATTTACATCTTGTGTCTTTGACTTGTATTCTTGGTAGGTCTGAGTCCCAGTTGGTTGATAGAACAAGTAGTCATCAAGAATGAAATAACAGAGCATATTTACAGGTGAATGACAGCACTTGGTTGCTGTGCCGTGTACAGTTAAAAAGCACTTGGGTATTGGAAGAACACTTCTCCTAACACTTCTCTCGTGTTCTGCCAACCCACGCATGCTTTATGGAGCAGTTTTCATATGATTGTGAAAAGCTCAGTGCCGTAAGTGTGACGTGCCGTGACCGTGATACTTTCTAGAATTTTAATTGGCTGATTTTTTTTCCACGCGCAATATGATTGCTCTAAAAGTGCCGTGATCTTGACGTGTCCGTGTCCGCGCCGTGTTTATGCCGTGTTCCGGGTATTTGATTGGATGGAGAGTAATTTCTCGTGCAATGTGATTGGTCTGGCGTATGCCTTGCCGTGTCACGACCGTGTTCGTTCCGTGAACTTTTCACAGTCATACGAAAACTGCACTAACTGCACACAGCACGCGCGCGCGCATTTTCTATTTCTTCATCTATAGCATCGTTCATTATATAGTGCGCACTTAATTGGACCGTGTGCGGGGTCTTTAATGATATGGGAAACAAACACCATTATTATGATTAGTATTATGATAATAATTATCAATTAATTTTAGGTTTCCGTGCGGCCGATGGCTTGCCAAGAATGTGGACGACGGAAGTACAGAAAGACTTCTTGTAGCAGAGCTCGTCAAGCCCAAGAGTGAAGGTACGACCGTGTAGAATAACATTAGGCATGGGAAGAAGAGGGGCGATTCGAGTTATCCACTGATTGGTTACTTCTATCACGTGATTTAATTTGAGAGGGGGGATTCGTCAGTCTCCTACGAAACACGTGACTGTATTAACCAATCAGCGGATCTTTTGCTGGTTCGAATTTTTTTTCTTCAAATTCTGAGTTGCGTTTCCCAACGAACAGAGTCTATTTTCCTTTAGTAGCTTAAAGAAGATAAAGAAAGAGAAAAGTTTCTGAATTAGCCTGATAAAACCGTTCGTTTGTTACGCGTTTACACTTCGCTCCCGGTCCGAGGCAATGGTTTTCACTTTCTAAAGACTTCTCCTAATTAACGCTATCTTTGCTATTCTTTAATAAAATACACGGAGTAAAGATTCTCATCAGATAATTCAGTTCACGATATACAACACGTCTATCGATCCCTTATCAGTATACAGATAGAAGAGGCGAGTTATTTACTGCTGTATTTGTAAACTTCTATTTTGGGGATTTTCGAGTAGCGTTTAAAAAAAGACATGAAAATTTGCATGCTTTATTTACCGCTTTGACAATAAAACGGAGGCGGTTTAATTCGTGCCAAAATTCAGTTCTTTACTGATTGTTGACGCATTTTTCTTTTCTTAAAAAATAAACATCAACTTTATGCTGGATCTGTTTTATGGAATGGAATCTATTTTATCTATAGTAAAATAAAGCAGAATTATTGCGGTCTTAAGTTTGATCGGTGATAAGAAAAGCTGATGAATAATCTATGATTTGAAGACTGACAAATTACTCTTCGTTTGCTGCAAGACTCTGTAGTATGTTTTTAAGACCGGAGCGCCTTTCGGATTCATAAAAAAAACAACTAAAAACTACACAAAAATAGTCATTTTAAATCGAAATTAATACCCAATAATGACTAAGAAACTAAGACAGTAAGGTTTGTATTGTTTTTTCAAAAGCATTCAATCTTATTTTATATAAAGTCAATTTATCGTTATACTACTCAGTTTTGTACCGTTTGTAATAAATACCAAATAACTATGAAAACTAGGGCAGTAAAGCCTACTTAAAAGACGATATGATCTGATCATTATAATACTACCTTACCGTGTTGTAAACCTGATAAATGTAAGCCTTTTTTAAGCTGTGTTATTTTTTTCGCGTAGGAGTGAGTGACAAACAGGCATCATAAACGATCATTTAACATTTTGTCATATATCTTTACCGTCACTATACTTAGGTCCAACAGATGTTCTACCTACAAACTAGTTATTTATAATTATTTTATTCTTAAATTTCTTCATTCCGACACGTTTCCTCCATCCTAACCTTAGTTATTTTTATTCCCAAGTTAAAAAAAGTACATTTTTCATCCAGCTGTTCCTTCTATTTATAAAAAGAGCATGGCGCATATCCAAAAGAAAACTTCATTTATTCATTCGTTAATCATTCCCCCAATAATAGGTTCAATCTGTTTGATTCACGTGTCGATGCTTACTCATAAATATAGCCAGTGAAGGATACACTGTATGGAGTAAAGTAGGTTAAATAGCACGTGAGTAACCCGTGCCCGCCTCAAGCCATTCCTACACATCATTCCATTCATTTCTCAGTAATACCATGGCACGAGGGAAATTAGTGATTAAATTTCCCCGAATAACGAGGGAAAATTCGTGGAATAAAACAAAAATAGAATCTAAAAACAAGTTTCAATTTATCTTATGACTGAGCATGCGCAGATTTGAGAACGCGTCCCACATTGAAACCGTGCAGTAATATCATAAGTAGGATACATTGTAATCGATTCAGTTGCAGGGACATTGAGTTGTCCATGAGGGAGACGGGGCGTTGTCTTCTAAATTTCCCTCATGCATAGGAATAGGGATAGGAAAATTTAGAAAAAGACAAAGCAATCAATACTAAGTATAATGTCGAAAGGGTGATAGGCACTTTGAATACTTCGATAGATGTCCCAGGTTCAAGGTCTTGCTCTTGGCCTTGCTGAACGACCGTGGTTACCATGGCAACCATCATCCTTTCACGTTTACCAGCGACTTCTTTCAAATGTTTTAACTTCCTTTGAAGTCTAAACGCATCAATACGTAATAAGGAATCATCATTGTTGGTCTTTTCAGTGCTGTAGTGATTACTAAGTCTAAAGCTAGTGTATGTAACTAGTGCTGATGATATAAGGAACTAAACGCATCAATACGTAATAAGGAATCCTCATTGTTGGCCTTTACAGTGTTGTAGTGATTACTAAGTCTAAAGCTAGTGTATGTAACTAGTGCTGATGATATAAGGAACTAAACGCATCAATACGTAATAAGGAATCCTCATTGTTGGCCTTTACAGTGCTGTAGTGATTACTAAGTCTAAAGGAAGTGTATGTAACTAGTACTGATGATATAAGGAACTAAACGCATTAATACGTAATAAGGAATCCTCATTGTTGGCCTTTACAGTGCTGTAGTGATTACTAAGTCTAAAGCTAGTGTATGTAACTAGTGCTGATGATATAAGGAACTAAACGCATCAATACGTAATAAGGAATCCTCAGTGTTGGCCTTTTCAGTGCTGTAGTGATTACTAAGTCTAAAGCTAGTGTATGTAACTAGTCCTGATGATATAAGAAACTAAACGTATCAATGCGTAATAAGGAATCCTCAGTGTTGGCCTTTTCAGTGCTGTAGTGATTACTAAGTCTAAAGCTAGTGTATGTAACTAGTCCTGATGATATAAGGAACTAAACGCATCAATACGTAATAAGGAATCCTCAGTGTTGGCCTTTTCAGTGCTGTAGTGATTACTAAGTCTAAAGCTAGTGTGTTTAATTAGTCTTGATAATATAAGGAACTAAACGCATCAATACGTAATAAGGAATCGTCAGTGTTGGCCTTTTCAGTGCTATAGTGATTACTAAGCTTAAAGGATATCAACGTCTTTGCGAAAATCACGAACATAATTATTGTAATAGGATATCGTTCTGTTACTGTACGTTTAAGAGCGTTATAGTATCTTATAGTATTTAGTTCCTGTCTACGTCACAGCCGGAAGTTAACGTTGGTCTTGAGACAAATTTACCCCATGGTGTTCTTCATTTGAGACATGACTAATCGATTTAATATGTACAAAAATATGTAAAATGAAGCTTTTTACAGAATTCAATACAAAAAATGAAAATAAATAGTACATAAATACTAAACTATATTTCTAAAGAGCTTTTTCCTAAGAGCCAAAAGCGTTTTATATGGCTATATACATAAGCTACTCAGTAATAAAAGAAACTATCAAAATTACAAAATGTATGCTATCTAATTTTGAAACAAATTCCAACAAACTTCTATACCAAAAAAAAAAAAAAACAAACGGCAAGAAATATAGTTTATTTTTTAAACTATGTGGCTGTTTATATGGTGCTTTATGCTTCTATCTCAGATTTGACTTACAAAATGAAGCAATGAAATTGCATAACATATTCAGTGTCTTGCTCTCAAGAGAGAATTATACTCGAAAGTGACGTAGATCAACGTCAGATGCTATCATCATCTTCATCGACACAGGTTACGTACACAGATATGATATCAGGATTGCACTACAGTATTGCAGAAAATCAGATAGGTCGACTGATTGTGCAACAAGTGAGGCTTGCTTTAAATAGGGCATACATCACGGGATAAATCGGAGTAAGCGTTAAAAAAAAGAGTACGTAATAATCACAGTAGACAGTATTGATTATAGAACTAAATCGATAAGAAGTGTTGAGGTGAAAGGTCCCGTTCCAGCTCAGTCCCTCTCGGATCCGGTTCTGCAGATTTACGTTTAGGTTTGCATGTTTTGTAGCAATAATATCGTGGACTACGTCTATAGCTGTCGCTATTTGTTGATGTTATATAAATTGTCTTATTTAGTATCGTGTTTTTAGAAGGCTTTCTTTGTTTTGCTATGATCTGTTCTGGAATTTGCCGTATTTTATTGATTCTTCGCCGTGCAATTCGCCCGGGGCAATTCGAACCAAGTTAACTGAATATCCTTGTTTTCTTAGGTACGGACCATTAGATAATTGAGGGTGGAGGGGATGCGTAAATCCCCCCCCCCCCCCCCCCAAATATATAAAGAAACAGCGAGCAAGCACTTCAGTACGAAAAAAGTATCGCGCAACCTCTCTTTTAAGAGTAAGAGTAAGAGTAAGATTCTGTTCATTTGCTCTCTGAATTGTCTTGCATTGGGAATATCCTGCAAGGGGTCTATGTGCGGTTTATTAATCTTTCACTTAGAACTGATTTACTGGCTTGTAAATCTAAAAAATCAAATCACTGGCGAGCCGCGGTAATTACTTGAACCTTAATTTGTGAAGTGTGGTGTATTGACCTCTAATAATGAGTTCATTCAAGTTAACATTAGACTCTTGCTGGCGGGGATGTGTAGACAAAATCGTGTTATAGCAGGAATGCTGGCTGTTGCGTAACACAGAAGATACTCCAGAGCACGATTCTTTTCCCTCTAATTTCTTTATATTCAATCAACGAGAAGGATGATTATTAGAAATATTCAAATACTGAGAATTCCGTGGTCAAATTCGGCCAAAGAATGTGGATCTATATGTATCTTACGTAACGTGTAGGAGGTTATGAAGCAAGAGGCTCGTGCCTTTGGCATTTTTACTTTTCTATCTCACGTCTGTTTGTATTCATGATCCTACTTACATAGTAATAGAATCTGTTTACAAAGAACGATCTGTTTATAACAGACTTTTGAGCTTTAAGTGGGGTAAACAGGTCAAATCAGATGGTGTTGAAAAAGTATTTTCGCCCTTTATATATTTGATCATGGAAGTTAAACGTCCGTGTTATACCGATATTCTAATATTCTAATAAACTTTGTTCAGATTGCGTTGGTGTATTGCAGGGCCATTTTCAAAAGGTGCTCTCCTATAGGGCCTCTCCTATAGGGCCTATATCTTTAACAAACTTTGTAAGAAATTGCACCAATTTGCTTAAACTAGTAAGTTCAGTAAACCGTAGGACCTACAAAACGTTGTACTATTTTGTACAATTTCGCTAGTTAACTTTTTCACGGATATATTGTATGCACTCTGTTAGAACAAGTGTAAAATGATGACCAAACAGCGCCATAAAGACCGCCCTTAAAATGCATGAAATTCGTTGTTAAATAGTGAAAAAAGACCACGTTATTCAGCTTTAAAAGTTTTATAATGTCTTAGATTGACATTTTAGATTTTGGTTTCATCGGGGTCTCTATTAGGTTGATTTTAAGGTGCGGTTTTCAAACCTTTCTTATTATTAACAGATAGCGGGAAATATCTCGATTGCGCCGCACGCGTCAATGTGCGCGTAAATATCTTTGCTTCAAGTAGATGTTGACTGAGCTCTTAGTTAACCCATTGAACGTCTTTGGGCCATTCAGGTCTTTAATCGCTTGTATTTCAACCTTTTGATAAAGACACGTTATTTAGCACGATGATACCATCTTAAAAGTCAATTTGTCTGCACCGTCATTAAAACAACAGAGCGTTCTTGATTCAAGGGGGATTTTTTTGTCTAACCGCATTGCATTCCTCTGGTCTTTGCAGTAAAATTACACTTCCGTTTTATTAAATTTAGACATGGCCTTGAGAAAGGTCGATTTAAGAGTATGGAGATATTTAACACCAGAATTCTGCATATTCCGGTAACTCCCAAATTTTGAACGCCACATAAGGCAGCAATATGATTTGAAGAAGACGTCTGAAAATCTTTGGTAACAACGCTATGGTCTTCGATTTGTGTAGCAAGTTGTGCATCCTGCATCATGCACAAGTTTTGTTCTATTTTCACCGCGAGCAGACAATGCTCTGTTCCATTGTCGTAGTCGTATATTTTTTGTCTTTATTTGGAATGTATAATGAATATTGTCTTCAGCCTATTGTGGTTTTGCCTCTTTCCCTCTCAGACGACATGTCGGAACTGAATATGTATCCTGCTAGAAACTTTTGTTCTCTCGTTACTTTGTCTTGCAAAAAACCGAAACCAGTTTTTGGGTTTAACCCTAGACGAGCACTTGCACTTGTTCTGCATCCTGACAGTTTTTGAATAATTTCTTTTGTCGTTTATCTAATTGCAAAACTGTCTTGTCTTCAGGACTTCGCGTCTCAAGCCAGAATTTGAACCAGAAAAAGTTTGAGTTTTCAAAATCTTAGCTTTTCAAACTTTCAGTTATGAACAGATGTTTATTAATTTATTACTGATTTTTAAAATATTTCTCCCGTTTAAATCATCAAGAATATTGTCTTTTAAAGTGCACATGAACCCTTCGACAATACTTTCAGTACTGATTCTACATGAAGTAAATAGTTGATTGGTAAAATATTTCTTGATTTGAGTGATGCGTTTCTAAGTTATGAAGGTTTATACTTTCAATATGCTAATGAGCGTGACGTCTATTAAGGCTTAATTAAATATACAAAATCGAACTGGTTCATAGATACAGTATTTAAAAAGCATCATTATTTTACTCATGGTTTACATGAAAGCTATTTAAAATTTTTATTTTCAAAATGGCCAGCATTTAGTATTACTAGTTACAACAAAAACACTCAAATACCTTACCTGACGTCACCATCATTTACATATTGGAAGTATAAACCTTCATAACTTAGAGACGCATCACTTAAATCAAGAAATATTTTACCAATCAACTATTTACTTTATGCAGAACCAGTACTGAATGTATTGTCAAAGGGTTCATTTGCACTTTAATATGTTTTTCGTAAAACGAATGAAAAATTTTTTTTTGTTTCTTTTCTCGCCATTTTCACGAGGTGAGCGCGCGGGTGACCATGGACAAGCTTGAATAAACACGATTTCAAGCGGAAAAACTAATATAAACAATTCGTAAATTGCTTTTTTAGTTTTACAAATTCATTCTTAATATAAATTATTTTAGATTTGTTTCCTTGATGATCAAAAATAATTTCCTTTACAATATTTATGTCAATATATAGTCATTTTGGTTGAAATTATTTCTTGTGATCAGCAAAACCAATCTCCCGCCAAGGTTACGCGTTTCTTGTGGTACTTAGAGAATAGGAAGTATTATTTATTTTTAAATATTATTAAAAAGTATTTCAAAAAAAGCGTAAAAGACTGAGAGACATCCTTTGGTTTGTGTAGGATATTACCCATTGCCTTGATTACACGCGTAATTTCCCACAAAATCACGCAAAAATATTTACTCCTTTTCCAAACCTATTTTCAAGCAGCTTGTTGTTTAACGGGTTTCTACTATACCAAATAAAAATTTAGAATCTATAGAGTTATCTTTAGTTTAGGTCAACTATAAGCTTACAGCTTCTATTTTTTTAAGTGTAACAGTAGTTGAGAATATTGCGAGAGATGGCTTCAAGCTGCGGTAACTAACTATTTCCTGCCTTCTTACGTCTAACATGTGATGGCAGGTCAAATCCCTGCAACTACTAAGCTGCCATCATGTCATCCGGGGTAATTACAAAACTATACTGTTGTATAAAATTCCCCGCCTTCCAAAAATATCCGCATTACATGCCTGAGATTTTTTCCGGTTCTCGTTATAAAAGACAGTCGTCAAAGCGGAGCTAATACAGTCTATTGAATATTCCTACGCACATGAGATAGAAAAGATTTTGTTGAGCAACGTTCAAGGACAACGTGTAACGAAGAGAATATTTACAGCTAAGGTCAAAAACGAAGACCAAATATCTGGAAGACTACTATTGGAGAGATTGATTCAAGATTTTCAATATCGCTAGGACAACTACAAATCATATGTGGACATTTTTTGACAAGTCTATAACAATGAAGTCAAGATTACAAAGTCTACGGACGAAGAAACATAAATATAGCTGGGACGTACTTTCTCTACCTCAGTCAGTTTTCAAAGTTGTAATCCTTGGAGCTGGTGGAGTTGGGAAAACTTCACTGGTTATGCGATTTGTGAGAGACTATTTTCCACAGAAATATATTCCAACAGTCGAAGATGTTTATGAAAAAACAGTTACCTTGAATAAAGATTTTGGAGCCTTTTTCGAAATCATGGACACTGCGGGATCTTATCAGTTCCCCGCTATGAAAAGACTAACTATGGAACACGGTAACGCTTTTGTCTTAGTTTACTCACTAGATGACGAAAGCTCCCTACAAGAAGCACTTCGCATTCAGAAAGAAATTATTGAAATCAAAGGAACGACAAATGTACCTATACTTCTCGTTGGAAATAAGACTGACTTAGTTAACCAAGAAGTTTTAGACAAAACAAGAGCCCAGGTAGCTGAACTTGTAGAAGGTCAAAATATTTTGGCATCGGAAACATCGGCCAAGTTCGGAGTTAACGTGAGTGGAGTTTTCTATGCTCTTCTTGGACAAATAGCTGTTGTGAATAAAGTAGATAAGATCTTAAAAAGAGATTGCTTGACTCAACCAATGAGGTTATAGCCAAAAGAGAACTAGACGTACAAGTACTCGGAACATTTTACAACTGTTTACAGAGGGAATTTAGTAACGCAAAGCTTTTATTTTATCCAAAAGAAATTATTTACTTTTTATTGTATATAACAAATCCCAGATATGAGTATTTATTGAAATTTAATGTTTGCTTTTGTATATAACGACTAATAAATTATTTTAAAATGGTTATTTCTCTATATTTCATTTTTATTTATTTTATGGTTCTAGTTTATATAGTTTGCAATTTCAAAAGTTCATAGGGCAAGCGTCATTACTATAGCTTTCATCTTTCTTTCGTTTTGTTTGTTTTAACGTTTTTGTGACAGAGTAATAGCTCAAGTACTTTGTCTATAAAGCTATTTCTTTAAGATACAACTAAATCAAGAATCGCTAAACTCTTTCATTGAAACTTTATTTGTTTTGAGACATTTCCCCCCAAAGCCTTATATTTCAAACGTCTTAGTTTGTCCGTATATGAGTTTTCTTAGTCCAATATCAGACTATACATAGAAAGATATAGAATTCCACGGTCATTGATTGGACTTCCATTGACGTCACGCCACTTCTAGCCTAGACGTTTCTTCGTTATGCTATGTGATCAAAAGCATCCATGATATATATATATTTTTTAGATTTGATTGTTTCTTCAAGCAATCGTTTTTCCTCGAAAAAAAATAACATTCCGAGCTCCATGCGGGATATATTTTATATTAATATGAGTTTTGCTCATCAAGGCAACTCATTAACCTTCTAGTTAATAATATCTCTAAGCTCTTCAATTAATTTTGACTTAATTTCTCATTAGAGTTTGATCCTTTGGTCTGTGCATGTGATTATTTTGGTTTTTAATTTTTCGTTTATTGACGTTTTTGCGATCGTCTCCAGACAGCTGATGAATGTCCTTGACTTATATGTCGAAGTTATGATGTCTCAATATTATGATAAAATCAGGTGCTTGAATATGGTTGATGTCTAGGAGAACTCTCGTACAAACATCAGGCGTTTTTGACGCAAACTGAACGTTTTTGTAGTTTTTTTTTAAACATATATATTATGAGTGAGTGGCTTTGAAAAGCAGCTGAATAGGGAAAAATAGATTTGTTACTAACACGCACATTTTACTTCTTATTAGTATTCTAACAGCTCCCCCCTCCCCCCTCTACTCTCCTCTGACTCAGAAAAAAATAACAATAAAAATAAATAAGTAATCAGCGAAAAGAAAACTACAACAAAAATAAAAATAAATAAAATTAAAAAAACCAAAAAAAAAAAAAAAAAAAAAAAAAACTACAAAAAAAAAAAAAAAACTACAAAAAAACAAGCAAACAAAAAACAGCGATAACGATAAAACATAGGAGATAGGTCGTTCCAAGATCCAAGAATGTCTGCGATAACTTCTGTTTCTTATTGTTTTTTTTAATAACGAAAAGGTTCTGAAAAGCCCTTGTGGGGAAAGATAATAAAGTATGTATGTTATTGTTGAGATATTTAGTATTGCTTGTAACAGTCCATTTATAATACGTCGATAATTCGTGTCAAGGTGCATGTCTACTTTTTCTTTCGGCCTTGTAACCTCCAATCAACGACGTAGTCGTCATTCGGCGTTCTACCCTACAACTAATATAGATGAATGCGTCTAGATGCTCTAATAGGGTGTGTTGAGATCTAAAAATCTGTACATCCCTGTATTATAGCCGTTTGCATTGCTACGCGGCCACCCCGGACCAAAAATCGCGACGTGCACTTTGCAATAAGCCTGAAGCGAGATGACGTTTTACCCCCGTCTCTAGACCATAATAGTTTTTAAAATTCTTTCATATTAAAATTTTTGATTCCTTAGAGAATACAGGAACAATAGTCATAATTAAAGAACAAAAGCAGTGTGAAAAGGATTATGGTCTAGAGACGGCGGTAAAACGTCATCTCGCTTCAGGCTTATAGACTGCCGTCAATCAAACACGTTGACGTCATTTACACGCGTGTGTGATTCAGAAGGCGCCAAAACTTGTCGATTGTTTACAAGTATTATGAGCCACATTCACCAGGCCTATCCGGGCCGATCCAAACGCGTGTAAATGACGTCAACGTGTTTGATTGACGGCAGTCTATAGCAACATGAGTACACGTCGCGATTTTTGTCTGGGGTGGCCGCGTAGCAATGTAAGTGGCGGTAACTAGTTAACTGTGAAATATTCAAGCTTCCTCTCTAAATGCTCAGCAAGAACAAAAAGACTTGTCGTGTATTTAGGGTCTAAGACATTGTCTTTAAAAGGAAAGTTTTTTTCCTTTTTTGGTCTGATGAGTACCACAGGTAGCCCAAGCACCTGTTGGTAAGCTTGGGTGCACATGGCGTCATTGTTACCCCTGTCCTTAGTCACGTAGCATTGCCCTTTTCTTTCACACTTGCGCAATTTTTGAGCAATAAGCAAAATCATTAACGTATTTCCCACCCACGATTTTTGGATTCGTATACTAGATCTTGTCACGGTCCAAGTAAAACTAACCAATGTTATAATATAACAAATTTTCGAAAGACGATTTCCCATACTGTAGTGAGTCATTGGCCTATAGTGGAGGGTCTCGCAAGTATACTTTTTTAATTGTCTAGACGTCTTTTTCTGTCTCATGTGCGGAAATGTTCATCAAGTGAATCGCAAGTTTTCTGGCTCACAGCACATGCTGTTGACCAGAGTTTGTTCGCCATTTAGAGCAGATAATGAGATTCGAAGACTTTTATCAGCTGATTGAAACCCTTTATTGATTTCTGACTACCTTCCAAAGACTTTTCTTGTTGATGCTTTTGAATAAGGTCATATAGATTCTCCCATCATTATTTATAGTTATGATTTATGATTTATGAAGCCCTTTTTTCTATTTGAATATGTTCAAAGGCGCTTTACAATGAATTATAAATGAGAGCTCTTCAGTATGAATTGTAGACACTGAGGGTAGTCACTGCCAGGGTTTCTTTACATCCTCAGTGGTTCTTTTACGTCTCTCCGATATTGGTTAGTAATGATGAAGTGTGGAGAGGCGGGACCGCCATTTAAAGTGGTCATCCGAGCAACTTGAAAGTCTAACCATTTGCAGATGTAATTACAATAGCAGCACTTTCTCCTCAGTTATTTTAAGAGACTCGAACCACGACCTCGCGCACAACAGTCCGATGCTCAACCAATCGTGTGCAAACCGGGTGGCGGGTTGAGGGAAAAAATGGGTCGAGTCGGCATTGCAGTGCATTGTGGGATTGTTTTAGGGGACGAGATAGACGCCACCTTGGAAATATGTCCTTTAAACAGTCCC
Organism: Actinia equina; assembly: GCA_011057435.1. Lineage (NCBI taxonomy): Eukaryota > Metazoa > Cnidaria > Anthozoa > Actiniaria > Actiniidae > Actinia > Actinia equina. The sequence goes on along the minus strand of WHPX01000386.1, from coordinate 437,207 downwards.
ACAATGCACTGCAATGCCAACTGCGACCCAGGTTTTACCTCCCTATTAGCCTCACTTGACAATACTAAAAACGGCTGCGAGTGAAACTAGTATTTTGTGTGCGCTTTTAGGTCCAATATTGAAACTAGTGAACGATAAACCGCCTTACGTCATGTTTTAAATAAATATAGCAGAGCATAAATAAAGCACTACTGTCAGGAAATAACTCAAGGTAGATATTAATAGAACGTTAAGATAAAATACTGAAACTTCCTGCTTCTAGATATATATAGACCTTTTCAAAGCGTAGAGCGCAAACAATATAACCGTGAAACTTTAGTAATACCAAATAGCACAACTTCATGTAAATTCCATTGTTTTCTATCGTCTAATTAGCAATATTTTGTTCTATTTAGTAATAAGTGTTTCACGGATTAATTGTTTGCACTCTATCAAACTCGTTCTCTTCTTTCAAGACTAATTCAGTACTTTTCACAACTTTTACTGACAAGAGCCAATCAACCTTTTTCTTTACTTCACCGTATTTTGCCATTTTTCAAAAGTCTGAAAAAGTTTCAAAACTTTTATACAATACTCGTATTTGTGCGTAGTTCAGTTCCTTAATAAGAATGGGCACGATGCTCTGCTAGTGGTTTTACTTTGCGTGTTTCCCTCCTATAGCTTGGTTCGCATCGTTGAGCAGCATGCGTAATACAAAAACACAGGAAGACGCTGTCATGGTTGTTGGTTCAAGGACAGGACAGACGGATTGGGTTTTAGATATGTGTAATTGTTTCAGTTCTTCGTAGATTTCTAATAGCGCAGTGCAACCGTGACGTTTACTTTCAGCAGATAATTTTGAGCCGATCGCAGTTGATCTTAGTTTACATGGGTTATTATTGTAACTTTAAGTAAAAATAATAAAATCGGTTCGTATAATCCTCGTAGCGGTTAAACAGAATGCAATGTTTGTCCGAATCTTTAAGCTATTTTTAGAATCAGTGCGCTGCGCTATTGAATTGATATAATTATGTTTGTTTCTAAATGGATGCTAAATAGTGTTCACTTATCTTTATAAATAAACGTCCTTTCAAACCAACGGTCTTTCTGGTTTGAATCAGCGGTACGATATGAATATGTTTACCACGTCCACCAACGGTCTTTCTTGTTTGAATCGGCTGTACGAGATAAATATTTACTGCTGTACTATCCCTGCCAAGCAGCGCCGGCGTCGCATCGTTACTGATTACTCTCCTTAATAAGTTAACCAAATTTACCTTCAGTACAGTGTAATCACTAACGAAGCGACGCCGGCGCTGCTTGGTACGGATAGTGCAGCGGTAAATGCACAGAGCGTACAGCTGATTCAAACCAGAAAGACCACTCCTTTTCTGTTGTATCGCTGAACGATAAACACTACGCAAGATTTCCGATTTAGATCCTCCAAGAATTCTGCTGTAAGTGAAAAGAGATTAAATTTAATTCTGAATTACATTTAGATATATGAAGAGACGTAAGAACACGAGAGAAGAATAGGAATCCCCCGACGCGAAGCGTAACAAGCGTAAAAAATTGGAATTTAGGGGGGGGGGGGATATTTTTACCAAAGAATTAGGAATAAAAAAATATATGTAACTTTTGCAGTAACATATGTCGTCTCTACATTTTGACCCAAAATCCTTTGCAGGATGATTTCGTTCCCAATATAGTATTACAGTTTTAACGAAAAGCCGGCCATATCTTGGACTATATTATTATGGGATATAGAGGGCCAACTATTGAAACATCTGTCGACTGCAAACTGCTATTAGGGTGTCTTTATATAACTTTACGGTTTTCAATGAGAAACACGTCTAAAAAGCAATAGTGTAAATTATTCAAATTATTTGAAAAGGAACCCCACCCAGGGTTACGTTTTTCTCTTTCACACCTACATGCCTTACCACTATATGCTTTATACGTTTTCTATGTTTGCCTCCACGGTATCATATAATTCAAGATGGCCGCCGTATCAGTATAAAGGTCCTTTTTTCAGAACTCGAGAACCAGAACCATGAACTTAAGTCATTGAAATCGTTTTAAAATTTCACTTAAGTTCTCCTCACTTAGACTGTTTGAATTCCCAGTCAGTTTTATTTCAGTTTTATAGCTTTCCAAGGATTTTTTTACCTGATTTTTCTAATTGACTTTCAGAGCACAACCTGGCGGAAATATGCAGACTTTCACCTCAAAGACGCTCACCAGTATTGTCAAGAAGGAACAGTGAAAGTAAGTGAGAGTAAATGTGATGTATGCATATCTAATAGTCCCCTTCACAGTTTCCTGCACCATCTTGAAAGGTAACCGGCAAGTTTGTGCACCACGTGAACAGCGGTCAGCTTGCAATGATAGAGACATGATAATAATTGTCCAAGGTTTAAAAAAGGTTTCTATCATTGCAAGGTCACCGTTGTTCTCGCTTCGATACACAAGCATGGTTACACTTCAAGATGGCGCAGAAAACTGCGAAGGGAAGTATTTAGTACACAAGTAGCCGTTTAAATGCGTATCTAATACGAATAAAAACCTTAAAAAATAGAGAGAATGACCTTTAGATTCTAATACCCTGAAACAACCTCAAGGCTGATCAGAGTCGGGGCACGGCTAAGTTACAGATAGAACCCTGAAACAACCTCTGGGCTGATCTAAGTCAGGGCATAGATAACTCACAGATTGAAACCCTGAAACAACCTCAAGGCTGATCAGAGTCAGGGCATGGATAACTCACAGATAGAACCTGAAACAACCTCAAGGGTGATCAGAGTCAGGGCATGGATAACTCACAGATAGAACCCTGAAACAACCTCTGGGCTGATCTAAGTCAGGGCATGGCTAACTCACAGATAGAACCCTGAAACAACCTCTGGGCTGATCTAAGTCAGGGCATGGCTAACTCACAGATAGAACCCTGAAACAACCTCTGGGCTGATCTAAGTCAGGGCATGGCTAAACCACAGATTGAATCCTGAAACAACCTGAAAACTTTTTCCAGAGAATTGGGGGATACAAAATTTTTAGAAGAAGCTATGAGAGATTGCCCGGGGGGAATAGTTATCTTTTGGGGGACAAGGGGGGGTCTTAAGAATTTTTTTGTCATTTAAAAATTTCACCTCCCCCCCCCCCCCCCCCCCCTGCCATACATAATGAACGCAGTCTGTCCCCTTAAAGTGGTCCCCTTAAAGTCCATATTTGTTACTTGTTCCCCCATAGGAACACGTATTCCAGACGTACAAGAAAGGATGGCTGATTCAGTCAACAACATCGTGAAATACTTTTACAAACCAGAAAAAGAGGTAACACTAGTTCTTTTTAAATTTCTGCTTCAAAATCAAAGAAAACGAGAAGAGAACGCAATAGACCCTTTTTGAATCAGCCAAATACCGCTGTGTTCATTGATTGCAGTCTCATTTACCCAGGGTTAGCCTCGAATCAGTGTCTAAATATTTACAAATATCAACAGTAAAGTAAAAAATGCACAACTTCAAAAATACAAATACTTTGAAATTCCACAGACCTTCACTGGAACACATGAATATTCAAAATAATTCTATGCGCAATCGAGGCTAACCCTGTACATCAGAGTATTGGAGTATTGTGTCTTTAATATACACCTATTTCAGAAATCGTTGTCGCACCAAAAGCCAAACGCCGGTACTTTTAGCTGTAATTAGTTTATTCATGGTGCATTTTCATTTATTGACTCCACAAATTGCTCCAAGCAAGGCTGCTTGAGATGATGATTAGTGGAGAGATATAGCCACTTGCATGAACCATGAATAAATCAATTATAATTAAAAGTACCGACGTTCTCTGGAGCCTTGGCTTGTCACTTGAGGCTCTTGGTGCGACAACGATTTTCGAAAAGGTGTAAGAGTGTTGTATGAGGTTGAGCCGGATATATTGTTGCGTGCAAACATTATTGTCGGCAATGTTTTTAAGTGACGTCACATGCACGTCATCTAAGCATATCACAGTATTATAGCCAGCGGCACACTAAAAAGCACCGGTTCGTTGACTGAGAATGACACGAACGAAAGAACGAATAAGTGAATAGAAAGATTTTTCTAGAATGTTCTTTTGACAGTAATCATCACATCTCGCAATCAAACTTTTGTCAGCAACGTTTGCAGATCGTGTTCAATGAATTTTTCTCAAATGCACGCGTTTTCTTCGTCACAACGAGAAACCTTGATTTCTATGGTTTCTTTTTTAGCGGGGTAACCTGACGTATCTGTTGTGTGGAGATGGTGGTCTCTGTCAAGCTTTGGAACAGGTATAGTATCTTATTCCTGGCCTTCCCCCCTCCCTTTCTCTAACTTTACAATTCATAAGTAATTTAAGACCTCGATCTCATACCAAGAGCCCACGTTCCTCTTGGTCAGCATCGAGAAAGATAAAGCCCTGCCGCTAGCTTACAAAACCTAGTTCACACAAAAATCGTGTGCATAGGAAAAGATAAGGCAAATTTGTATATTAACGTAACCGTAACTACCCTTTATGAATGGATGATTTCCTAGATGACACATCTGGAAGCCATTTCAATGTTACGGTATGTCACACCGCGTAGAGGAAACAAGTCAGTATCGTATGTTTCCCACGCATGCGAAAACCATTCTTATGGGAAGCCATTTCAATGTTACGGTATGTCTTATGTGATACAAGTCAGTATCGTATGTTTCCCACTCATGCGATAACCATTCTTATGGGAAGCCATTCCAATGCTTCGGCATGTCGTACCGTGTAGGTGCTGTAAGTCAGTACTGTACAATTCCCACTCATGCGATAACCATTCTTATGGGAAGCCATGCCAATTATATTGCTTGCTTTCAAGTAACTAGCAATGGAAACAATTAATATGTTTGTTTAATTATAAATTACATATTATCTATTGTAGGTTTTTCAGTGCGGTTTCAAGTCTTCTCGACTTTTTCGCAACAATTTCTTTATCTGGGATATTTTAGGTCAGTACTGTTCTTCAATACAGCACGTTCTCTTGTAGATTCTTCTTTTGTTAGTGCTTTTGTCTTGTGTCTCTTTCTGTAGATTTTTTTTCTTTTTTTGCTTTTTGCTTTGTCTTGGAAGCTGTTTTTTATTGTTGTTTGTACTTTTTTTAACAATTTTTGTCGTTGCTGTCTACTGGTACTTTCTTGCTGATGTTTTAATGATCATGTTGTATTTTAGTTGTATTTGTTATTTTATAAAACATTTTTTCTCACTTACCGACCACTTAACTACCACTTATCGAGCACTTACCGACCACTTACCAACCACTTACCGATCGCTTACCGACCACTTACCAACCACTTACCGACCACTTACCGACCACTTACCGACCACTTACCGACCACTTACCAACCACTTACCGATCGCTTACCGACCACTTACCAACCACTTACCGACCACTTACCGATCGCTTACCGACCGTTTACCGACCACTTACCGTACGGTACAGATTGTTCACTATATTACCCATTACATATAACCCCAAAAACTAAGCGAACATCGAGGAGGTCAATGCTCAAATTTTTGATTGTTTGTTAGTTTTGTTGTTGTTACTGACGTCTGTCGTTGCTTTTGTTGTCGTTTGTTTGTTTGTTAGTTTGTTGTTGTGTCTGTTGTTGCCTTCGTTGTTATTGCCGTTGTCGTTGACGTCGTCGTTGTTGTTGCTGCTGTCTGCTATTACTCTCTGTGTTACTATCTGTCGTTGTTGACGTCGTTGTTGCTGCTGTCTGCTATTACTCTGTGTTACTCTCTGTCGTTGTTGTCGTCGTTGTTGTTGCTGCTGTCTGCTATTACTCTCTGTGTTGCTATCTGTCGTTGTTGACGTCGTTGTTGTTACTGCTGTCTGCTATTACTCTGTGTTGCTATCTGTCGTTGTTGTCGTCGTTGTTGTTGCTGCTGTCTGCTATTACTCTCTGTGTTGCTATCTGTCGTTGTTGTCGTCGTTGTTGTTGCTGCTGTCTGCTATTACTCTCTGTGTTACTCTCTGTCGTTGTTGACGTCGTTGTTTATTATTGCGGCTGCTGCTGTTCTTTTTTTTATTACTGTTCATTGTATATTTTCAATCTATTCTTGTTTGTGTTTTTAACTCCTTCAGAGAAAGCCCATCAATATTGGCAAATGAACGAAGACGACACAGGTATCCCAGCACACCTCAGGATCGCCAAGAAGAGTTTCTGTACCATGATAACGAGAATTAACCACTCATCACAAACTATTGGCAAAGATGGCAAGGTATTTCTTATTCAAATATTAAGGAATATAAAGCGCACTCACTTGTGGCTGTACTGTGATATAAGCATCGAAAAATCGAAGCCTTTAAAAGGTTGTGTCGACTATAAACTACACTAAATATCTCAACAGTAACGTCCGTGCTCTTGACGAGAATAATGAGAAACTCCAGTCATTCCAGCTATTTGGATCTTGGAATAATCTTTCTTGGAATAAGAAATTCCTTTCTAGCGCCTATCGTCTTCGGGTCTGACAATCTTTTTGAACTTGGTGTATAATATAAAAAAATCTAGCTCTGTTATTATTATTATTATTTCATTAAAGAAATGTCCTTTATTTTCTTCAAATCTCACTTTTCCATCATTTTTCTTTCATTTATTCACTACTGGTATTCATTCACTTCCCATTTTTTCATTAAAGTTTCAGATATTTGTGTGTCTGGGTGTTCGAGACCACTTACTTCATAACTGGCTTGAGCTCATCTCATTGTGTCCCGCAGCGACCAACATGTACGAACCCAACTCATTTCTTCGTGATTCAAGTCTCGTTCAGTTCCTGGTAGACGTGCTTACAGCACTGGTTGAGTTTAACATCACATTAGAAGCCTCGCTACTGAAGGGGATATCTTGAGTGATAATAACATTGGTATCAATAAGCCTTTTCACAGTTTAAGAATCGATTCCACTGCGCATGCGATTTTATCCCGAATTTCTACCTTCTTTTGTCTAAACCTTCTTTTGTTCTTAATTAAACAAAAGAAGGTGAGAAATTCGGGATAAAATCGCATGCGCAGTGGAATCGATTCTTAAACTATGAAAAGGCTTATAATGGAGCGTTCACAAGTTATAGGGATTTGGAGGCTGTGCATGGTTGGATCCCGTGGGTGGGTGGGTGTGAAAAGGGTTAATCCCTACTCAAACATAACATATTTTCTATGACTCCCTTACCAAACTAAAAGCAGACTTTCAGTAGACACTAGTATCTTCAATATCAAAAATATTTTTGACATTCCGCTCCCCCTCCCTCCTCCCCTTCTTTTGCTATAGTTAATAGGAGAAAATGGCTGCCCCCTCCCCACCTAGTCATAGCTCTCTTCCCCATAAATTATGAACACTCCCTAATATACTGTAAATAATAATCAAAAATGAAGATCGTAAAAACAAGATCAATAAATATTAAGCTATTATTTAGTTTGGAGAATCTATAAAAAATATTGCTGTCACTGAAAAATGATTGCTTTTGCTAAACATTTTTTGAACCTGGAATTTTATTTTGGCACACGGAAAGAATACTAGTTACCAGTGTTGTTCATTTTATACGATTTGACTATTCCCTTTAAGCATTCATTCTTTCATTTATCCTTCAGAAAATTTATTGAAAATTTGAAATGGTTCCACGATGAGGCGATGAAAACTGTTATGTTTTTTTCCTGTTATGCACAATGTGAGCAAAAACGAAGCTCCAAGAAACGGAAAAAGTAACGTCTCGTCGAAGCTTCCATTTGGACTTGAGTGCTTGATGTTTGTGCTTAATGCGCGAAGAGTAAACTGATCAAAGATGGCCTTAAGGCGCGATTACACGAGCAATGTTCTCTGTAACTGTTGCGACACAAGTTGCATGGAGCATTACAGCGTGTAACCTACAGCCCAATTTGAAAAAATGTTGCGAGACAAGTTGCAGCAATCGTTGCGAAAAGTAGAATTCGTTTTTATACTTTTGGCAACGATTGCGTCTCCGTTGCACCGTATAGACACTCGTGCAACTTGTGTTGTTAACACTCTTGCAAGTTGTGTCGTTATGCTGTTGCGAGAGAAAAAGGAAAGTTACAGAAAAAATTGTTCAGTGTCTTCCCGCCTTTACTCATTTACTGTTACCGTACTTAGGTGTACGAGCGCCAGTCGAAGAATATTCATTAAACTCCAGATTTTTGACGTTCAATTTATCATTAGGAATCTATAGCTTTAATAGCGCAATTAAAAGTTGAATAACGCGCACGTCTTATGAGGATCTCGCTAGTAACAATAACGATAGTAACGCTCGCATTAACGATAACGATCTTAACGATAACGGGAATAACATGCACAGGTCACTGAGCCCTCGAATAGTTTGAATAATCATTAATGTTGATAATAGTAATAATAATAATAATAATAATGGTTACATTGAAGATGATGAGAGTGAGCTTTTATCTTGTAACTTCAATACCTGTTAATGATTATAAAATGCTGTTTCAATCTTTTTTTTTCTTTTTCATTAATTTAAGAACTATTAATCTACTAACTAATGAAAAAAATATTTATATTTTACTAGCCGACGTCAAATGACCTATTTTCTCGAGATTTTTCGAGTGTTGGTTTGAGATCTTGCTAAGCTGTCGCACATGAGCGTTGCTTTATGAAGTCAAATATATATCAAAGCTGTCTCGTTATCTTTAATTTATCGAAAGTTTAATATATCATAATCTTTATTAAAAGTCAGTTCATATTTTTACTATATATTGATATTACAAACTTTTCATGTAAATGTTTCGCTAATGATTGCTTAATAAAAAAAAACTATCCTTGAGAAAATAAAATAATGATATATTTAATAGATATGGAAGTCCCTATCAAGATTTTTGAAGACTTTGTAAATAAAATTTTTCTAATTTATAGACTTTAAAAGAGGTCTAGAAAAATATGTTTTGCTGCAGATAATGCGATTTAAACTGGGATCCAAATCTGCTCTCAATTAGTAGGTCTCTTAAGCGGCCTAAGATATTTGTAACGAGCGGGAATTTGTAAGCTAGTTTCGAGAATGTTAAAATCGTTTGCATAAATAGAGATGCCATGCATTTCCTGGCTTGTTACGAAGGGAGAAAAGAAAACTGGGGGGAATAAGACACGTTTGATGGATTATTGGCATAACTGAATGATTGTAATAATCATCGTGCGAGGCAGAGACAAAACACTGTCCTGAAGCTTCTTCGCCCATTTAGACACATTAAAAACAGTCCCTCTTCATATGCACAACCATTTCTGAGGTTTGCTTTGGCACCAGAAACTAATGGCCACAAATGACCAGGTTGTTAAATTTCGTGCATGTTATAACAATAATTGTAGCGACAATTACACGGTAAATATAAACCCTTTGGGGAAAACTCCCAGTGGCTTGATTAAGGTTGCGACGAAGGGAAGTCATACTAGCATTTAAAGTGTTTTATTATAAGTGTTTTTATTACATATTTTATCCGCGCATGCATAATCTTTCATATCTTGAAAAAAAGGAAGGAAGAATGATTAATTAAGAAAGAAAGAAAGAGAGAGAGAGAGAGAAAGAAAGAAAGAAAGGAAGAGAGAGAGAGAAAGAAAGAAAGAAAGAAAGAGAAACTAAGAAAGAAAGAAAGAGAAAGAAAGAAAGAGAAAGAAAGAAGGAAAGAAAGAAGAAAGAAAGAAAGAAAGAGAGAGAGAGAAAGAAAGAAAGAAAGGAAGAAAGAGAAAGAAAGAAAGAAAGAAAGAAAGAGAAAGAAAGAAAGAAAGAAAGAAAGAGAGAGAGAGAGAGAAAGAAAGAAAGAAAGAAAGAAAGAAAGAAGAAAGAAAGAAAGAAAGAAAGAAAGAAAGAAAGGTGAGCAAAAGTATAGACTTAAAGAAGCTACATTTTATCCTGCAACTTTTTCACTTTCATTAGAAACCGCAGTAAAAAGTGAGCAAAAGTCTCTTGGTATAGACTTAAAGACGCTACATTTTATTCGATTTGTGCAGAAAAAATTTCACTTTCATTAGAAACCTAACGCGGAATACACCTATAACTTCAAGGCGAGCGGTTTGGCTGTCAACCATCTTGTCATATCAAGGTTTCTGTTTCCAGATAACAAAGGGAATTCCCTTTCTAGTTCGTTCCCAGAACAGAAACAGCAACTATACCATGAGTTTCTCGTTTCGAAACTACAACAGTGAAGCAATAATACGGAAGTTTGCGATTACTTTCTGACCGATATCGCTCTAAGACTGACAGACATTTTATGCAAACTCGAAGTCCAAAAAAGCAATTAAAATAGTTTAATTCAACCAAACTTATTTTTCTAGTAGTTTTGTAAATAAGCTTGACAATTATAGATTGGTACAATGTTCATTAAAATGAAAATATGGAAGACATAAAAACATTGAGTCGCGTCCCGTTTCGCCCCCGCGCTGTCCACAATGCCTTGCAAGCAGTGTGGTTCAGTCAACATTAGTTTTTAGAGTCGAACTGTAAACCGCAATCATCAACAAATTTGCCTTCATTTTGTGGGAAAAACCCGTGAATGAGCTCCAACTGACCTGAGAAATGCTAAAACCGTTATTGAAGTTATGCTGGGTGCTTTAAGATGGCGGGGAAATCAAAAGGGCACAAAGAAAACTTGCTCGAAGTCAAAGATGTCGAAGACGAAACACGACCTTCACTTCAGAATGCTTCGAAAATCTCGCGAGGAGCAGCTAAGTCTCGCTCTTATAAGTAAGCTTTCTTCTCTTGAATTCTGACCATAATATTAAGTATTCATATATCTAGATAGAATATTATTTTAGCTATGTTGTGGTCAAGTTAGGTTGGAGTTCGGCATTTTATTCCATGATCCCTGGGGTTGGGCTTGTGTTTAAAAAATATCAGTCATATCGAACCTTCATTTAACATTCAACGAGTTTTTCTTTTTATTCGTTAAATCACCAGGAATTTAAAATAACATTGAACCAAACTGAATATTCATATAGTTACTTCCTTGTCTCGGCTCTTGAAAAATAAAATTCATTTTAAAATAGATACGAAATATTTTTTTGTTGTTTTAAAATGCAGCGATCAAATCGAAGCTGCTTTAGCTTATCGATGTTCGCCACAATAATCCAACAATTCTTGTCTTGAAAGAAAATATTAATTTTCGTATTTATATTTAATTTCGATCGGAAATAAAACGGTGGAGTCAAAGGTTGTCTTCTGATAAGGAATATTGAGGCACTTTATCGGGGATTTTTTTAATAAAAATACCTGGAATTAGATTTCCTATATTGAACTTAATGTAAAATATGAATAAGAATGCCTAGAATCGTTAAGTAAGATAAATAATTTCATAAACTGGTGGCCTTCTACCGAATGAATAACATGAAGGGCTTTTTTTTTTCAAATTCGTTATAATCCAAGTGTGAAAGGGAAAATCTAGGAATATAAAAAAGAAGAAAAAAATTTGACTTTTAATGCTCTTACCATAAAAGTTACATCAATTAGAAAAATATACTTATAAAAATTAAAAATTCATGACTTAAGTTGTTTTATTTAATTGGTTCTGCCATTTCTATTTTCATGTTAGACATAGCTGTAGGTTTTTTTCATAACGATAGGTCTAAAAAATGTCGATATGAAATCAATTTTATTCTTAACTGTTCTCAAGGAAGGGTTGCTTTGATATTGACAGGTACAAAACACGGGGGAAAATATCTGTACAAAAGTTTTAGGGTTTACGAAAATGAAATACTGAACAATAGAAATTTGCATACTTAATTAACAATGGGAGTCCGAAGGGTAAGTAATTTAGAACATTAGGTGATATGCTTACATGCATTAACACCCCTAACCACCCTCCCCACCCTCCCCACCCTACCACCCCTACCTCACGCGCACTCATACTTCTAAAAGGTATAGGAATAATGGTTGCTAACCCACAAACAATACTCAATATCACATTCTCAAGTAGCATATTTCTTTAAATTTATGGCTCTATATTTTCATAAGAGTTTTAATCGTTTTTGACCTAAGTACTCCTCATCAATGATTTGTGGAGAAAGTATAGATCTTAGCTTTAATAAATTATTAATAAATGAGTTTTAATTGAATACTCCTTTATTTTAATTCAATATCCTAATTTGAGAAAAATCCACCTGTTTTGAAGGTTGAATTTTCGTGTTTTTGTATAAATTTCGCACGCACCTGAACTAGAGTGCATAATTTAATCAACCCGTGTTTATAAGCTATAATATTTATGTGTATGGAGCAATATAGCTTAGTTGCCGATCTCAACTTGAGACATATCTTATTGCATTACCTAGAACAGAGCATAAAAATAGTGGCTTTATTAGTAATGTTTTTTGAATATATCATTTATGATATAATTATGCACATTTAAGGAAGTTATCAGTATTTGGTACCATATGTTGATTGCAGATATGATGATACATGTATACTATATACTAGTCGATGTATTTTTTTTCTTTCATCTCATAAGGCTGAGTTCATAATGTATGGCAGAGGGGGGGCAGGTGAAATTTAGGGGGATCGGAAAATTTTTTACCAGTAAAATGGGGGGGGGGGGGGGTTGAAAACTTTTTTCAGAGAATTGGGGGAATGAAAGTTCTTTTAGAAGAAGTTACGAGAGATTGCCCGGGGGGATAGTTAATTTTTGGGGGACTTCAAGGGGGGTCTTAAGAATTTTTTTGTCATTTAAAGATTTCACCTGCCCCCCCCCCCCGCCATACATTATGAGGGCGGTCTAAGAGCATTAAATATTATAATATTTTGCAAAAGAAAAAGAAAACTTTTCCTTTCATGAACATTGAACATTGAACATTTTATTGATTCCCACACACATAAATATATACAAGTATTCACAAGAGTAATATTAATGAATAATGACAAGAAAGTTGAAAATAAATTAATCATAAGAGAAAGAGCTAATGTATGGTGTGTGTGGTTGTCGAAATAGTTAAAACTTTCGAGTCGACAACCACGGCATGACACATTTTATCAGCATTTTATGGAGCATTTTATTAGATTTTAAGGAAAGGTTTTCTTGTGAATGCTAAATTCTTATCTCAATAAATAATTAACACCAAAACCAAGTTAAACTAACCTGTGTTCTCAGACCCATTTAAAACTATCACAAGAAATCATAATTTATCTTAATAGAATTTCTCCCATTTCTCTCCCTCTCTTTTTATTTTTTTTATTTTATTTTACTGTTAGCCTGGTATTTATGATAATTTTGAACAAATTACATGTAAATGATGAATAATATTTTTTTCACTTTGCTTTTTTCTGTCAGAACTTTCTCTGGATAGTATTCCTTTGCCAATCTGTTATTTATTATTTACAGTAATGAAGTCTTTATGTTAGAATTTATTGATTAAAATTGTCAAGGCATAAGTACAGTAAATTCTGTATGCTCAAAGTATGACAAGATTCTAAATACTGTTAGATCTAGATAATGAATATGACTTTGTACTTGATCAAAATTCGCTTTTTGCATTGTCTTTTACAAGCTTTCCCACTCCACTATTGTTATTCCCTAGGGGAATTGTTCTGGGGGACAAAACAATAGACTGTCTTTTTTTATGCAATACAAAAACCTCAAAGACAATTGCCCTATTTCACTATGACGTCACTTCAAAACAATCTTCAACAATCTATTGTTTAAACGCAAAGGATCAGGGTCGTCGGACGGGTCAAATCAACGCAAACTAACCGAAAATTGTTCTAAATTCCGTATCATTCATCGAAGAGAAGTAGAATAGGCAGCAAACGCTCAGAATATTTTTTGGTACATATTAACACATATTATATCTGAAAACCAGGCCATTTTAGATTAAACTGTTTCGCTAGGAGCAAATTTTGTTGAATTTTCTATTGGATTTGGCGATTCTATCCCCCACATAAACAAGCAGTGACGTCATAGTGAATTAGGTCAATTCTTCTCGGGATCTATAATTTCATGTACGACATAGCAGTACTACACTTGCTCTCTTTCTCAGTAAAAAAAGATTAATTTTAAGTTGGCCAATTGCAGACAGTTCATTTGAAGTACACGTAGTTGTCTATTCTGCACCCAGCGACTTAATTACCAAATATTTTGATTAATTCCAGGCAAGCAATGGCCACGCCTGATATCAATTGCAAGCCATCATCTCAGACAGATCGCTGTGACAACCATGAAATGATGGCAGCTTCATGCAGCACTTCTGATGTCTCTGATTGGACAGTAAGTAATAAATTATGACTAATAATAGGCAGGACTAGTTAATATTCCTTAAACATCGCTAGTAGAGAGGATAGGAATTTTTTTTTAAATCTTTATTTTAAGTACAAATACAGTGTTAATTAAGGGGTGGTTTCCGAATTGGCGCACTTTCACACACACACTACTACCACTACTCTTTTTTACTCCAACGAAGGACTAGCATTCGAAACATCAGTATTTTCATCTTTTCACGGTGTATAATTTAGCTTTTGCATACTGCTGTTTTTAAAGACCACAGACTCATTTTCACAGGCTTAGGCTTGTTTATAAGTCAACTATTCACAGATACCATTAAAAGTCTGTGGGATTTCAAAACATTGGTATTGTTCAAGCTGCACATTCTTTACTGTACATTAAAGTTGGCATTTGCAAATGATTTACTCCTGAGTGAGACTAAGTGCAGATGAGTCTTCAGTCTTAAAACGCAGCGGTATTTATGGAATGAGAAAAGGGACTATTAACACTCTTTTTACTGCAACGCACTGATCGAGACAACAGTTGCAACAGGGAAATAGGGCAATACACTGCTGCCAATCAGAGAATATGGAGGTACTGATCAATTTATTTGATTGACGGAAGGTATCACCCAATTTCCCTGTCTCGACTGTTGTCTCAATGTCTCAGTGAGCCTTGTGCAGAATATTCATGTGTTCCAGTGTTGGTATTGTTGAAGTTGTGTATTATTTATGAATATTTAGACACTGATACAAGGCTAAGCCTGAGTACTGTAAATAAGTTTGTAATCAAGGCACACATCGGTAATTTGGAACTCAAAAATGGTCTAGATTCAGTACTAAGTCATAGCATTTAAAAATGCTCTTTTCAAGCTCTCTCGATGAACATTGTACACAAAATGACATGCCTGTAAAAGAGCTTAGAAGGTAGTTGTAACTAAGCTCACATTATCTTTCTCCTGGTTGCAGGATAATGCTGTTAATGGAAGACATTTTTGGATCGACTCAGATGCTTCTGCTAACTTCTGTTATCTGTCTGATTATGAATGTGTGGTAAGCATTGTCTTTTATTTTATGTTGGGCTTCCTGTGGCACACTCTAGATGATTGGCTATGTACCATTTATCATATATATTTTATATCATTTATTTTCTTAGTCTCCATATTGCACAGTTGTATTTTTCAAATTTAAAAACATCTATACAAAATTTTTACCATCCACGGGAACCCGGAGGTCAAGTTGGAATTCAAAATAAAATTAAAAAATCTACAAAGCTTTTCGCTGTTGTATCACAGCATGGGACAATCACAACAGAGCTAGGCTCCAAACTAGGTGAAAGCCCAAAGATCGAATTAGAATTTAGAAGTTGATTTTTGAGGGGGGAGGAAAAACGGAGAACCCAGAAAACCCTCGAAGCACAGGAGACAACCAAGAAACAACTCTACTCACATACGACACTTGAGATCGCCAGGACTTGAACTCAGGCCGCATTGGTGAGAGGCGGCGCATTAGCAGCGCACCCCACCGGTGCTTCCCAAAATAATGCCATAACATGTTTGTTTACATATCCTTGATGCTTATTGGTCAACCCCAGTGGGTCCAACAGTCAGGAAAGAGATTAACTTGGACTTCTGGAACAATCTCCAACACACTTTGTGCCCAGGGGTGTTTTTTTCTGGGTTCCTGAGAAAGACGTGTCTTTACAAGCAAATATAAAATGATTCTTACTTGTATGCTTTTCCTTTATTTTATATTTAGAAATCTGGTCCGAGAAAGAAATGTACAGGTAATGAGAGAATTGTAGTGTTGTAAATATGTGTATGACTTCACATTCAAGAACCACATATTATTAGCCACCTATTTTCATCAAATCAATTTTAAATCAAACTGTAAAATGGAGTATTAAAAGGACATTCAGGTGATACATAGAGTCTGGGTATATAAAAGAAATGAATTGCAGCCAATATTTGTTTCGTCTATTGAGATTTGATTTCTGATATTCTCATCAAAAGCATATCCTGCAGTAACTAATTGTGTAAAAATGTTATTGCTCCTCAGCTTGTAAGATTGTCGTCCATACCAAATGCATCGAACAGTTAGAAAGAGTAAGTCCAAATATTAGATAACTATACTGACAATAAAAACAATATTGGTGCAAATCACCTTGTAATCTCTGAGATACTTTGTATAGGTGTTGGGTGTTTTGTTTTATAGATTAATTTCAGATGCAAGCCAACATTTCGAGAAATTCAAACCAAAGGTGTACAAGAGGTATGTTACAATGAAAAAATCTTTCAATATAATGATTGGGAGGAGGGCTGGTTGTTCCCCAAAATATTTACTAAGCCTATTGATATGGCAGTAGACTCTAAATATTAACTAGTTAAAAATACATACATCTGTTCTCATTTGTTTTGTATAGTTCCAGAAATTATCCATACCCCTCTCATGGAGGATCCTCCTCCCCCCCCCCCAAACTACCCCCAGAAATTCCAATTTTCTTCCATACAAACTGTAATTTTTGTTCTTTCTCTGACCCCAACCCTTCGGAAATCCCAAATTCCTCTTTGGGGTAGGTATAGATAATTTCTTGAACACCACATTGGCATGCAGAAAAATGGTAGAACTCGCTACCCCTCCCCCCTCACCTCCTCTACATGATTGGGCTGTCTGTGATCCTTAATCTAATTTTTGTCACCTATAAACATGGTTTATCAAGGAAATCAAAGACTGACACAAATGAATTTTAATCAATGAATGTGCATGTTCTATTTATTATTAGGGTAGTATAAGACACCATTGGGTACACAGAAGGAAACAGGAGGGCAAGTGTGAACACTGTGGAAAGGTTAGTCTAATTATAGGATCATATAAGAGTAGCTGTCAAACAGGTTTTGAAAATTATTACGTTTCATGCTATTTCACTCTTTTTTATAATTTCCTATTCTATTCCTTACTATTCAACTCTGGTCCATTCCATTCTATTCTTTTTATTTTATTCCATTCTACAGTGTATTCTATTCCATTCTTATCTATTCCATTCTATTCTACTCTCTGTTCCATTCCATTTCATCATATTCCATTCCATTCAATTTTACTCCAATTTAGGCTTAACTCATCTCTGTTTTCTTTGTATTCTATTCCAAATTCCATCACACCTTTTCTTCATCCCATTCCAAAATTTTTATTCTATTCTGTTCTTTTATTACTCTATTTTAGTTGTTAATTTTTGTCATGGCACATTTTGTGGCTTTAAGAGGAAATATCCAGATATTGTTGGTTGAAAAATATTTGAAAAATATGAAATTTCACTGCTACCCGGTTAGCTCAGTTGGAAAGAGCGTCAGTCTGTTAAAATAACTGAGGAGAAGGTGCTGCTTTTGTAATTACATCTGCAAATGGTTAGACCTTCATGTGGCTCGGATGATCATGTTAATGGCGGTCCCGTCCCTAATTAACTAGAGACGTTAACAGAGGACCACAAGTTTATCAGTTGAATTACTGTCAAGTGTTATCCTCTATAAACAAAGTTAATTTATTTTTTTTTTTATTATAGAAATAAATTGTTGTTTGAATATCTGTTTGTTTCAGTCATTTCAACACATGCTGTCATTCCAAAATAAGGTACTGAACGGTTAGTGAGTTGAGTGTCATGTTTTGTGAATAGCGAATTTAATAATAATGTGGAGTGAGCAAACCTCATGAAAGACCCTTTACAGAGAGGAATGGTTGTAAGATATATATACTCCTGGTTCAGAGTAGTGCTCATTGGAACTATCAGGTAATTATTAGATTTTCACAAAGTCCTCTATTTTCCTATTAGATTACGTGCGCTAGCTTAATAAAGAACAGACAGACCAAACAAGGTCACACACGTTGGACAAAGGACTTTTCAAACTTGTTTCCTGCCAATTTTAGAGAATTATCTTTCAGATTTTATTGATATCCTAAAACTGCAGGTACCTCTTGGCTGATCATAGTCAGGGCATAACTTACTCACAGACTAAAATTGCTATTTTAATTAGTTTGTTAGGATTTGCAGAAGGAGAAAAACTATGGCAGGAATGGTTTGCTCTATTTCTTAAAATAAATTTTTCATTAATTTATTTCTTTTTAACAGGACATTATATCAATAAGTTGTTCATGGTGTAAAGTTGCTGTAAGTAATAACATATTGTGAACCTTTTTTAACCAGAAAAATGGAATAATTAATATTCAACAAGTTTTGACTGAAGTAACATGCTACATGCTACCTTACAAAGTTCTGTAGAGCTTACAGGGGAAAGAAAGAAAACTGACATTTTATTGAACCCGAGATAATCCAGGGCTGATCTAAATCAGGGTACGGCAGACTTACAGATTAAGCCATGAAACAACCTCTGGGCTGAACAAAGTCAGGGTATGGCTAACTCACAGATAGAACCCTGAAATAACCTCTGGGCCTATCAAAGTCGGGCATGGCTAACTCACAGATAGAACCCTGAAATAACCTCTGGGCTAATCTAAGTCAGGGCATGGCTAACTCACAGTTTGAACCCTCAAAAAACAACCTCTGGGCTGATCTAAGTCGGGGCACTGCTAACTCACAGATTGAACCCTGAAACAACCTCTGGGCTGTCGATACACTACTGAAAGTTCATATATTTTGTCGTTTTAGTATCATAATAAAGTAGAATGCTTTGAGATGAAAAAAATAGATGAGCCTTGTGATCTTGGTGCCCATGCAAATCTTATTGTTCCTCCATCATGGATTGTTAAGATCCCCAGAAAGGTAATATGACCATCCAATAAGAATGTCAGACGCTATCAGGGAAAACCCACTTTGCATCAGGGAAAACCCAGGAAGGTACAATCTTAGTATATCAATCCCTTGGAAGGAAAATAAAATAAATTTATGCTGTCAGGGAAAACCCATTTTATATTGGAAGTCAAGTGTGTGATAAGAGGGCCCTTGTAAACTAAGAAAGGTGTGTCACACCATTGGGAGAGATGCATATAATTGAAACTCAGTAACTTTCAACTAACTGTTCTGTTTTCATGCAGGGAAGATCAGGATCTGTAAAACGAAACAGTTTCAAAAAAAGATCAATCAAAAGAAAATCAACCAAGGTGAGCAAAGATTACAAATATAGCAAACTTGGAAATTTTGTTGCCAAAATGATGGACGTTGGAATTTTATTGAGGTGAATGAAGGGACAGAATCAACTTGACTTCAAGGATCTGGCCAGATTTGTTTCAATTAAAAATTCCTTCCTTGCTGACAGTTTTTTTTTTTCAAATTTCAAAAATGGCTCCACATTCTGTAAAGCACATCAAAATGACCCGAATAACTAATGGGAAATTTAATCTAAATTTAATCTAACCCAGACTGATTACTTTTCTTAATACTTTTTTCAGGAAAGAAAACCATTTGTGGTAAGAACATGTATTGAGTTTCTTTACATTTATTCAAGAGATGTGTGGGTGATACTTGAAATCTAGTCTATTTGTCTCCAGAAACTGGAACATTTAGCTATGTATCTATTTCATGCAGTCCTCTTCTAACTACCCCTCCACCCACCTAGCCACCTACCTACTCGCACACCTAGCCACCTATCCACCTACCTACCTACCTACCTAACTGCCCACATACCTACCCACCCACCTACCTATCCACCTACCTACCTACCTATCCACCTACCTACCTACCTACCCACCTAGCCACTCACCTAGCCACCTACCTACCCACCTACCTACCTACCTACCCACCCACCTTCCTACCTACCCACCCACCTACCCATCCATACCCACCTACCTACCCACTTAGCCATCCACCTACCTACCTAACTACCTACCCCTCTCCCTCCTACCTACTTACCCACTTAAAGACCTACCTACCTACTTACCTGCTAGGCCATCATAGATAACCCTCCAAAGTTTAATCTTTTTCCTGTTTCTAGATCAAACCTTCAGGGTCAGCACAGAAAAAGCCACTGTTGATCTTCATCAACCCTAAAAGTGGAGGCAACCAGGTATGTATTGTTTAGAACTTACAAGGTGGTGTATTACACTTGTCTCTCACCTCCAATAATTATCTTCAGTTCAAATCCTCAACTCACTATCACATGTCAGTACAGTTTTTGTTGGGTCGCTGCCTTAATTCACGGTTTTGTCTCTGGGTTCTCCACTTTAATCAAGTAAAAAAAACAACACTGAATAAAAGTTTTATTTATTGAATATTAATGAACCTTATATAGAACTAATTACAGTAACTGACATTGTTTTTAGGGTGCAAAAATCATGCACAAGTTTCAGTGGCTTCTGAATCCAAGACAGGTGGGTCATGTAAAATAAACCTGACTGATCAGAATTATCATAGTTCATGGCCATGGATGATAAAAGTGTTGGGCTTGATAGCTAGGGTATAGCAAATAACCATACATTGTATGGAAACATAAAGTAACATATATAACTATATTTAGTGCCTGTAGTTCATTCACCTAATAGGTTGCTATCCAGGAAGGTGACACTGTGCACTTTCAGGAACCACAGAGCTGAGGGTTCAGAGGCTATAGCCCCCAACTAAGATTGCCCCGGCCCATTTCTAATTTATTCACTTTATATATTCTGTTTGGTATAAAATTCAGTATTCAGAAGAGATTTCTGAAATATAAGCCCCCCCCCCCTCCTCCAAATCCAAAACTCACTCTGTGGTCGTCCCTGACTTTGGTCCCTCTCTCCATCAGTGATCTATTTTAAGAGAATTCAAAGCTGAAGCTACATGGATAAGAGAGTAGTTAAAAGAAACATGGAGATCCTGAGGATGAAACTGCACCACCAACTCACTAACCAACTGAGCTACCGCTGTTCCTTTAAGAACATATGTGTCACCCTTAAATAACATTCAAAACCTGCTCCATTATCACAGCAGAGCATGATACATGAATTAGGAAAAGTGCTGTTTGACCTGCAATAAAAATAAAGAAGCTAGACTATGATACATTCAACTAGCTGTTGTTCAAAATTTACATCTCCTTGGCAAGTAATATAAAATGCTTTGTAGCATACTTTTTTACATTTTCTTGTATTTTTTACTTTTAGGTTTTTGATTTATCTAGTAGTGGACCAAAAGAAGGGTGAGTAGTTAGATTAATTTGTGTGGAGAAACCATCTTGCCTTGTATATGACATACAATGTAGTTTGTTTCCAATCCTCTAGTGCAATGCATTAATTTCTCCTTATCTTTATAATTTTTGATTCTATGTCTGATGTCTAATTGTGTGCCATTGTAATGAGGATTGTTTAGTGTTTGGCAAATGTTTGATGTATCAGTTCTAACTCTTATTTCTGTGGTTGCAGACTGGAGCTTTATCGTAAAGTGCCTAACCTAAGAATCCTTGCTTGTGGAGGTGATGGAACTGTAAGTTACAGATTAATGTCTCTGCAGCAAAGACATTTCCCATTTTCTTTTTTTTTTTCTCCCATATCTTTCCTTTTTCTTGCTGCATTTTGTCTTTAATTTTCTTCCATTTTTTCCTGTTCTATTTTGCCTCTCATTTTTGTCATTCATTTTCTCATCCCATTGTTGTCTCCCACTTTCATGTTTCTTATCTTGTTTGCACCCATATTTTGTTTCTCATTTCTTGTCCACTTTCCTTACATTTTTCTCATTTCGTTTGTCATTTTTCTCACATTTTCTTGTCCCATTTGTGAATTGTTGAAGATAAATTTTGTTAATGATTGATAACTAACCACCATCTATTCCATGCAGGTTGGATGGGTTCTTTCTGAGCTGGACAAATTGAAGGTCTCCCCTCCCCCACCAGTAGCTATCTTACCTCTTGGTACTGGGAATGATTTATCAAGAGTACTCAACTGGGGAGGGGTAAGTATTTTTTTGGAATGTTTGGTTTCTCTTGGTTCTCCATGTTGCAGAAATCACATTTTTCTGGCGTCATACATTTTCCATTCCAAAAATCTTAATATTAAATAAGCTTACATTTCCAAAAAAAAAAATCGAATGACTTTTAAAAGGCTGTCTCCATCAATTTTTATGGAAACTTGAAAAAACTTCAGCTGGCTTATTGAAGCCAGTGCATGGCTAAATAACAAATAGAATAGTCCCTTTCACATTTCTTGGTGCCAACTTGAAAGGTAGCCATGCCTTCGCATCAAAGAGAGGCAAATGGTGAGCTTGCAAGGATAGGATATAAATAATTGTCCAAGGTATTAAAAAAGGTCTCTATGATTGCAAGCTCACCATTTGTCTTGCTTTGGTGCAAAGGTATGACTATTTTTCAAAATGGCGCAGGGAACTCACTCAGGTGAAAGGGACTATTAGAATGCCTTTCACAGATCTCATTAGCTACTCTAGTGCAAAGTTGAGAGATTCTGGTGCAAACTCTGATTTTTTGTCCCTTGTGGCGGAGAGTAGGTAGACATTATTTTATTACATTATTCTTGTTCTGTTCTTTTTTAGGGATATGCTGATGAACCATTATCTAAGATTCTAACACATGTTGAGGAAGGCACAGTAGTACAACTCGACAGGTACAGTATTACAGCATGACACATGAAAGTATAACCACATTTATTGTACAGGGGTGGATTTAGCTAAAAATATTAGAGGGGGGCCCTTAACCACATTTTGTGAATGACACTACAGAACTTGGAAAAAATATTTAGAAATATGCTTTCTTTTCCACTTCAAGTAATTAACATGACCAACATTCGGAAGGGGGAGCTACAGTCCCTTTTTGCACCCCCTGGATCCCCCCTCCTGTTGTAAACTATATTTGCACTTGGTGCACCGCAGGCTTTTTGCTGTCAAATGAGATTTCGCTGGTCATACATTTGCACTTTGCTCTGTGATTTGCTGCATGTGTTGTACCTGTTTCGAATATTTAGGCAGTTACTGGATTAAATGCAAATTGGAATTTTTGTTTTTGCAAATATTTCTGCATTCAATGCGTATGATATTGCTTCCTTCATGCAAACAAATGCACATCTACAACATGCTTGCAAATCACTTCTGCCGCATTTATGCAGCATGCACACATTTTTTAGGTTTTTCATTTTTAATCAAGTCAGTTCTCAAATTCCAGGTGGAATCTAGATGTTACCGCAAATGAAAGTGGAGACATTAGTGATGATGATGTTCCAAAGGTTCACAAGGTAACTAACTATTAATTTCCCTAATCCAAGGTGCTTGACAATAATTATGATTTCAATAAAGGTCAGGAAAGGTAAAGGTAAAGGATGAATTTATATAGCGCAATTTCCGGGAACTCAATGGTGCTTTACTAGATCAGTGGAGGACTTTCGAGCTGCATGTTAAGGCGCTATTAGCAGCCATGCAGCTTACAATCATGAATGATTTGTTAGTACATTTAGTGTTATGCCTCCAGACAGGGAGAGGCTGTTGAACCGGGAGACAATCCCCTACTCTTAACAAATGATTCAACAGGTTTTTTTTATCTCACCCATTTTACTTCAAGGAACCAAGGATGACATTACTTTAGCATATATGCCTTTTCCTCTGGGGTATTATTCATAATAAATATAAGAATCTAGGGGTGAGGGCACATTCACTAAAGGTAGATATAAGCCATTTAATTCCTGTAGTAGGTCATACACAGGGTTTGTGCTACTCCTTAAACTCCTTGAAAATGTCTTGAATTTAATTCATGTTTTCAAGGGCACTTGCTTTGATCATTACTTGCATGGTTCTGAAATAGATCTAGTCAGAAAGATTGGAAAATCTGAAAGTCGGCCATGTGCAACCACCGTGCAAAACCTTGGCATAGTTAGCTGAACATACTCCTTGAAAATTCATTTTTGGGTCCTTGTAAACTCCTTGAATAGTCCTTGAATTTTAAGTGGTTACCTCAGCATGAACCCTGCATACATATCATAAGAATGTATTGCATATTGTTTGTCAAATGTATGGTCTGAGTATAATTCCATGTTCTGCTATGAAGTTACGAGATTGGAGTGAGTTTGACCAAGAAAACCAGAAAGTGAGTGTTAATACGAATGAGGACGATTTTCCGCATCCAATTTACAGACTTCTCCAGGGTGACTGATTCGTATTGTGTTTTTCTTCATTGAATTTTTCAAAATTTGATAAATATCATTTAAAAACTTATATTATGTCAAAAATTAATATGTAACTATGTTTTCTATATTCAGCTTCCACTCAATGTGATGAACAACTACTTTAGTTTAGGATTTGATGCAGAAGTCTGTTTAGAATTTCATGAATGGAGAGGTTAGTTTGAACCAAAAAAATCGTATTCGTATTTACTATGGTAAGAAATGCTTGTGATTATTGCCAACACTGTTAATAACATGGATGAACATGATAAACATTGAAATCAATGTAAATATCAATAATTGATAATAATCTTTGATATGATGGAATGTGATGATGATAGCTATTCTTTTCTTTGGTTTTAGAATCCAATCCAGGCAAGTCCAATAGTAGGTTTAAGAATTTCATGTTCTATGGAAAGGTAAGTATACACTCAATTGAAGAATCGTTGTCGGGTTCAGAAACATAGAACATAGAAGCTTAGACCGAAATGGCACATGGAAAATGACATAATTATATTATAATTTATTCATTTGTGTCATCCATGCAGTCGGTTTAGAATGCCTAAAATGCGTATTAAAAACGGTGGATGATGCCATGGGTTGCCAGTCACGGCATGTATCTAATTAATGTACTTCCCATGTGCCATTTCGTTCTCAGCTTCTATGTTCTATGTTTCTGAACCCGACAACGATTCTTCAATTAAGTGTATGTACTCATTCTCTGACGTGTAACATGTCACATGTTGATACAGCCTCAGCCTCAGATCGGTATGATGCCTGACTACACCCAGAATACGTTGTTTTCCTAACAAAAGAAAAATGTTTATCGTTTGATTACTTACAGGCAAGTAGTACGACGTTTCTACAAGGAAAAGCCAAGGACTTCTACAAATATTCCAAACTAGAGGTACTCAATACATCGTTTGGCATAAATAAATATTAAGCATTTTACATGGAAATTAAATCACTGCAGAAAGCATTTTCAAAAGTTCAATTTGACTATAACCAATAGATGATATGAACTTTATCTTGCAGTGTGATGGTGTTAATCTGACAGACAAACTTCTTGAAATTAAACCTCTCTGTCTTTTGTTTCTTAATATCTCCAAGTAAGTCAACAGTAATCCAGTTAGTACTTCTAATTACAGTAAAGACACTTGAACCATAAACACTTGACTTCATTCAGATTTTTTTGTTGAGCTTTTTACTGCTTCAAACCCTCTAAAAAAGTAGGATTGAACTCAAATATGCTGTGTGATTAAAAAACAACTTATTTCTAAATGATTCACTCAAGGGATGCATGTTAAAAAAAGTATTGTTATCTGAGACTCATAAATCCTTGCATTTCATTTCCCCCCGACAACTCTTTGTGGAATTGATCAAGTTTCACACAGCCATGTTGGATGAATTTATCAAAAGATTCGTTGTCAGTCTCTTATGTTATATCCTCCAACATGGCCGCCGTGTCTTTTGATATTATATTCTTTGGGAATGCCTATGCCCTTCCCTCCCCTTCCCTCCCCTACTCTGCTGTTATTTCATTCTCTTGGGAATGATTATAAACCAGCAATATAAGGTACATCATTCACATTTTCTTTGCTTTTCCAGATATGGTGCTGGAACATCACCTTGGGGTAACCCTGGAAGAGACAACGTAAGATATGCTCTACCAACAACTATTCAATAGTGACGTAATATCGATTCCCATTAGATTGAAGTTAGTATGTTTTTAATATATTTCTATTGATCATATTTTGCCAGGATTTCTTCCCACAAAGCAATGAAGATGGTCTGATTGAAATCATTGGTTTCTCTTCATCTTCACTGGTAAGACTTTTATGTCTCGTTTCTTTGATCCCATTTTTGTTTCCTTTCATTCACTGTTTTTCACCATTACGTCAGTTGCGACAAAAAAAATGGACAATATTGTAGAAAAACAGTGTCGCATTTGGACTTCATAGCAGACGTTCTTATGGTTGTCACGCAAATGGGGAGAGAAACATTACGTGACGACCCTAAGAACGTTTGCTATGGAGGCCATGTTGCATCCAGTAGACTGAGGTTTATTAGATGTGAGCGCACCACCTCCCCTACCCTCCCTGTCTGGTTAAGCTCTGAAACACAGGGAACCCAGCTTTCTTTTTTTGTTTTTGATGATTATTTTTTAAAGGTATGTTTTAATGGGGTTCCTTTACCGTTTGAGATTTGTTTCTGGGGTGAATAGGCCATTTGCAGGAATTAATCATGTGACTGTAACTGGATGGCAAAAAATCAGACTTCCTTAGTACTCGAATAACTTCTGCTGGATTACTAATGTCAGAGGCGGATCCAGGGGAGGGGTGCAGGGGGTGCACACCCCTCCCTGGTTCGACTTTGTGCCCCTACTTTGAAGATAACCAATACAAAATGATGTTTTTCTCTTTGATTCTAAGGGGTGCACCCCTGACTGGGTTAACTTTGTGCGCAGCACCCTCCCCTGAACAAATTCCTGGATCCGCCCCTGAATGTTATATCTAAAACCTTCTCCAAAATAATTTTGTCCCCATACGATACTTTCGATTTGAAGATAGTTTGTCAACCAGCAAAGCTTTCCACAAGAGACCTTTGGCTGAATTGAATTGAATGTTTGATGCAAATTGCGTATTCCTCCACTCCATCCATCCTTTAGTCCCAACCCTAGATCCACCCCTCCTTGAAAAGTTTATATTTGATCTTAATTGTTTCGTTTGGTTGTTTGATGAAGGCCGCGACTAGAGTGGGTGGTCATGGTGAAAGAATTGCACAATGTAAAGAAGCAATACTGGTTACCAGTAAGACGATCCCTATGCAAGTAGACGGAGGTAATATGCTATAATATTACAAACCACTTTTGAAAGTTACTCGCTTATATCAAATTGAGCTGATCCTCGCAGTATATGAAACAACTTTTGCAGCTGCAAATTTGAAAGACTTCCCATTCAAGACTCAGAATTTTTTATGAGTCTTTCAAATTTGCTGCTGCATAAGTTGCTTCATATACTGCGAGGATCAGCTCAATTTGATACATTACAATCGCAGTTTAATATATATTTCATATATATTCTCATACACATATTTACTCGGTTATTTCAACCACGTATTTGCTTTCCGTCAAACAAACATTCTTAGACCGCGTTAATTGTCGGCGATGGATGGAAACCAGGACGCAAAATTTGCAGCATTTCCAGAGGGCTTAAGATAATAGCCAGTCATTTGCCGGTCATGGTTACCAGCCAGATTAGTTTCAACTTGGTCATACTTTGTTTCTGGTCAAAATGACCGGCAACGCAAAGATTTGACCAGACAAGTTCCAATTCTGGGCGGACATTGTCAGATGTCCAACTGTCTGGGTCGTAGAAACGTGAAAAGTGCTATTGCCTATTGTTCGAAAAGCTTACGAATTTTATCCATATCCTGAAACAACCTTTGGGCTGATCGAAGTCAGGGCATGGCTATAATTCACAGAACGAACACTGAAACAACCTCTGGGCTGATCAAAGTCAGGGCACTGCTAACTCACAGATGGAACCCTGAAACAACCTCTGGGCTGATCTAAGTCAGGGCATGGCTAACTCACAGATGGAACCCTGAAACAACCCCTGGGCTGATCTAAGTCAGGGCATGGCTATAACTCACAGAACCAACACTGAAACAACAAGTTTTTGTTGTTAACAGAACCATGTCGACTTGCGCCTTCAAGAATCAGAATATCAAGACGAAATCAAGTCGACATGCTCCAGAAAACCAAGGTAATGCGTACAGTACTTTAAGACGCCGGCGCCATTTTAACTATCAACCCTTATATAAACATATAAGCATCGATACAAGCTATATGTGCAGACTGATAGTTTATGGTAAGTGCTTTTCCCGTTAATGCATTTACAGTGCTTTTCAATCGCACGCGTGATATCTTACAGTTTGCCGTCGCGACGAAGTAGGTTTTGGTGGACGTCAAAACTTTGTGTTTTCCGGCAATGTCATAAACACACTGCGATTGATGCAGGCATAGCTCAATTGGTTAGTGCGCGGCTATCGGAGCTAGTAGTCCACCGTTCAATCCTCAGATTTTATTTCATAGAGTGAACCCTTTTAACTCAACTCTTAAGTTGAACGTTGACCAGTAATCGTTTTTGTCATTGACTGTGTTTTACAGAGACGAGGACTGGGATCGTCCAGTAGTGCAGAGTAAGTACTCACAGTAGTTGATTATCATCAGTAATAGCATGTTGACTAGAACAATAGATCTTCCCACTCGTAGTCTCACATTCAAGTGCTTGAGAATAAACACGGCTGCTGCGTGAGTATGGCCTATAAGCCTTATCCAATGTTTTGCCCATTTCAGACCACGTGTCATTCCCTAGAGTATTATTTCTTTGTTTAACAGTTTCATATAAGAAGGCACATGAATGACGGATACAACACAAACAAAGAATCTTATTCTCTAGGGAATAGGTCTCTAGGGAACAGGTGGTCTGAATTCAGAAAACATTAGGCCCGAGCCGACGAGGTCTCGACCCCTTGCAGTACTTTGGAATGCGCGCAATCTGGATGGGGGACAAAACAATAGGTTCCAATTCTCAGGAGATTGGAATTCTTTTGTTTTGTCCCCAAGATCAAGCTGCTTTGATACACATGCAAGGGGTTTATTCTGGATTTTTTTTTCATCCAATTATGTTCAGCTTTACCAGACTTACTAATATTGAGATGCTTTCTCAAATTACAAAAGTTTTTTCCTAATAAGATAAAAATAGATCGTTTTCTCAAGGCTGCGCGCGCATCCAAATTTAAGGATTTTGACGGGCCACGATACCAGATTAGGAGCTTTATGATGAGAATTATCATTCATTTCTATGGATTTTTTTTCGATAACAATTCATAAAATTGGTTATTCTCCTCTCTATATATAAAACTGGCTTCTCGATTTTACTGAATTTGCGTTTTTTTCAGTTTTGTGGCCCGTCAAGTTGGATGCGCACGCAACCTTGAGAAAACTGTCTATTCAAAACTCGCCCGAGTCTCTTGCTCGATTTTTAAGTGGCCTATAGCCAGTGGCTGTCAAACCTGTGACTCTCTTTCTATGTAACGTTATGTAACGATCTGGCTTGACTTTTTTCCAGTCCAATGCCATGTATTGAAACTGTTAAAGTACAAATCTACTGCGTTGAGTTCCAAGACTACGAAAAGCACTGTTATGACATCTCTAAATTACGAGAGTCTGGTAGGTCTCTTGATGCTATACTTTATATGGATGGTTTTCACAGCCACCATGTTGGATGAATTTAGCAAAAGATTCGTCATCAACCTCCTTTGTTATATCATCCAACATGGCCGCCGTGTCTTTTGTTATTTTATTCTTTGGAGATGCCTCTGCCCTGCCCTGCCTTCCCCTGCCCTGCCCTGCCCTGCCCTGCCCTGCCCTGCCCTGCCTTGCCCTGCCCTGCCTTGCCCTGCCCTGCCCTGCTCTGCCCTGCCCTTCCCTGCCCTGCCCTCCCCTGCTCTGTTCTACTTTTTATAGAATATAAAAGAAGTCCTCGCTAAGTACTTTTTGTTTTTTTTCAGCATCAATTCTCGCCACCACTACTATCGAGCCTGATTCTGATCTAGAACAGATGAGGGCCTGGATCGAGAGGTTTAGTATGGAAGAAGAGGAGGAAGATGTGAGTTAACGTTTTGCATTAAGGGAGGGTGGGGTAGTAGTTTATCATCATCATCGTCATCGTCGTTATAATCATTATATTTATTGAAACTCAGTATTATATAATATAGCATACAACATGCTGGTTAGTTAGACATAGCTCAATATAAATAATATAAATCAATAAATATAAATAATATAAATAATAAATGAAAAATGAGATAATAGTATCCATGGATGGAAGATACCATTTATTTATTTGTTTGTTTGTTTACTTGCTTACTCACGCTTGTTTGTATAGATTTTAATATCAACATTCACTTGTTGTCTTTGATAGAAATCCTGTCTGTCAGATGACTGGTGCTTCTTGGATAGTAAGTACATCTATCTATTTTATAGATCCCCCTTGCGTACCTCTTCACGTTATGAGAAATATTATTAGAAAAAGAAACAAGAATGAATATTTATTACAGTGAAGACACTCGAAACGTGAATACTTCGAGTTTTTTTCAGGTTACTATTTCTTGAACTTTCTACTGTTTCAAACACTCAAAAATGAAGCATTGAGTTCAGATACACTGAGTGATCAAAATAAATCATATCTCCAATCGATTGATGGGTTGCAAGCATTCCCAAAAGAGTTAAAAGACAAAAACATGGCGGCCATTGTGGTACCGTTAACAATGGATGCTAATGAGAAATCTTTTGTTAAATGGTACCAACATGGCGGCGATGACGTAACGTGCAAATGAAGAATTGGCTCGATCGTTGCTTTACAGTCTGTATGCATTTTGAAAATATGACAAAAGAAACTGGAAGTGTTCACGGTTTGAGTGTTCTCACTGTAATGTAAGAAACAAATCAGGAGAGAATAAGTAGGGAATTTCTATCGAATTGAATGGACCTCAAAAATTAGATTAAACACATCATTCAACGTCTGAGGCCCCGTCCACACGTATCCGGAAATTTTTGTATCCGCAAATTATTTTTTGCGGATACAAAAATGTTTGCGTCCACACGCAGCGTATTCGAATCGTTTTCACCGTCCACACGTATCCGTTTTCGTAAAATTTGCGGATACGGACACAAAAATTTACAGACACGTGTGGACGCAACCCGTATCCGCAAAAAAAAAATTTGCGGATACAAAAATTTGCGGATACGTGTGGACGGGGCCTGAACTAGACCTTACTGAGTTGAATGCACACGCCAGCCGTGTAATCATGACTGCTTGGGATGCGTGCCTGTCAATGTCAGTGTCGTTTGAATGCGCACTAAGAACGATTCTTAAACTATGAACTGGCTTATTGACAGGTGGTCAAGCACGGGTATTGTATTGTTCTCATTGTTCACTATTCTTCCTCTATTCAGCCACTTATCCTGATCGAGTCTACAGAGTTGACGTTGCCCAGGTAACAGGCTTGTTTATCATCATTGCTTGGCACGAAAACTAACTTTACACCTGTTAGGTACTACTTCATGTAAGACAGGTACTAATGGACCCGGACAGAAAACATAGCAATTCCATAACAAGAATTATTATACATGAAGTATTATCCCACTTGTTTATAGTGTTTTTGACATCTGTGTCTGTGTTTATAGGAAAACATTTATAATGTTGTTGATATTCTCGATGGTGGAGTGTTCATCGTGGACTTAAATCGAAAGACTCAAAAAAAGTAAGTTGGGTTGAATTTTAATCTTAAATGAACTCCGTGAACACTTCGAGAATGTTTCAAGTTATTATTTCCAGAACTTTTTACTGTTGCAACCCCTCTAAAATGAAACATTGTGTTCAATCGATTGGCTCAAGGAATGATTTACAATACAAAAAAGTAACAAAACTCATGGTTTTCATGGTTCAAGTTTCCACCAAAAGACAGTGATAAAGCCCTTGACTTAAAGCTTCAAAAAATGTTGATTGTCTATAATAGATATACAGTCAATGTCATTAACGTTGTCCACCAAAAAAAGACATTTAGACATTTAGACTAAAAGAAATATCACGTGTTTCATTATGTATTCTTTGCCTCGTGTGCGTCAGCCTGAACTTTAGATTTAAAATTCAACTCGTGAATCGAAAATCCAGAATCCCCCGACCATTTAGTGAGGATTTAAGATAGAGAATGGTATTTCAGCGTTTGTTTTATGCCAGAACGTTCGAGGAAACACGTGATATTTCTTTTAGTCTAAATGTGTAAATGTGTGAATGTGTAAATGTCTTTTTTCGGTGGACAACGTTAATGACATTGACTGTATATATTTTTGACAGTGATCACCTGTCTTTCGTCTTTTAACACCGACGCATTATCTTACGTCTAAAACTGGGACATTTTCTCACTCTCCTTTCCTTATCCCATATTATTTTTACCTTCTGTTTCCATCCTTTATTCTTCGTTGTTCATTTCTCTTTTCTATGTGCATTGCTTTTTAAGTTCCAATGATATTTCCCCAGGTTTTTCATTCGTTCATTCCTTTTTCATCCCGAACCATTCTTTTTCCTTTCCTATATATTCTATATTCTTGTCATTTCACTTTTCTTTTTTCTTTTCTTTTCTTTCGTTAATTTATTTTTTTTTGAAAAGGCCATAGTTTATCCATTGTTATATGACGTTGACCGTGCACAGAGAAGGAAACATTGCTCCGTTTGTTCATAGTATTCGGGAATATAGAAGTTTTTAACCCTAAAAAACGTTATAAAATACTTATTATTTGTTAATTAATCCTATATGATAAATACAAATTGTTTATTGAAAAGGAAAGTGCCTTTTTCCATGCTTTCATATTTATCATCTAGTAACTTAGCTGTATTTGCGCGGAAATATTTATCCGCATAGTTTGTGGTTATTGAATGAAAGTTTTCACTTTCAAAATGTTCATACATGAAAATAATAAGGAAATGAGTATTTTCAGCCATACTTGCTTTGGTTCATTGTGCACGGTCAGTATCACGTGGTGGTACGTTTCAACATCAAACGCAAAACAATAGCTTTGTTCTATGGAGTTTCCAAACCATTCCGCTCCATTAAGGCCCCGTCCACACGTATCCGGAAATGTTTGTATCCGCAAATTTTTATTTTGCGGATACGAAGATGTTTGCGTCCACACGCAGCGTATTCGAATCGTTTTCACCGTCCACACGTATCCGTTTTCGTAAAATTTGCAGATACGGACATAAAAATTTCCGGACACGTGTGGACACAACCCGTATCCGTAAAAAAAAAATTGCGGATACGTGTGGACGGGGCGTAATTATGAAAAGGCCAACTGAAACGGTTAGCGTATCGCTTGTCATCAACTTATTTCTTATTATTTCTATAGGCCAAGCGACACCGTTAGCGTATCTAGTTTACCCGCGACAATCAAAGATACAGACGCACCTTCCAGCCCCTTCCCGGACAGTAAAATGAATCCTCAAGCCAAGAATGGTCCTACGTCATACTCAGTGCCTTGTACACCAACAGGGTACGTACCATAATACAGGAAGCCCATCAATCTGGGCTCACATATCTCATATGACACTCGAGCCCAGAGCGCTATTGCTTTTACTGCGCATGATCGAAGAAATAGCGTTTTTTTGCACCAGGCCGATAAAACCGTTATATCGATATCTATTTATATTTAGTTCGGTTGTTATAAATACAAGATGAATAAGTAGATCAGAAGGGAAAAAAAGAAAGTAAGAAAAACGTCATAATTTGATCTTTTCTTTAATTCAGGAAAGAAACCTTCTCCTTGTCTGTAAAAGAAGATCCGAATCACGTTTGGTAAGAACTTGACCCAACAAGAATGTTGCTAGTACAGGTTCTGTTATGGTTGTATCGTCGTGTACGGGAATTGTCAGGGAAATTCTATTCAAATTCAAATTTCGAGTAGTCGGCTAGTAGTCGTACCCTACGATAGCATAAATTAAACTATAATAAATATTTATGTGCACGCGCTGATGATACATCGTTTAAATATGACTAAAAAATAAGACCACCCAACTGAATTCGCTTCCTGGTCTAGGGGTTAGGTTTAGGGTTAGGGTTAGGGTTGGCATTGTAGTAGTTCTTTGGTGCCGAAGGTGCCGAGTTCTATTCTTGGTGTCGTCACTTAATTTTTTTATAATTGAGGAGAACCAAAAGACCCACTCGTGTGTTCGGAAACCTATGACGTACTTCGTTAATCCGTACACGATGATAGTATCTCTGTTATCGCTGTGCAATGCAATGCGTCATACAGTACAGACCTCGAATTATCCCGGCATTCTCAGTGCACCTGAGATTGCTTTCCCCTCCATTCCCCTTCCTTCGTTATCTTAAAAAGGAAAGGGAGAGAAGAAAGAAAAACAATCAGCATAAATAGAAAATAAGGTTTTTCTTCATCTGCGCTATCTCAGGTTACGATTGAAAATTCCGGGTTCAATCCTTAATTGATATTTTTTTGTATTATAGGGTCAAAATATCTGACGCAAAACGAAATGAACAGCGTAAGTATGTCAATCAAAGGTTTACTGACTCAGACCCTTGTAACTGAAAAAACGTGGTGAGACTGAACCAGCTGAGTTGATCTTGTCCCCCCGAAAGGAATTCTGGGTCAACTATTTTTGGTTTGCTTTTATATTGCATTTTTTGAAGGAATAAAAAATGTATTATGGCTCTTAATTCTTCGTATCTGTACCACACAAAGCTTTGTCCGTCATTTTTTTCATTGTCTTGTCAGTGAGGGTCGCTCAGAATCATGGGAAATGCTAATCCAAATACCTTGTCGAATCCTCAGTTTTGATTGGTTGACTTGAGTTTGTTCTGAAGGTCAACTCAGCTGGAAACATGAAAAGCGGTTTAGTTAATTACTCATAACGGTTACCGTACGTATGGACCGCAAGTTGAACAATTGATTATCGTCAAATTTATTAGACAGACAGACAGACAGACGGACGGATATAATAAGCGACACTTGTAATTTTATCATTGGTTTGTTTTTAATACAGTGATGATAGATGCAAGTAAAAACGGTGATCTAGAAAAGGTAAGCCAGATCTATGTTATTCTTGCCTGATGAAACATGTTTGCAGTATATACATAACTGCAAGACTAAATGATAGATAATGTACTAAATTTACCAGAACATCATCATGTATCATTATCATATCATCATCATGTATCATCATCATGTATCATCATCATGTATCATCGTCATGTATCATCATCATGTATCATCATCATGTATCATCATCATGTATCATCATCATATATCATATCATCATGTATTATCAAGTATCATTGTCATGTATCATCATGTATCATTGTCATGTATCATCATGTATCATTGTCATGTATCATCATGTATCATCATCATATATCATATCATCATGTATTATCAAGTATCATTGTCATGTATCATCATGTATCATTGTCATGTATCATCATGTATCATTGTCATGTATCATCATGTATCATCGTCATGTATCATCGTCTTGTATCATCGTCATGTATCATCGTCATGTATCATCGTCATGTATCATCGTCATGTATCATCGTCATGTATCATCGTCATGTATCATCGTCATGTATCATCGTCATGTATCATCATCTTGTATCATCGTCATGTATCATCGTCATGTATCATCGTCATGTATCATCGTCATGTATCGTCATGTATCATCGTCATGTATCATCGTCTTGTATCATCGTCATGTATCATCGTCATGTATCATCGTCATGTATCATCGTCATGTATCATCGTCATGTATCATCGTCATGTATCATCGTCATGTATCATCACCATGTATCATCATCATGTATCATCATCAGGTATCATCATCAGGTATCATCACCACGTATCATTGTCATGTATCATCGTCATGTATCATCATCATGTAACATCATCATGTATCGTCATCATCTTGTATCATCATCATGTATAATCATCGTCGCCATCATTTAATTATCTTTCTATTTTTATGAGAAAATGTGAAAAACCCCTGGTAGTAGTAGTAAAATAACGCCAACATGCAAATGGCCAATATTTATCCAATATGTATTTTCAGGTGATCGATCTTCATCAAAAAGGAGTGAGCCTGTCTGCAGGTGACCACAGAGGATGGCGACCACTCCACTATGCAGCAAGACATGGACATAAAGAAGTCATCAGATATATTATCTCTAACGGTAAACTATCAGGTCTACTTAGAAACATCTTAGATGAAAATCTTTTTTCCCTAGAGAAGGACATGTGGTCTTCGATGGAAAAACATTACGCCCAAGTGAATTTGGTCCACTCTACCCATGAAAACACTAAAAACATTACTATGTTATGTCTATCGCACGCCAAAGACTCAAAAGTTATGGATATAAAATAAACTTGTTGTTTCTCATTTATTTGGCAGTTCCTCGATGTGTACTGGATTTAGTGGAAGAAGAAAAGTGAGTACTGAACTGTTGATGATTCAAAGTCAGCTTGGTTAAAATTAAAGAACTTCTGTTTTCAACCTATCCAATTTTTTTATACTTCTCGTTCCCCCTCCCCCTCTCCTCCTGCCATCTTTATTCAAATGTTCCCAAACATTTTCCTAATTTATTTCTATTTTTTGTTATATCAGAGGTCAAACAGCTCTTCACAAGGCAGCCTTCTATCAGCGACGCACCATTTGTTCTCTTCTCGTGCAGGCTGGTGCTTCTCTTACCAGAACGGATTATGATGTAAGTCTTGATTTACGTGATGGGGCTTCTGATAACGATACTTTTTCAATGATGATCGATGATGATCATGATGATGATGGTGGTGGTAATGATCATGTTGATTGATGATGATGATGATGATCGATGATGATGATGATGATGATGGTGGTGGTAATGATCATGTTGATTGATGATGATGATGATGATGATCGATGATGATAATGATGATGATGATGATGGTGGTGGTAATGATCATGTTGATCAATGGTGATAATGATGATGATGATGATCGATGATGATAATGATGGTGGTGGTAATGATAATGATGATGATGGTGGTGGTGGTAATGATCATGTTGATCAATGGTGATAATGATGATGATGATGATCGATGGTGATGATGATGATGATTGTGGTGGTAATGATCATGTTGATTGATAATGATGATGATGGTGGTGGTAATGATCATGTTGATCAATGGTGATGATGATGATGATGACCGATGATGATAATGATGGTGGTAATGATAATGATGATGATGATGATAATGGTCATGATGATGGTGATAATGATGATGGTGGTGGTAATGGTCATGATGATAATCATGAGAAATTATGATGATGATGATGATATCTTTCAGGGCAATACACCAAGAATTCAAGCCTTAAAATCACAAGACAAGGAACTGGCTAAATACCTAGAAAGTAAGGAAAGCCAATTTTTCTAAAGCTGCTATGTTAGGATTCCTGTGGTAGAAGTCCTAAGGGGATTAGAAACTAATTCATGTCGCCAGTTTAGTTGGCTGGTTAAATGGGTGACCTTCGTATTCATTTTCTAATTCATTCTTTATTTCTACTAGCTCAAGAGCATTTACAGATTATTGCTGCAGAAGACTACGAAACTGCTGTTTAATCGAGAATAGAAGCATTACTGAGATGACGTGACCAATCTTAAGAATTGTGTGACCGCTGCCACTCTCAAGCTAACATCACAGCGTTATGCCATTTAATGAAATCGCTTTAAAATTTTATTAGTTATTTATTTTAAGCGACTGCATCGCCTTCGTTTTACCTATAAACATTTGCGAAATTTTTCTTACGTGACACAAGGTTTGAGAAATAATAAGTTTGCATTACAAGAGTAAACATAACACAATACGCCGTTGAAGATAGAGAAGTTTCCGTATTCAAATGTTGTCCTGGAAGAGCTGTTGCTTAAGACTGCGTGACATATTCCTTGTCACATGCTTGGACATCAAGTTACGTAACAATGCTTTAGTGTAACAGAATAAGCACTAGACTAGAGTGTCTTACACAATCATTTTACATTTTGTAGAAGTTAGTCAATCATATATTAACAATTTTTCATTTTCATGCAAAAATTACCAAAAATATCGATCGCGACTAAAAAGAAACGAAGTATACCACATTCATATATCTGATAAGGGACACGGCTTGATACCGATGGACACAACAGTGAGGCTAGTTGGACTAGGCAATAAATATAGCAACTCAACTATGTTCTGTAAATATAGCAACAGTAGAACAGGGAGTATGAAATTTGATTGTTTTCTTCCTCATTTAGGACCCTTGGCCTCGTTTTAGTGTTTCTCGTTACCAGTCCTCCCTCACCTACTAGACATATGAATACGCTTGAATAATTGAAGCAAAAACATATTCAAGTTTTACACAATTTAAGAAATTTCTTTCTCGTTTCTTTTTTTTTCTGTTGATTTTTGATGATGAATTTGGTTTTTATCACCAAAACGATTTTAAATTATTTATCAAAGATGCTTGAGCCGAACAAGTATTTAATTTCTTTTGAGAACGAAAATTCTCGCTTATTCGAAGAAAAAATTCATCTATTCAGTCGTTTATATTTCCAGAAAAAAATGTATTCCTTTTACCCAAATAAGGTAATCCGGAGCGTTGAAAAATTCTTGAAAATCGCCAAAAACCACATATTAGGTAGGATAGGTTTCTTACATTTGAATTTCAAGTTCTCAGTTACTTAGGGTTAGCCTCAAATTTGTGCAGAATTTTCGCATGTTCCTGTGAAGGTCCGTGGAATTGTAAAGTGTTTGTATTGTTGTTGTTGTGCATTCTTTACTTTACCATTGGTATTTGTAAATATTTAGACACTGCTACGAGGCTAACCCTGCGTCTGTAAACAAATAACACAGCTGTAATTTGAAAAAAGGTCTGTTGTGGAATGGAACGTGGAGTCTGAACACCGGATTACTTTACATGGGCTTTACATCTTCTGTTCTATAAAATAAACATACGTATATTAAAGTGGAGCCAAGGAGGCTTACACTATGAAGAGATAATCTATACGTCGTATATATCTATATAGATACAAAATACAATTGTTTTTTTCTTCGTGAGAATTGTTATAATGTATTTTGGTAGAACCTTATAAATTAACACAGAATAGAATAAATAATTATATAAGGAATTCCTATGGGTTGGAAATTTGTAAAAGCAAAGCACACTGAATGGACCAAATCCACTTGGGTGTGATGTTTTCCCATCTTACACCAAGTGTCATTCCCTAGAGCATATTTTTTTGCTCTTTTTTGTTTAATGGTTGCACTTGAGAAGTCAACTAAATATGGATGCAACTCTTAAACAGAATCTCATTCTCAAGGAAATTACACATTATCTGAAATGGGAAAACATTACGCTATCTGCATTTCCCATTTATTCAATACATGCTGATTGAACTGGGTGACTGAGTCCCTGTGAGTCGTTAAATCTACGGTATCGTATTTTACCAGATGGAGACCACTTTCTTGTGGGTAATGAATGAGTCAACAAAAACCCTGACCCCCACCGACCTGGGGCACAATGTGGGGGAAAAAACAAGGTCAACCCTCTAATGCCCCACCCCCAGGAATATCCAACACCTTGAAAGCCCCACCCCTCATGGAGCTGTCTTGATTATCCCTACATGATTGGCTGGCTTTTACGCTTTTATTTCTTGTGGACAGCCACTGATTTTGATATTGTGGGCTCAGTATGCATACCCCACCTATGACCCTCCCCCAGGGGTCGGCTTTATTGTTAAAAGTGACTAATGCTCCATCTCGTTGGGGGGCAATGTATGGGCAGTCTATTTCCCAATTATCCCCCTCTAAGTCCCACATTGTCCCGGGCGGCGAAGGGGTCAGGGTTTTCACTGACTCAAGCATAACGACTACTAAAAAGTTAATATGGAGGCTAGCCTACTGCTTGTGCATGTGTAGTTTCAACAGCCCTGGTTGGTGCATCAACAGTCATTTCACAAAAGATTTTGGCAGTGATAAATAAAAGAAATGGTTGAGTATTCAGTAGTTTTCTTTTCATTAACCATGGGACTCCACTAGCTTGCAACTTTCACTGGTTACATATTGTCTATACATCTTATTGTATTGCCCCAAATGTCTTGACTTGAAACTATTATTTGAAGGCAATAGAGTGTAACTATGATATCTGCTATTAGGCATTTATGTTTGTTTACAGATACATGGTTTGCACTCAACTCTGGTCAATTCTGATGGCTTTTAATATTATATTGAGAGAGGCATGGTAATGATGATGATGATGACAATTAGGACTTATGGTGGTGGATAATGGTGGTAGTGGTTGTCATGGTAATGTTGATGATGACGATGATGACTGATGGTGGTGGATAATGGTAATAGTGGTTGTCATGGTAATGTTGATGATGACGATGATGACTGATGGTGGTGGATAATGGTAATAGTGGTTGTCATGGTAATATTGATGATAACAATGATGACCGATGGTCGGTGGATAATGGTGGTAGTGGTATTGTAAAAAAGTACAAAGAGCTTTTAAGAAATCATATTTATACTGATTCCATTAGATAGGGTTTTCAATCTGGTCCATTCTGAATACCTCGACAAAGGAGTGGTAACTACACAGGAAGCCCATACAAGCTTTGAGAACTAATAAATAATAATAACATCTAATATTTACTCACATGAAGTTGTAGTGGTTTAAAATCACTACTAAAGAATAAGGACGACGAAACTAACACTTCAGTTCTCAAAGCTTGTATGGGCTTTCTGTGGTAACTATGTTTGTTTTCTACATGGTATCCCTGTGGTGTCCCATGATGCTGTGTGGGTTTGTCAAAACATAAACACACAAGATGGCGGAAGAAGAAGAAAAACGTGGCTAAAAATACCATCCTTTGTCTGGTAAGAAATGCTTATATACTACACTAATCCATACGAATACAAAGGTAAAGCTTATTTCTTGTTTTCTGGGTTGATTCGTCCTTCAAAAAAGTATTTTATTTTGAACTGTCGTTTCATTTTTGCACTGAATCAGTTTTAAACTAAGAATCTTAAGCTTACTTACATGTAATAAGCTATAAGATTACCATTACGGTTCCATATTCTTTTAAAAACCAGGTTTTATCGGGGGGAAATATAGTATTGCGTTTTGTGAATTCACATCTTGATGTTCCATACGCTTAGAAATCAGTGTATATATATATATATTAGACGTATAGCCCAATATATACCAGAAGAAATAGCCCAGTAAGACGAAAATGCCCAGTAAGCCCAATAAGTACTTTTTAGAACTTATGAAAGCAATAATACCAACCATATACCGTATATATTGTAGGATAAACACAAGTTTGTAAAATATTTGAAAACCAGACATGTACAGAGCTATCAATTCTGCTGTAGAGGTTTAAAGGTCGAGTCCCAATTATTTTTTGCTGACCATTCTTTCCCTTAGTATATAAAAGTAAAAAAAAGTAAATAGGAAAAGCCATTTTCTGTGCATGATTTATTTGTTTGACATTACAAAGTACAAGTCATTATTATTAGTTCGGAAGTCCCAACGGGATACTCTGTCATATTAAACTATATCATATTATAATTTGAACTATAATTCAGTCTGATGATGATCACAGGAGAGTGATCAAAATATCAAACAAAGAAATCATGCACAGAAAATGGCTTCTTGTATTTATACTTATATAAAAAAACTTTATGCCCAAACCAATATATTTACTGTACATAGTAATAAAGTCTTCTTCATTTTAGTATTCAATGAAGTTTTATATAATGACTTGTGTCTTTATACATAAAGAATACTAATGAGGATGACTTTATCAGAAATAAAGCTACATCCAAGTTTATATGAAAACTTAAATCCTCATAAAGGTCAGTGTCGTATACAATCACTGACAACCTGAAAAATCTCTTTTGCTTGCTCTGTTTTTGCAGAAATACTCATGCTAGAGACATCAACAATTGTACGGTGTATATCACCTCTCCATCTGGGGGGGAGGGGGGGGGGTACTTCACCAGAATTTGGGTAGGGGTGTTCCGCTTTATAACAAAAAAACTCAAATTTGTGGGCCCTGTTTATGACAACAAAATATTTGGCTCGAGGTGATGCTGTACGGGCTGAGACCCGGCCAAATATTTTCCTGTACTGCCCGACCTAACTCAGTCAATAAGCATTTTATCATATGACCCTCACGAAAAGAAAAATAATAAAAGAAAAGAAAGAAAAAAAAGAGAAAGCGTGCGGATTCGAGCAGGGCCATACGGATTCGTATGGCTCTGCTCACTCAAAGCCGTACAGCCCTGCTCATGCAATTTTCCCAAAGGTTTTTTTAAAAGCGCGCGCCTGCGCAGATACACGTCATATGATAATATAATTTATTGCACAGAGTTCCTGTTTCAATTGTCATGTCATCTCACGTATCGTTTTTTTACGACCATAATAACCAGTTTCGGTGAATAAGAAATTTGAATCCCTGAATATGACAGGAAGCTCAGGAATAACTTGGATCTTGAGTGAAATTGCATACACTGTTTATAACAAGAAGCTTGAAAAACCGTACCTGGCCCTGTTCTGCGGATCATCCCTGTATAGTCCATATATGGGAGTAACCCCCCCCAGCCATCTCCAACAATTTTTCACACAATTTTAAGGCATATTATTCAAGAATATAGGCCCACATTTCTCATTTTTTCCTGAGAAGCCAAAATATGTTGTAAGTTGCTGAACTGCCAACCGGTTGGCTCAGTTGGTTGAGCATCAGACTTGTGTGGGAGGTCATGGTTTGAGTCTCGGCCAGAACGACACTCAGGGTCTTAAAATAACTAAGGAGAAAGTGCTGCCTTTGTAATTACATCTGCAAATGGTTAGACTTTCAAGTGGCTTGGATGACCACTTTAAATGGCGGTCCCGTCTCTCCACAATTCATCATTGCTAACCAATATCGGAGGGACGTAAAAGAACCACTGAGGATGTAAAGAAACCCTGTCAGTGACCACCCTCAGTGCCTACACTTCATACTAACCATCTCACATGCTTGTAAATTGCATAAATGCAATCGGTCATTCACGACAACTCAATGTAAAGCGCCTTTGATTATATCCATATAGAAAGGAAATGAGAAAATTGCACAGTGTAGCAGAACCTTAAGACTTGCAGTCAATAAATACTGTACATTGAATTGAACTTTGGCAATTCCACAGAGTGGCTCTTCTTCCAATGAGCTCTGACAATTGGAATCTAAAAGTTGGTTTGTGTAGGGAGGAAAACTGGGGCCCAAGATAAAAACCCTCGAAGCACAGGAGGGAAACTAATCTACTCACATATATGACACCAAGTCCAGTAACAAGCCTTGCCTTGGTGATCATGAGAGGAGAGCGCTCTTACTGCTGCGCTACCCATGCTTACTCTAGTTTTCAAAGATATAACTCTACCATTTGATCCTATCTGATGTGTGTTACTAAAACAGGCAACAAGATTATGACAATTTCCTTTCGTTTTTTTTTTCTAGCTTCACCAAATCCGTCATATTCAGTCATACCAAGCTGTTGTGCTGCAAAGCCTTTGTGAGATGATGCAGCACCATCAATATCAAGTCAATCAGTACTGATGACAGGAATCATCGACTAATGATAAGTATATCAATATATTAAATAATATGGTTTAAGAGATTGAAATCTAGAATCATCCAGCAATTAAAAGAAGAAGAATAGTCTAGCATTTTTCAGAAATTACAAAGTACAGTTATTATTAAAAGAGAATTTTAAAAATATAGTTACTACATTACCTAGGCTATGAGAAAAATATACCTTGTACTCTACAGAATCTACCAGAGTGTGGAAATGCTGGAAAAAAGCTTGTCATGATCCCACCCACAAACATCAATGACAGGTGTTTTCCTTGCATTTCCACACTACAGTGGATCGCGTAGTATAAACAAAAATGTCAATTTAAAGA
The DNA here is from genome assembly GCA_011057435.1 of Actinia equina. NCBI lineage: Eukaryota > Metazoa > Cnidaria > Anthozoa > Actiniaria > Actiniidae > Actinia > Actinia equina. Next base: position 393,328 of record WHPX01000386.1, on the reverse strand, counting down.
AGACTTTCGTAGAATTTCAACAATTCCAAGATAAATTTGTAAGAATTTCAGGACTTTACCTAGGCCTAGGAGTAAAAAAACTGGCTTTAGTTAAGATTTGAGAAAAAGAAAACTACAGTGGTACCTCTATTAAGCAGCCACGTATTACGCTGCCACCTCTATTTAGTGGCCACTTTTCAAAGTCCCAAAATATTTGTCCCTCAAGTACTGTATCTAATACCTCTATTCAGCGGCCACATCTATTAAGCAGCCATGGCCACTATTTTGCGGTCCCAAATGCTATTAATACCTCTATTATGTGGCCACAAAATCATATTAATGATTCTCAATACCATTTTGGTGACAAACAATGTTGTGACAATTGGTGACAACAGCAAATTCTTCTTTAATCTTTGTTGTGACAAGCTTACAAGCTGCTAATTCGACTCAAACATCCGGTGGCAGTTCTTTGAGAAGCATTTTTACATTTATACAACATCTTTACCAATTGATATCAGAAATATTAAATCTTTAGCCTCCTTTAAAAGGGAATGACAAATAAGCAAATAATCATCACTATTAATATATTTAAATAGACAAATAGTCATTATTATTCATTTAATTATTTTTTTCTTTCTTTTATTTTATTCTCACATTAAATGTACTATAAAATTTTGTAGTTTCATTTCCAGAAGGCCCAGGGTAAGATTAGCTATTCGCTAAACCTGGTGTATTTTATAAATACTTTTTAAACCTTCTTAAATAAAGTTATAAGTTTCAGCAGAAATTATACATGCATAGTGCAACAGTGAAAGTTCTCAAAGAGTTTCTAGAGCGAGTTACAAAATGATTTAATTCTAATGTTGTCATAATCATAATAGCATTATCTAGCCATTATTGGGTTATCTGGTGAGTTTCATGACTTGTAGTACCTCCATTAAGCAGCCAACCTCTATTAAGCAACACCTTGGCTCGATCCCAAAGGTGCCCGATTAATAGAGGTACAGTACAACTGTAGAAGGAATAGGAAAAGTTCAGTGTTCGGCTATAGCACTGGTAACATGCAGGGCTTAAAATAACACATGTGTTAGACAAGTGTTTCTTAACAAGTGGATTTTTCTGTTGACATATTCTCAACATCATAGGTGACAATTATTTTACAGAATTTGTTCCATTTATTTCACAAAATATTTAATGTTTTTGTAGGAATGTTTTCTTTATGGTTTACGATATAATTTTATTGGAAACATCTTATTCAAAACTATTTTCAGTACACTGTGATGTCACAGAAAGGTTAAAAAAGTGTAAGTTTGCTTTATTCAAAACCTAAGACTATAAATAATTCAGAATTCAGAAAAAAAATCACATATGAAAGATGATTTTTTTTTTAAATTCCGCATTTATTCCAGTTGCAAATTTTTTGATTTTAAAGAAATTAATTATGATATTGGCCGCTAGTTTGAATTTTTTTTCCAAAGTCTACTAAGAACTTTTCACTAGTTTAAAACACTCTTGTATATCTAACATTACTATTTATTTTTTGTACACCAGAATAATGAAATAGAGCAGATGCATGTTACATCATAGCAGGCATCTTGGTTGACAATAACAAAACATTCCTTATTAGCTTCTCTTGTTAGATCGACAAGATGGTGGGCTGTTTCATTGTTGTTTATATCTCAATGAATTTTGAGTCACATAGTTGCACACACTCTATTACACTTGATACCTTGCACAAGGTCCTAACCCGTCTCGATGGGATCACCACCTTATCGTGGTGAGGCGGTTTGCGTGTCCCAATGACCCCTAGAGCTATGCCGGCCGGAGTCATGTACTCCTGTTAGGGTCACCCATGCCGGACAGGTCGAAGGGTAGGGGCCAGACTAAGAGTGATCCCACAAGGCCCTATCAGTGCTAACCGAAGTTGCCCTACCAGGCTGGGAATCATCGTCAGACAGTGCCAAAAATTGCCGATTAACCTGACAGAGTCTAAACTTGTTGCCATTTATCAGATGGCTGTTCTCTTGCTGAAGGTTGTGTGTAAGTTTACCGGGTGATGGCTCTTTGCAGATTTAATGGGAGTGCGCTGATGATGTAAATGACAGTCACTGTGAAGGTTAGTGTGAGTAGCAGTATAAATGATCATACCTTAACATTCATGGGTGTGTACGACAGTGATAGGTTTACGGTTTATCGACTAAAGAATAAACAAATGGAAAACGTTTAATTCCAAGAGTTCAGCATTGGGGGATGGGGGGGGGGGGGGGGGGGGGGGGGAAGGGGGAGGAGAAGGGGGGGCATAGCCAAAATTTTCCTAAGGGGACCCAAATTCCAATGTCCATTTTGTTCGAGCCCATAAAACAACTAAATATTCTAAAATGCCACAGATATGTAAAAATGCCATTACCCAAAATTAACAGTTACCACAACCTGAAAATAAACCTTAAAATCATATTGTAAAATCAAAAATATCTTACTTAAAGGGTTCTGCTATAAACATTGTTATACTTCATGATGACATTATTATTTAATGAGCCTTACTCATACGGCAGCCATGTCATCTGGAACGATAGATTCCTCCACGCATCGCCTCGCATTCACCCGTGTGATGAATATATTAATATCTAATTGAAAAAACTAGACCCAGTCCCTTAGCAGACTCTGAATACATTAATACTTAATTGAATAAATTATAGACCCAGTCCCTCAGCAGACTCTGAATACATTAATACTTAATCAATGAATTACAGACCCAGTCCCTCAGCACTCTGAATATATTAATACTTAACTGAATACATTATAGACCCAGTCCCTCAGCAGACTCTGAATATATCAATACTTAATTGAATAAATTAGACCCAGTCCCTCAGCAGACTCTGAATATATCAATACTTAATTGAATAAATTAGACCCAGTCCCTCAGCACTCTGAATATATCAATACTTAATTGAATAAATTAGACCCAGTCCCTTAGCAGACTCTAAATACATTAATACTTAATTGAATACATTACTGGTCCATTCCCTCAGCAGCCTCGCATTTACCCATGTGATGAATATATCAATACTCAATGGCATAAATGAGTCAGTCCCTCGACAGACTCTGAATGCATTAATTGAATAGGTTATAGATAACGTCACTCTGATATATAAATCACTGTTGTGCAGTAAAACCTATGGTTAGTGGGGTGTGGTTATTTAGTAATTCTCCTACTTGCAATAATCCTCACAGTACAAAGGCTGCCTTGTCACCAAGGTACTCTCATGGGTCTGTAGGGAGTTCAGAGTCTGATATTCTTATCACCAGTGTTCACCATTAGAGGAGTTATTTGGTATGGTTTCATAAGCTGGCTGTTGTCGGGACAGTAATTTACTGCTGTGGTCCTGGTAAGCGGGGGGTAGCAACAATCTGTGCTGGTGGGACCTCGGGTTGGATCTTAGGGGGCATTTGTTAAAAAAGGGCGTGGAGAGGGTAAAGATGGAATTAATTAAAAATCATAGAAACATACTAAGTCCAAAGTTAAAGTTTATTTTTCAAACACAATATGCATTACAAGACAATTTGTACAAGTCAAAAGAACTATTTAAGGAAAAAATACCAAGTCCATCGCTTGTCTTTTTCTGAAAACAATATACAAAAAATTCATAAGTACCCTATACAAGTATTGAGGTTTATCCCCACCTCACCCTATTGAGGTTTATTCGCACCTTACCCTATTGAGGTTTATTCGCACCTCACCCTATTGAGGTTTATTCGCACCTCACCCTATTGAGGTTTATTCGCACCTCACCCTATTGAGGTTTATTCGCACCTCACCCTATAGAGGTTTATCTCCACCTCACCCTATAGAGGTTTATCCCCACCTCACCCTATTGAGGTTTATCCCCACCTCACCCTATTGAGGTTTATTCGCACCTCACCTTATTGAGGTTTATCCCCACCTCACCCTATTGAGGTTTATTCGCACCTCACCCTATTGAGGTTTATCCCCACCTCACCCTATTGAGGTTTATTCGCACCTCACCCTATTGAGGTTTATCCCCACCTCACCCTATAGAGGTTTATCCCCACCTCACCCTATTAAGGTTTATTCACACCTCACCCTATTGAGGTTTATCCCCACCTCACCCTATTGAGGTTTATTCGCACCTCACCCTATTGAGGTTTATCCCCACCTCACCCTATTGAGGTTTATTCGCACCTCACCCTATTGAGGTTTATCCCCACCTCGCCCTAGAGGTTTATCCCAACCTCGCCCTAGAGGTTTATCCCCACCTCACCCTATTGAGGTTTATCCCCACCCTCACCCTATTGAAGTTTATCCCCACCTCACTCTATTGAGGTTTATTCGCACCTCACCCTATAGAGGTTTGTTCCCACCTCACCCTATTGAGGTTTATCCCCACCTCACCCAATTGAGGTTTATCCCCACCTCACCCTATTGAAGTTTATCCCCACCTCACCCTATTGAGGTTTATTCGCACCTCACCCTATAGAGGTTTGTTCCCACCTCACCCTATAGAGGTTTGTTCCCACCTCACCCTATTGAGGTTTATCCCCACCTCACCCTAGAGGTTTATCCCCACCTCACCCTATTGAGGTTTATCCCCACCTCACCCTATTGAAGTTTATCCCCACCTCACCCTATTGAGGTTTATTCGCACCTCACCCTATAGAGGTTTGTTCCCACCTCACCCTATAGAGGTTTATCCCCACCTCACCCTATTGAGGTTTATCCCCACCTCACCCTAGAGGTTTATCCCCACCTCACCCTATTGAGGTTTATCCCCACCTCACCCTATTGAAGTTTATCCCCACCTCACCCTATTGAGGTTTATTCGCACCTCACCCTATAGAGGTTTGTTCCCACCTCACCCTATTGAGGTTTATCCCCACCTCACCCTATTGAAGTTTATCCCCACCTCACCCTATTGAGGTTTATCCCCACCTCACCCTATTAAGGTTTATCGCCACCTCACCCTATTGAGGTTTATCCCCACCTCACCCTATTGAGGTTTATTCGCACCTCACCCTATTAAGGTTTATCGCCACCTCACCCTATAGAGGTTTATCGCCACCTCTCCCTATTGAGGTTTATCCCCACCTCACCCTATTGAAATTCATCCCCACCTCACCCTATTAAACATTTAACTATCGAATTGCTAACATCTTGGCGAGTATGTGATTGAGTTACACACTTGCATATTCAGTCCCCACACTCATTTCTGTGCTTTACATATCTGCATGTTAAGGATGGTGCCTACTATTGTCCACGCCCAAATGTACTGTACATCTACATTCGAGGAATTTCAAAATTTATTACTGGAATTGCACAAAAAAAACGCATTTTCAATAAAAGTTAAATCAGAAAAGTATCTTAAGTAACCTAGGCTAGAGATGATCTGCTTAGGTTCAAGCAATAATGACAAAGAATCGGAAAGTTTTTTTGGGCATGTTTTGAAAAAACCGAAGACTCATACTCCTAAGAAACCAAATCCTTTCATTAATAAAGCTTAGCCGTACCGTTTCTCTAGATTTAACTCTATAAAACTTGATTAAAAACAAACAAGAAATACATATGAAATAGAAAATTTACCATTTATTAATATATACAGTCAATGTCATTAACGTTGTCCACCGAAAAAAGACATTTACACATTTAGACTAAAGAAATATCACGTGTTTCATTATGTATTCTTTGCCTCGTGTGCGTCAGCCTGAACTTTAAATGTAAAATTCAACTCGTGAATCGAAAATCCAGAATGCCCCAACGAGGATTTAAGATGGAGAATGGTACATTTCAGCGTTTGTTTTATGCTATAACCTTCGAGGAAATACGTGATATTTCTTTTAGTCTAAATGTCTAAATTTATAAATTTCTTTTTTCAGTGGACAACGTTAATGACATTGACTGTGGTGTGTAATTATAGTTTTGAAAATCTTTTTTTAATCACTAAACACTTTTATCATGAAAGTCTATTACTTCAGAGTTTTCAAACTAAAAAATCATCTTATTACGTAAGAAATATTTTGAGAAATTCCTTTCTGCTGTGAAGTAAAAAGTATATAATAACTACTTCAAAGTCAATATTCTTCCTGGAACTATAAAGCTTGAAAATGTCAAGTTTTTCCCTGTGATTTTGGTTTGCATGGCCGGGATACAGCATCCTTTAGCTTGTGCAAACGTGCCGAAAACAGAATTTGTCACGCCGTTTTGTATGCTGTGTAAAGCTTGTCACTCAGTCGGCATAAGATTTATCCCTAATAATATTCTTTAAAAATTCATCTCTCTAAAAAATGCCTGGATAGAAGTATTTTTTCTTCGCTTAAATCATAAAGTAAATGACAAAGTAGCCTTGTGAAATGAAAATTATAACAAATAATGGTTTTTAAAAAGAATATGGACACAATCTCTACGTACCTAATGATCGAAAAATAGGGTGCATGAAGCTAAATTCTTTTTTTTTAAATAAGAGAACTATTATAATCATGATAGTAGGGGTAATTTTAGCCAATAAACAAAGTGTCAGTCATATAGGACGATTTAAAATGGAAACTTATCAAAATATTTTCCAAAAAAAGTTTTTTTTTCTGTGTTAGTAAAATCGTGACATCATCACTTTTTAACGATTTTTAAGCCTTATTATTTCTTTTAAATGCAAGGTGACCCCTACTTTTCTAACAAGAATTTAACAACCCTTTGATAGGTAAAAACAATTCACATATTCATTTAAAATAATAATTGATAATCAATAGTAGGCACCATCCTTAAAAAGGTATTCTATGACCGCTGTTACCACAGGTAATCTGGTAATAAATATATCTCTGAGATATATTCGTATAGTGATGAAGTGGTAGATTCATAATATACTTCTGGTAAATCCCTGTTGGTCTTTGTCCAATCAGATGTGCGTCCAGAATATCAGAATATGGAAACTCAACACAAGTTCTGAAAATCATTGTAGACAGGTCCACTTTCTTCCCTCTGATCTCCTCCCCTCCAACCCCCCCCCCCCCCCCCCCCCCCTCTCCCTTGCATGGGCCTAAAACTCAGGTTATATCTGAACAACTATAATATTTACTTGCCTTATTTGTGCTGAAACACCATACTGAGAGGAATTATAGGTTTTTGCCCCTGCTCTGGCACTCATAGTTGTAATGCATCGTTTTCATACCACATTTTGATTGGTTCACTGTCTAACTGGTTTAAGTGACCGCAGTTACAGTAGTGTCACACAGTAAACAGCGTCAGTCTTTTCAAGCTCCCAAAATGCCTCTGGATCTGTAAAAAAATGGAGGTTACCATGCATCTAAACAAGATAATTAACGTTACAGTAATTAACATTATTAGCAAAGATGAAATAAACATTTCATAAGAAAGACTGTTTCAAATTTATTTTTTCCCACAATAGAACCTCTTTGTGGAGCATTTGTTTTTTAGAGGGGGAGGGGGAGGGAGCTGGAGGAATAGCTGTTTGCATGTGACCCATTTGCTTGCCAATCCATATCCCCATTGGAGGAATTACTTTCTGGTTTTGAACCAAAATTTCTCAACTGCAAGTGGCTCCTAGGCTAAAATTTTCACTAATCATGTTTACATAGTCATTATTGAGTCATATTATCCTCAAATACTTCAGTTATCTGGACTTTCAAAAATTGGGGCATTTTCATCCAAGTGCCCCTTTAAAGATTTTACTATCAAACAGCTTAAGAACAGTTCCAAAAAGAAACATGTACATCATTATGGCTGAATATATGGGAGAAATAGTGAGAAGAAAACAAACTATGACATGAATGGAGGGAAATGAGCCAGCCAGTCTAAAGAAAACACTTAAGCGATTCTTTGCCAAAGTTAGGCAAAAAGTAAAACAGAAACTTAAAAGACTAAGAGCAAGACCATTAAACACAATGTGAATTTCATAAAACATTAAACTTATTACCCCTATGACTGTATGTTCCATTCTCTGTCACAACCCTTCACTGTCACCTGAAATGAAAAGAGAAAATTCAAATTTAGGAAAATCATTAAATCATAAATTGATTAAAAGAGACTGATTCCATAAGTCAGTCTAGGTTGAATTTTACTGCTAACAAGTCCTGTGTTTAAGTTGCCGCTTATTATGACCAGCCAAATTAGATTTACCAGTGTAGCTCAGTCATCACGGGAAAACATTTTCAATTCCTAATTCAAAAATATTGAAGGGAAATTAAGAAAATAATAATAATAAACCCAGATTCAGTAAATTATTATTGGGATCAATTTTATGGACAACAATTATTTTGCAATAAACATCCACAATTGGGAATTAAATACGTTTTCCCAGTTATTGGATGGAATGGAAATTTATTCCTACAGAAAAACCCAATGGAATATAATATGTGTTTCCCTAATGAAATTCCAATACTGCCTTTTCTTTTTCACTAAAAATATTGCTGCGTCTTATGACTAAAGACTCATTTGTACAGGCTTAGCTTTATTTAAAAGCAAACGATTTTCAGAAGTTGATTGTTAATGTAAAGAATGTACAACTTGAACCATACTATTGTGTCGAAATCCCACAGAATTGTAATGTTATCTGTTAATAGCTGACTCATAAACAAGGCTAAGCTTGTACAAATGAGTTTATGGTCTTCAAAAGCAGTGGTATCAATTGAATGTGAAACTGGTGCATTATGGGAATAAAATGGTTATTTAAAGTGCACTTGACCCCTAACACAATACTTTCAGAATTGATTCTACATAAAGTGAATAGTTGAATCTTGAAATATTTCTTCATTTGAATGCTGCATGTTTAAGATATGAAGGCTTATACTTCCATTATATCTATGACTATGACGTCTTCCCAGGCTTTATTAAATATACGCAACTTAGGCTGCGTTCATAATGTATGGCAGGGGGGGGGGCAGGTGAAATTAAGGGGGATCGGGAAAATTTTGGTAGGAAAAAGGGGGGATGGGCAAATTTTTATCAGAAAAATGGGGGGATGCACAATTTTTGGAAGAAGCTACAAGCCTTGCTTAGAGGGATTGTATTTTTTTGCATGGCATTAAGGGGGGTGTTAAGAATTATTCTGGACATTTCAAATTTTCACCTGCCCCCCCCCCCCCCCCCCCCCCCTCTACCATACATTTTGAACACAGCCTTAAGGTGACTGGCTACTTTTGGAGAACATTTAAAACTTTTTTTTGGGATATAGAGTACAATTTACTAGAGTGAAATGCTGATTCCAAATATGAAAAGAAAAATGGAGAGTCCTGAGCAATTATTGAACTCGGTTATTGCATAAAATATCATGCTCAACCTCATCCAATAATCGCTTATTATAACTGCGACAAGTCGTTAGTTAAGTGACCACCAAGAACAAAGGAGAGAGAACTATGACTTAAGGTGCTGGCACACGGTGAAACATTGCACACAACATTGCAAGCAACAAATTTAAATTGGAGTGACACACATTGCAACAAAATCACTCAACATAGCTTGTGTCAGCCTGCCATGTTAAGATATTTGGTCAGCAGTTATAAATTTGGTGCAAGCTGATTGGCTGGAAATTTCAAAATGTTGGAGGTAATGTTGCAGCTATGTTCACATGATGATATATGTTGCGTGCAATGTTGCAAGAGTAGAGCGCAATTCAACTTCAGATTTGTTGCATGCAACATTGCGTGTGGACACGCTGCAACAGTCCTGCTGCGTGCAATGTTGCAAGCAAAGTTGCACCGTGTGTCAGCATCTTTATGGAATCTCTCTAATCAATATTTTGAAAAAATATCTTGTACTATTTTATGTAAAATGTTTTCCATAAGCTTAATTATTCAAAGAAAACATTTATTTTCACAAAGCATGATATGCCTACACAAAACATTCCATTGTTGGTTTTTGTTTTCAGGGAGGAGTAGGTGAGGAGAGGTATTTGTCTTCAAAGTACGAAGAAAATTGGTTCTAGAAATTCTTTTAAAGAAATGGAAAATTGGGCAAAGATGTTCGAAAAAATATCAATACACATATTTCAATTGTTCAAAGCTAAGAAAACCATCCTATGAATAAAAAATGCATGTTTAAAAACATGTCTTTACGTCCACGACAACTTCGCACGTGCCACAAGAAACACTCGCTAATTCAACGAAAAGACAGCAAATACCAGGGAAAAAGGCCAACAAAGAAGTGAAAACATTTAAATTAAATAACACGAGAGTTATGTTTTAGCTTCTGAACGTTTCTTACCGTATAATAGCGATGTTTTTCGTCCCCTTTTCGAGCCATCTTACCTCCATGTGTTTTTTTTTGCTTGGTGACGACCGAAGGGGCTGATGGGACAAGTGCATACCATGCGCAACTATTTAAATACCGCAACCAATCAAAGCGCAAGATTTCTAAATGCCTTCACGGCGGTCCAATTCTTTTCCAGTGACAAGATTGAATATTATGGATTCATAGTTTTTGAAATGGTTTTGATTTTTTAACTATTTTCTTCTATCTTTAAGCATTTCAGAATAGATATCTAGTCAGCTTCCTCGATTCGCGGCAAGGGATTTCAATAGTTTTTCATATACCAGGGATTTCAATAGTTTTTCCAAAAACCGGTTAATGTAGAGGAATTCTCTTCTACGAAAACATGCAAAAGCAAGACCAATATAAGAATACGAGGGAACAATGGTTATATAGCTTCATTTTTCGTTCCCCAATAACCAAGATAAGAAGAGGGCGATAGGACTATTTGTTTTAGTCAAATACAACTGGTCGATCAAATATTTAGATGCAAACAAGTCTTGAATTAAAGTTAAATTTATTTTTTTGGCTTTTGAAGCCTACAGTTTTCGCTACTAGTAGGCTATAACTTATAGCCTACTAGAAGCTCTTCCAATCAGAACGCAGCTTTGATGATAGTTGGATTTGACTAAGCGCCGTTAAGCTGTGCTCATAATGTATGGCAGAGGGGAGGGGGCAGGTGAAATTGAGGGAGGATCGGGAATCTGCCATACATTATGAACGCAGCCTTATTTCAGTGGAAACTCAATTTAAACTCAAACTCATCTAAACCTCTGATGAAGCAAAGTAACAAGCTATACAGCTGATAGTAGTTTATTGTGACAACTATAAAAATAACAAAGAATGGGAACTTATTTTCCTTTCAGAAGTTTGCATCCCACTGCATATCAAGCATACCAAGATGTGACATATAAAGGATTACATTACTCAAATTTACTCAATAAATCAAATGCCTGAAACATGCCACGAACACCGCGCAGACACGGTCACGCCAAGCTCTCGGCACTGTCAGACCAATCATATTGCAGAAGAATAAAATCTCCATCCAATCAAATACCCGCAACACGGCGCGAACATGGTCACGTCAAGGTCATGGAACTGTCAAACCAAATCACATTGCGTGAGAAAATATAAATACGTATTATTGCTATGCAACTATCTCAGTAGAGTACAAATATTGCAGGAAAAAGCTTAGAGTGAGTACAAATATCCTGCAATATATTTTTTCTTACAGTAAAAAGAAACCGTTTTGAAAACAAGTTTTTTGTATCAAACTATAAATACGTGTTATTATTTAATTATACCATGGCACAGAAAGACAAACCTTAATCTTATTGTAACTTATCTAATTCATTTTACATTACTCACTTCACAAATATTATGTTTAGTGTATCAAACTATAAATACGTATTGTTATTTCATTATACCATGCCATAGAAACACAAACCTTAATCTTATTGTAACTTGTCTAATCCGTTTTACATTACTCATTCCACATATATTATGTCTAGTGTATCAAACTATAAATACGTGTTATTATTTTATTATACCATGGTACAGAAAGACCAACCTTAATCTTATTGTAGCTTATCTAATGAATTTTACATTACTCACTTCACAGACATTATGTCTAGTGTATCAAACTATAAATACCATAAATGCCATAGAAAGACAAACCATATTCTTATTGTAACTTTTCTAATGCATTCAGTAATGTACTGACATCTGATCTGATGTCGCTGGTCAGTTTGACCAGCTGGTCCTTGGAGTCAATCACTTCCACGGTTTGTGTGTAGGGGTTGTAGCGAACATTGAATGGTCTTGGAATCTGAGCAGAGAACTCCCTGGTAACAGTAAAAAGGATGGGGGAAAAGGTAAGTAGATGGATGGCTGAATGGATCGAAGGATGGATTGGTAAGTGGATAGAATGGTGAAGGAATCGATAGTTCGATGGATGGACAAAGGGATGGTTGAATGGATGAAAGAATGGGTGGGTGGGTGGAGGGAGGGAGGGAGGAGTGGTAGAATGGATGGAGGTAGGAATGGGTAGATAGATGGAAGGATGGATGGATGGACGGATTGGTAAATGGATGGATGGATGGATGGGTAAATGGATTGAAGGATGGGTAAATGGATGGAGGAATGAGTTAACGGATGGATAGATAGATGGGTAAATGGATGGATGGAAGAATGGGTAAAGGATGGAAGGATGAGTAAATGGATGGAGGGATGGGTAAATGGATGGAAGGATGGGTAAATGGATGGAGGGATGGATAAATGGATGGAGGGATGGGTAAATGGCTGAAACGATGGGTAAATGTATGTTGAAATGGAAGGATGGATGGGTGGTTAAATGGATGGAATAAATTCTTAGGTGGTTTTAGAGTAAGATTTAGTGAATAAATGGGTGGATGGGAGAAGTCAAAAAAGTGGTTAACACTTTGGAAAACTAGAAAATTAATGATTTGTGAATGATAGGTCTTGTGGGATAAATAAAACTAATGTTAAACAGGATGTGATTTAACCAATCAGCTAAATTCTCTTACCTGATTTTATCACGAGCAGACTTGAAACTCTCAGCCACAAAGTAAATTGGCTGATAGGAAGTGATGGGATATTTCTGTACAGTTGTCTTGTCTAACTCCAGTGGACGTTTGTCTGGCTTGTCAGACAATGCATACTGAGCACAAAGAGAGTACGATAGGTTCAGAATACAAGTCTCATACTGATAGCCCTTATTTTCTTATTGTGTGACGAAATATGCACAGGTAGCCCAAGACTTTTGATAGATACTGCAGCCATTTGAGAAAATCAGAAATTAATCCTTCTTATAACTCTCTTAAATGCTAGGCTAACATGGAAATACAAAAAAGAATTGCCACCAAGTTCTTTTACAGAAGGTTCCATTGAAGTTCATAAAAGAAAGCCATACGAAAACAATTGTATTGTTACAGAAGGCTATGTGCTGAGCAAGACAACAGTCAAATAAATGGTTAGACTAGTTTCCCATGTACCTTCTCATTGTTCCCATGTACCTTTACGTAGACTAATGATTTATTTGATTGACACACATGTACACATATTGCTTGATTTCCATGTCAGAAAAGTACATAGAAATGAAAACGGTGGTAAAGCAGTAATATTTATTTATTTAAGTGCTTGGCTTTTCTGCATTTTTTTTTTTGGTATGAAAAACCTGTTGAATCTTTGTGGACGTCATCATCATCATCAACCACACCTACACTATCATCTTTATTCTTATTATCTAACATTGTCAGAAGTTTCCTCTCCACTCCTATCAGTCTACTAATGCATTAGATCCTTTACATAAAATGACTGAATAAAGTAGTGGGGTGGGGTGAGGCGATGATGAAACCATCCCTCCCCTCCCCTGAAGTGTCATTCCCTAACACGATTTGTGGGAAATATTAATAAAGTAAAAACATTTTTTCTTACTTGCAATTCTCCAAAGGAAGACAGCAAGCCAGCACCATATGCTTTTATCTCTCCATCTTGTTTACAAAGACCAAACTCTACTGTAAACCAGTACAGCTGTCACCAAATAAAGAAATCTTTTGTTAAATTTTTCTCAAAAAATTTATGGAATTTTTTAAAAGCAAACCAAGAAGAAAGGTTGGCCTACATACTTACAGTGGCAAGCTTTTCAACCCATTCATCGGGGGCACCAAGAGAAGCTAATCCAATCTCCTAAAGATACAAAACCACTGTCGGTCATATTACTAGCATGCAATGCAGAAGACATTGATGACAACATGGATTGTCTGTTGGAGCTAGTGAGCTTGTGTCACCATTGGCATGTTACAAATATGGGTTTTTAAGACTTGACAACACGACAGATTTACCAACTAAGAGGGGGGGGGGGGGGGGGGGACTGAACTGTCGCACTTGAAACGGTCTGGTATTCTCTTAGGGCACTTTCCATTAAGTCGAACCAACCAGTCCGAGGGGTCAGTTCTCAAATGGTACGCGTCAGTTCTCTTGAACTGGTTGACCAAGTTATAAAAACTAATGAGAACTGACATGTACCATTTGAGAACTGGCTGCTCGGACTGGTCGGTTAGACTTAATGGAAAGCACCCTTAGTAAGAACACTTGCTGGAAGGCTGGTTCATATACTAGGAAATACAAGTGACTAGTGGAATAGTTGTACAATACCTGTGAAAACTGTGCAAAGTCAGGATCAGCAAACAATGGTACATGGCCAATTAGCTCATGGACAATATCACTACAACAAAAAAATATAACATGAACAAAATACTGATATAAGATTGCAGACACCCATGCATTATAAGAAGTGAGAAGCACTCTCCATCTCCTCGTGCTTCTCTTCACTCTTCTTTCGTGCTTACATGTACTTCACTTTACTAAACACTTTATTACTATAAATGGAGCAAGAAAAAATCAGTGATAAAATAGCTAAAGTATAAAGGAATAGTCTGATTGGTTAATTAGAAAGTGTGCCGGTGAATGTTGTTGGTGCGCACTTAGTCACTTGGCACACTTTGCTACTTAGCAACTCTCCTGTGCGCATACATGTCAAGTGAATTTTTATCATAAATATACAACTTAAATCTCTGAAGCATGCATATTATATATAATCTTACTTACGGTTCAGGTGTGTACATTGGTTTTGATGGATGACGAATATACTGTGTGCTGTGAAAGACACGGAAAGCAAGTCCCGCAAGGAAATCACGAGAGGACAATAAACCAGCCACTGGGCGCAAAGTGAATCCTGTACACTCTACAAGACAACCATTTCAGTATTATAACCACCTGATCTACTAATATTCTTGTCCAAGCAAGGTGTGACTATAAAGATAGGCTTCCTGGGGACCAGTTCTTATCAACCGTTTTATGCATTATGTGAAAGACGCTTCTCTTTGTTACTGATATTATACAGCTACTTCAAAACAGGTTGGTGAAGTAATATTTCAAAGCCGAAAATGAGGACTGGACAGGATTTCAAGTCCAAGCAATTACAATTAAACTAATTAGTTGGAACTAATTGCTTGGACTTGAAATCCTGTCCAGTCTGATATTGGTGGCTTTGAAATGACTTCTCATGCTCATTAATTATTTGACTTGGAGTAGCTGGAACAAAATTAATTCAGTCCTAGGACTGAATTAATTTTATTCCAGTTACTACAGACTGAATTCAGTCCTTTCAGAGGACTTTACCAGGTTTCAAGTAACATCATGTGACCCAAAAAAAGTCCATCGATTGGCTGGTTTCCTCATGAATTAATAATGAGTATGAGAAAGTTTTGTCATGTTGCAAAAT
This sequence comes from Actinia equina, assembly GCA_011057435.1. Taxonomy (NCBI): domain Eukaryota; kingdom Metazoa; phylum Cnidaria; class Anthozoa; order Actiniaria; family Actiniidae; genus Actinia; species Actinia equina. The sequence continues at coordinate 377,774 of WHPX01000386.1, read as the reverse complement.
AAGACCTGACTGAACCATGGAACATGTTAACACTGCCATCCAAAGGACACAACTATATGAATTTTTCCTAAATTTTTTTCTGTATGTTTTACCAGCCAAATTGCTTTTGTGCTGACAAAGGCAATATTTATGAACAAAATACATTTCAAGCTTAGTTAAAATCATGCATTGTGAGAGGCAAGTTGCAATAACACCTTGACCAACATTGTTTTTGAAATAGCTGTGTATAATAATAATTCTTGGGCTTACTCTTTAGGAAGTCAGACACATCTTGCTGTTGTGGTATGTTACCAATTCTAAAACAAGTAAGAAGTCAAGAAATCAACAGTCAAGTTGTCAACATAAAGTCAATAGTTTACAGTACTGTCAATAGACATCACTTCTGGTGGGCGCGGTCAATTAACATTCAGAAGCTCGTAGGATCTAGGAGGTCATATACACGTAATAACTATATCTTGATTTCTGGTGTCAGGCAGTAGAAATATTAAGAATCATACATCAATACTTTACAACCATTTGCATTGCTACATGGCCACCCCAGATAAAAATCGTGACTTGCACTTTGCAATAGACTGCTGTCAATCAAACACATTGACGTCATTTACAAGTGTTTGGATCGGCCCGGATAGGTCTTGTTAGTCTCACCTGTATCCACAGTTCTGCACTAGAAGTGGCCACACAAAATTGTGCTCACGGCAAGCATGGGTTGGGTAGAGTTTGGTTAGTTCAGTAAACACCAAATCCCTGCAAGTACAAAAAACCCTGACTTTCAACTCTCTAGCCTGTTTGACTTTCAACTCTCTATTCTGTTTCAGCCAATAGAATTATGCACACATATTTGGGTGTAAGTAACCAAAAAACCTAGGGGTTGCCGGTAGGCTCTCCTTCTTCCCCTCCCTCCTCCCCCTCCTCCCCAATCCCCCTCCCCCAGAGCCACCACGCAGGCTACTCTAATCTCGGTTACAAGTGCATATCATGTTTTGGAAAGGGTTCAATTTTTTAGCTAGCTGTGCCTAGACTTAGATCAGCCCAGAGGTTATTTCAGTTGTTTGATCTGTGAGTTAGCCGTGCCCTGACTTAGATCAGCCCAGAGGTTGTTTCAGGGTTAGATCTGTGAGTTAGACATGCCCTGACTTAGATCAGCCCAGAGTTTGTTTCAGAGTTTGAAATGTGAGTTAGCTGTGCCCTGACTTTGATCAGCCCAGAGGTTGTTTCAGGGTTTGATCTGTGAGTAAGCTGTGCCCTGACTTAGATCAGCCCAGAGGTTTTTTCAGGGTTCTATCTGTGAGTACACCATATCCTGACTTAGGTCAGCCCAGAGGGCCGACTGGGACTCGAACTAACACCTCCTTCACGGAAATCCAATGCTTAACCAACAGAGCCAACCGGTTGGTGTGATGGCTTCAGGGTATTGATAAAATTGATGGTTTCTGTATATGGTTCAAATGAATAAAAAGGAACTGACATCAAATCGTTATCCACTGAGCATCGAGTTTGATGCACAATACTTTGGAATCTGTGATATGCTATTTGAAATACATCATTCTTTTATTACCAGGTACGGATTTCCTCCTCTGTGTACGTCACTCTTGGGATTGGCTGGCCACTAAAAGCACATAAGATTATATATTATTTTATAGTTTCTGAGTTGGATAAGCAGGATGCATTCTGATCTATTTTGCCATTGTGTACAAACAATACCATTATATGCAGCATGATGCATGGCTAAAGAGATCAATGGACACTGTGGTTGGTAATGTAAGTGAATGGTAAGTCAGGTTTGTAAGGTGTCAGTAAGTGGTTGGTAAGGTGTCAGTAAGTGATTTGTAAGTGATTTGTAAGGTCTTAGTAAAAGGTTTGTAAGTGATATTGTAAGGTCTTAGTAAAAGGTTTGTAAGTTATATTGTAAGGTGTCAGTAAAAGGTTTGTAAGCGATTTGTAAGGTGTTAGTAAAAGGTTTGTAAGTGATTTGTAAGGTGTTAGTAAAAGGTTTGTAAGTGATATTGTAAGGTGTCAGTAAAAAGTTTGTAAGGTATTGGTAAGTGGTTGGTAAGGTATTGGTAAGGTGTTGGTAAGGTATTGGTAAGTGGTTGGTAAGGTGTTGGTAAGTGGTTGGTAGGGTGTGGGTAAGGTATTGGTAAGGTATTGGTAAGGTATTGGTAAGTGGTTGGTAAGGTATTGGTAAGGTGTGGTAAGGTATTGGTAAGGTATTGGTAAGTGGTTGGTAAGGTATTGGTAAGGTGTTGGTAAAGTATGGTAAGGTGTTGGTAAGTGATTGGTAAGGTATTGGCAAGTGGTTGGTAAGGTATGGCAAGGGTGGTACGGTGTTGGTAAGTGGTTAGTAAGGTATGGTTAAGTGATTGGTAAGGTATTGTTAAGTGGTTGGTAAGGTGTTGGGTAAGTGGTTGGTAAGGTATTGGAAGGTTTGGTAAGGTATTGGTAAGTGGTTGGTAAGTTAATTGGTAGTGGTTGGTTAGGGGTGTGGGTAAGGTATTGGTTAAGGTATTGGTAAGGTATAGGTCAGGTATTGGAAGGTGTTCGTAAGGTATTGGGTAAGGTTACTTGGTATGTGGTTGGTATAGGTGCTTGATAAGGTATTGTTAATTGGTTGGTAAGGTATTGTAAGGTGTTGGTAAGGTATTGTAAGGTATTGTAATGGTTGGGGTTAAGGTATGGTAAGTGGTTGGTAAGGTATTGGTAAGTGTTGGTAAGGTATTGGTAAGGGTTGTAGGTATTGGTAAGGTGTTGGTAAGTGTTGGTAAGGTCTTGGTAAGTGGTTGGTCAGGTGTGGTAAGTGGTTGGTAAGGTATTGGTAAGTGGTTGGTAAGGTATTGGTAAGTGGTTGGTCAGGTGTTGGTAAGTGGTTGGTAAGGTATTGGTAAGTGATTGGTAAGTATTGGCAAGTGGTTGGTCAGGTGTTGGTAAGTGGTTGGTAAGGTATTGGTAAGTGGTTGGTCAGGTATTGGTAAGTGGTTGGTAAGGTATTGGCAAGTGGTTGGTAAGGGTATTAGTATTTTTTTAACACTAGATGATACTACAGGGCTGTATGAAGACCATTTGATTTGTAGTAAAAAAATATCTGTGAATATCTGCTTTTAACTATCAATCATAGTAAATGTAAAAATTATGCTGTCAACATCAGCACACATGGTATTATGATGTTAATCTAATGGATGTTCTGGGATCCCCTGGTATACTCACTGTCTGTAGTTAAATGCAATGTCTGCAAATTCTTTCCTTCTGGCTCTGTACACAGGATCAGTAAATCCCTACATTGAAATACAAAGTGATTCATTACTTTAAGAAGGAATCAAGGGTGGCTTAGCAGTAACTAGTGCAGTTTTCTTTTTTTTTCCTCTAGGATTTTAGGTTTGATTTCTGGAAATTATCTGGTTTGACCTCCCTCCACAAAATATTCACATTAACTTTCGATTCAATTTCAGTGAGTTATCTATGCCTTGACCTACAGCATCCCAGAGGACAAAAGTCCCCAGTAACCATACATTTCTTTGTAATTTTTAAGAATTTTGGGAGGTTGTTACACAAAAAGTATGAAACCCAAAATCTTGAAACTCCAGAAATTTGCTAATTTCAACATACTCTTTCTTGTTATGGTGTTTGTTTTTTTACTAGGATAATTCTAAAAACTCATTTCCATTCCTCATTCATTTCTAAAGTGGGCAATTTGAATAACTATTGTTCTGGACTGACTAGCCTCTCATACATGCGAAAACACTTGTTTACGATTTTACAATTTTTGCAATACGAGACTGTATGATCATATACAACACTGGGGGTTAAATCATTATAAGCTATCAATAGTAACCTTTTCCCCTTCATACGGACGGGATAAACACGTACGGTTGGATCCAATGCATATGAATGGATCTCGTGCGAGGGGTTCATGTGCGACACGCGCAGTTGACTCTAAAAAACTTCTGGCCTGTACTAATGTACTCAAAGCATATGGTACCACTTTTTTTTTTTTGTCATTTAAAAATTGCTGTAGTTAATAAAATTATAAGCTTGTACTTACAGGGTGATCTGAATCTAGTTCTGCACCATAGCTGAGAACCCTGTTGGCAAACTTGTCAATATCTGAGATCTTCTGTGGAAACCATGGCACTAGGAAACAATACCCAAATGCTTCATTTAACAACAGTATTGATAAATACCCAAATGACTAGAATAACACATATTCAATACTTCAATAGAGTCTGTTCACGGCAGCCATGTTGGTGCCAGAAACAATGCAATATTTTTGCATGACAAGAAAACTTATTTCCCAAGGGAAAAAATTCCTTTTGTTTAACCAACTAACATGGCTGCCATGAACACACTCTATACATGTATACATGCACAGGTTCAATAATTACAAAAGTACCAAAGGCCACATTTCCAAGCTCTTGCTAAATGATTGCAACTTTATTTTGGTTGCTTGAATGGCAATCTAAGGGACGGACCATTAGATTTTGGGGGAGGGGGGGGGGGGGGTTGGGCAATTTATTTTGTGCAGGAATTTTTTTTACGTCTCATGGCTGTGAAGGACTTTTTTTGGACATAATGTGGAATTTTTTCTGGCACTTTTCTTATGCATGATTTTTTTTTCATTCTTCAAAGCTGTGCTCAAATTTGTTTTGGGATTTTGCCCAACCCCCTTCCCACCCCCCTCAAAAATCCAATGGTCTGTCCCTAAGTGCTTACTTGTCTCTGCAGCGCATTGAAAGCACTTTTTTAAATACTAACATTGTACTGGTGGCTGTTGGAGTGGTTTTAATATCAGTGGGAAACACACAAAACAGACATGTAACTCATATACGAGGTATGACGCCATGCCACAACATTGATTTTCAGTGCCTTCCCATTGTCTTCCAATAATATTCATCCTTATGGCTAACGGTAAGATATGCTACAGCTAATCAGTGTGGCTACAAACATTCCATTTCATTTTCCACTCATAAGAAAGCTGTAGTTTATATTGATATTTTGTATAATATTTTTTACTGATTTTTTTTTTTTCAATGTCAAAAGAGAGCATGACAAGATGGGACAGAGTGTTTTTATCGAAAGAGTATACATGTGTTGTCCTTTAGTAAAAGTGGTTAGTCTGTGGTACACAGGAAATGTTCCTTGAAACTGGCTTTGCAAATTTGCTGCAAGACAATCAGCTGCACCAGAAATTGGTTACTTAATAAATAGATGTCACTTTGGGTAATAATATCTGTGTTTTTACTAGGGGGCAACTAACATTATTTTGCAAGCTTAAAGGATCTAGGAGGCTGTATGCGTGTCTTGAATTCTGAATTCAGGTGGTAAAAAGGTCAGATACTTTGAGGACAAAGTTTGTCATGTTTTGACTTATCATCAGTTCATGGTAGTTGCATATGAATACTCCCCAGTCACTTTCTAAAAGTCAAGTCTAAGAGTCACGTCATTGATATATAGTAAGCAATTGCAATTTAACTTGCAAAGACTTATTATTGGCAGTCAATAAAAGTTCCTTGTGCATAAATTAATGATCACTTTAGTCCATTACAGTTGAATCAAAGAAAAAAGCTGACATGAAGAATAATTTTGTGTAACATTTGCTGTCGCTTGCCACAACTGCACTGCACTTTTTTATTAATAGCAGAACAAAATTGTGAGACAAGTTGCAAGGAACATTACCTAATTTAGCACCATCTTATATCAAGAGATTAGCTACATTTGAGCTTTATAAGTATTATAATTAGTGTGATTAACATTACTGAAAGAGCTGCACTACAGATGTACCGTACATTAGAGACAGAGTTGCAGGTTACAGTGACGTTTAGGCAGGAAATATAAATTTCTTGCAAAACTTACCATCGTCATACTTTGACTGTGAGCCTTAATGAAGACCCAACACCACAAGACACAGACAAAAAAAATTATCCAAAATTAATAACTGTATCAATATTACACACTATATCATGGGATTATTTGTTAAGTACTATTAACACTGTTAGGAATATTACTATGGACAATGCAAGATGCTCTCAAGGCTCTCAATAACTGTTACTAAATACCAAACAAAATGGCTTAATAAATAATGTAAGTTTTAAAAAAACATCAATGAAAAATATATGATCATCAAAAATAAAATCTTTTGAAATTATTGTACAAAAAGTTTTCCGAGATTGTTATGTCATCCTGTTAAGTTCTTTGGTCATTTTGCTCATAGAGAAAATTTGAATTTTTTCACCAAATTCGTGATGTCATTCGCTTGCCAAAATTATAACAATCAGAAAAAGTAAAAGCATAGGATTTTGAATACCATGGTTATGTGTTTCTTGCCAAGGTTTTAATAAGTTTAGAATTGAAATATAAAAGTTATTGCAACAATGTTGCTTTCAGGTGTCTTTGTCCCAGACATACTATATCAAATGTTTTTTCACTCATCTACATGTACTAACAGAATGTTCATTATTCATTACCTGAGCCTTCATCATCAGAAAGGATAGTGATGCTCGCTGCTTTTTCTTTCAGTGATTCAACAAACTGGCTAAGCTTGTTCCCATTCAGACCTTCACAGTCAACGAAAAAATCGTACCTCGTTTTGGAGGATTTGGATGGCGGGATTCGATGTGGGACATGTTGACTTGATGCTCCTGTGGAAGGTACCACAACAATGTTTAAGTTTAGTTTAGATTAATTTTAGATGCATTAGCACAATAAGTCAAAATAAAATGGGATGTGACTGGAGAAAGGAACAGAACTTACGTCCCAGTTGCAACCTTATCCCATAAAAATATCACTAAAAAATGGGAAATTATTGTTTGTCATTTGCAGGGAGCCAAATTATTTGATAGTCTTCTGAGTCTTATGCTTAGTAATCTTTTGACCCAACATCTAAATTGGAATTAATAGTTGATTTTTATGAGGGGAAAAAATCAGAGAACTCAGAGAAAAAGCCTCGAGTTCCCAGAGAGAACTTAGAAACAACCCTTCTCAAGTACGACACCAAGTAACAGCATGCCTGGATCAACATAGTTACAATGTAAAATAAGCCAACTTTGGTGGATACGCGAAGAGTAGAAACAAGTTATTGTGAGGGGTCTGAATATGCAAATGTTTCACTCGCTCACACTCGCTCACTAAGATGTTAGCAAATCGATAATTAATGTTTATCAATCGTCTTACGTCATCTGATTACGAACGTTACACGACACTAACAAGCACACAGCTCTTATTCAGTATAGACTACTTTCGCTATTTATATAACAAAATGAACAGCTGATGATTCATGTAGGATATTTCTAGCACTGTGTGGACCTATTGTGCATGTGCAACTCGTACTTAGTCTTATATCAGAGTTATATTCAGAGTCTTATATTTATATCAAAATAATCAAGGAAAAGATGCAAGTTGCAGTAAAATAATACGATTAACGCCTAAACTAAAATTCCAATGGAAATGAAAATTGAGTGAAATACTTTGAAACCTTCAAATGTCAACAAGCATAAGGACAAAGAGAGCCCAATCACTGGAAAGTGCAACTAGATACCACGAGTTCGCCAAAGGGCAGTTTGATTATCAAAACTACTTTCAAATTTTACCATTATGACTGCACACAGCAATCAAGTTTCTATTCTTTCATTGCATAACATGTTAATAACAGCAAGTGTTATTAATATTGTGTAGCATTATAGTGTTGTGTGTTCTTATTAATGATTTCATTACGTTATTGTTGTTGTTTTTTAACGGATAGCTATATGCAAATTTATAAACGTTTGGTAAAAGATATTTAGGTGGCTGGACCCCCTCACGCTTGACCGCTACCTTCCACGTTTGGAACGCTGGTGTATAACGTGTTTTGTCCGATTGCAAATCTTTTTTGCACATAAGTCACATAAAGATCGAAGTAATGTTTGATGCAGTTTTTAATGAGATCGGACGTCATAACACATGATAATGATGAAATATTTGTTTTTGTTTAGAGAACAATTTTAGCCTTGCAGAGCGTTCAATACTAAAATGCTTCATACCACATAATATATACTAGATGCCTCCATTTGTAGGGATTTTTGAAAAAATCTATCTAGCCATTTATGAGATATTTGAGATTCTTTAAATATAGTGCATAATCTACTTCAAAACTAAACAATGGATTGATATGGCCGAAATTAATATTTCAGAGCTATATATTCACAAAAGTCATTGCTCATTTAGTTTTACTCTCTATCTAGTCTTAAAAGAAACATTTTGAAGGTAATTGACTTATGCGATTTTGTGAAAACGCATAATGCATAAGACAGGGTAAACATTTCATGCGCATTTTTCATCGCAGTGTTCTAGGCAATCTTACTAGATCTTCCATTATTCTAAAATTCGTTGATAATTTCTCTCAAAACTACGTCAGGACACAAATTAAAACTTAAACTAATATTACACAAAATTGCAAGACTATTGAACTCATTTAAAGCGATCTAAAGCGTACGAGAAATACAGAAAACATTGTTCGTTTCCCAACGATTTGATGCTCTGGGAATTCCATTGTTTGCTAATGATCATAACATCAAATTCTTTCACACCATGCACAATCTCATCTCACTTGGCTGCTTTCCAATTTGCTACCAAAGTATAGCAATAAACATTAAGGAGATAAAATATGCTCGAGATAAGTCACACAATTTTTATTTGAGGCATGTTCGCCGATTCTATTCACTCACACTGACAAAGTACAGCATGACAAACGTTTTAATAAAAAAACTGTTTATCACCATACTTCGGGAGTAAATCGGAAAGCAGCCAAGCGAGATGAGATTGTACATGGTGCAAAAGAATTTGATGTTATGATCATTACCAAACAAATTTAAAGAATCTCAAATATCTCATGATTAGGTAGATAGATTTTTTCAAAAATCCCCACAAATGGAGGCATCTAGTGTATAATTATGTGGTATGAAGCATTTTAGTGTTGAACGCTCTGCAAGGCTAAAATCGTTCTCTAAACGAAAACAAATATTTCATCATAATCATGTGTTATGACGTCCGATCTCATTAAAACTGCATCAAACATTACTTCGATCTTTATGTGACTTATGTGCAAAAAAGATTTGCAATCGGATAAAACATGTTTATGCAACAGCGTTTTCCAAACGTGGAAGGTAGCGGTCAAGCGTGGGGGGTCCAGCCACCTTAATTAGTTCCAAACTGAACAGATTTTGAATTACAAATGAACTACGTGTCGATCCTGGCTCTGAGCCATCTAAAGAACAACACGTATAAGCTTAATACATATATTCATTGTAAAAAAATAGTACAAATAAATAATAATTTTATTAAACAACCTGTTAGCAATAAATAATCAATTGGTAATTCGATATTTCATCTATATTTTGCGACATTTATTTGGTAAAAGATATTTAAGGTGGCTGGACCCCCTCACGCTTGACCGCTACCTTCCACGTTTGGAACGCTGGTGTATAAACGTGTTTTGTCCGATTGCAAATCTTTTTTGCACATAAGTCACATAAAGATCGAAGTAATGTTTGATGCAGTTTTTAATGAGATCGGACGTCATAACACATGATAATGATGAAATATTTGTTTTTGTTTAGAGAACAATTTTAGCCTTGCAGAGTGTTCAATACTAAAATGCTTCATACCACATAATTATATACTAGATGCCTCCATTTGTAGGGATTTTTGAAAAAAATCTATCTAGCCATTTATGAGATATTTGAGATTCTTTAAATATAGTGCATAATCTACTTCAAAACTAAACAATGGATTTGATATGGCCGAAATTAATATTTCAGAGCTATATATTCACAAAAGTCATTGCTCATTTAGTTTTACTCTCTATCTAGTCTTAAAAGAAACATTTTGAAGGTAATCGACTTATGCGATTTTGTGAAAACGCATAATGCATAAGACAGGGTAAACATTTCATGCGCATTTTTCATCGCAGTGTTCTAGGCAATCTTACTAGATCTTCCATTATTCTAAAATTCGTTGATAATTTCTCTCAAACTACGTCAGGACACAAATTAAAACTTAAACTAATATTACACAAAATTGCAAGACTATTGAACTCATTTAAAGCGATCTAAAGCGTACGAGAAATACAGAAAACATTGTTCGTTTCCCAACGATTTGATGCTCTGGGAATTCCATTGTTTGCTAATGATCATAACATCAAATTCTTTCACACCATGCACAATCTCATCTCACTTGGCTGCTTTCCAATTTGCTACCAAAGTATAGCAATAAACATTAAAGGAGATAAAATATGCTCGAGATAAGTCACACAATTTTTATTTGAGGCATGTTCGCCGATTCTATTCACTCACACTGACAAAGTACAGCATGACAAACGTTTTAATAAAAAAAAACTGTTTATCACCATACTTCGGGAGTAAATCGGAAAGCAGCCAAGCGAGATGAGATTGTACATGGTGCAAAAGAATTTGATGTTATGATCATTACCAAACAAATTTAAAGAATCTCAAATATCTCATGATTAGGTAGATAGATTTTTTCAAAAATCCCCACAAATGGAGGCATCTAGTGTATAATTATGTGGTATGAAGCATTTTAGTGTTGAACGCTCTGCAAGGCTAAAATCGTTCTCTAAACGAAAACAAATATTTCATCATAATCATGTGTTATGACGTCCGATCTCATTAAAAACTGCATCAAACATTACTTCGATCTTTATGTGACTTATGTGCAAAAAAGATTTGCAATCGGATAAAACATGTTTATGCAACAGCGTTTTCCAAACGTGGAAGGTAGCGGTCAAGCGTGGGGGGTCCAGCCACCTTAATTAGTTCCAAACTGAACAGATTTTGAATTACAAATGAACTACATGTCGATCCTGGCTCTGAGACATCTAAAGAACAACACGTATAAGCTTAATACATATATTCATTGTAAAAAATAGTACAAATAAATAATAATTTTATTAAACATCCTGTTAGCAATAAATAATCAATTGGTAATTCGATATTTCATCTATATTTTGCGACATTTATTTATCATTTCTAAGATTTTTGGGGGGGAATTACTATTAATTGCGAAAAGATTTTATTATATGTAAGTTAATATAATATATAATTTTCACAAACTCACCTCAAATAGTTTCAGAGCTCTAACTAAAGCTCCCACTTTTTCGTCAAGTGTAAATACGATAGTGGTCTTTGGAGGTTCTGCATCTGCTGCATGCTTCTATGAACGAAAAAATGAAAATATATCATGGCATTTTTGAGTTTTTTCAACTTAAATTCATGAACAGGTTTTCTGCTTTTCTTGTAAACACTAGATCACCCGCAAACCAAGAATGGCAAATTTTACCTAAAGTTTTTTATATATTTTGTTGAAAATTACAAGGATTATAGATAAACAGCTAAAATATCGAATTGTTTAATACTTTTACCTTAGTTTTACCGAATTCATCCTCAATTTGGAAGTGTTTTCGCTTGATTCCAGCGTCCATATTAGAACCTTGTGCTCACCAGGGACAATAACATGTGACGTGGTACAATGGGCACCCTGGGGGCAAGATGGGGGCTGGGCTCTACTCAAAGATCCCATTCAAATATGGGACTTGGCAGGACCTTACGGGAACTGTTTCAGTTTCTTTCTCTTTTCTTCTTTCTTTATTTCATTATTTCGCCACAATATAAAACTTATGATAAGCGTGCGAAGTTAGGAGCAGACAGGCAGAAAGAACAAAAAATAAAAGAGACATAAACAGACGGACGAATAAACTTTTAAAGGCAAACAAGCAAGCGATATATAAATCACTGGTGCTACGAATCAATGATCACTGAAAACCATACCCTGTTTGGCGGCAGGTACCGTATAGCAAATATAGGGGAGTACCCCCCCCCCTCCCCCCCTCCCTCCCTCCCTCCGTGATCATAATTTTGTGTACAAATTTGGGATATATCTATCACAAAAAGGAACATCTCTCGACACGAACCTGTACATAACCATGGGTTCCCTTGTATCCTTATCTTGGTTATTGGGTATCGAAAAATGAAGCCACATATAACCATGGTTCCCTTGTATCCTTATCTTGGTTATTGGGTATCGAAACATGAAGCGTCGTTGTATTGTGCGGGAGTAACATGATATATACCAAACAAGTTTATTTTATTGTTTAACTTTGCAATAGGAACATCGATCTACCATGTTGAATTCATTCAAGCTACATCATATTAATAGAGCAATAGAAAAGACTTAGAATCCCCGTGCTCTATCACTCTAAGTGCACCACGCGACGCGCGTGCAGAAAAGCAAACGATGGCTACAAATGTGATCCTAGAAATAAGATCAAACAGTGCCTATATGAGGGTTAAAAGCATCAATTCCAGATATTTCTTCTCTTGGTTCATTTTCTCTTGTAGAGCGGTTATCGTATGAGTGGGAAACTATAGGGCAAAATTACCGTAACCGTAACTACGTGTTCTGATTGGATGAAGTACGGGAAGACAATGAGAAGCCATTTTAATGTTACGGCATGTCGTAACATCCACTTTCTGTATGTCAGTAACATATGTTTCCCTCTCATACGAAAACAACTCTATGTTTTATCTACTCTTAAAGATATACATTTACTAATAAATAATAAATCATTATTAACCAATACAAATTCATTCGTATTCATGACGAAATGTGTCAACTAGCTTTCTCCCTCCAACTAGAAGAGATGAGTGATATTTTTGTGATATTTTTTGTATATGTATTTGTTATATATATTAATTTACGCTATTTTTTCATTATTGGTGCTTTGTCTTTTTACTTGGAACTGCAGACTTCTTGCTTCCAAAACCCTGTCGCAAAACGGACTAGAAATGAAAAAAAAGAGTAAGTTTTAAATTTTTCCCCTTTTTTTTTTAATACCAGCATTGCATGTTAGACTATAGGAGATGCAGACAATATAGGTTTTGTAGACGTCAATGAAAGCGTTTCCATGGTGCAGGAAAACAGAAAACCCATTCATATGGAATGTCATGGAAACGCTTTGATTGACGTTCGAAAGCCTACTTTCGTTCTTCGTTGCGACGAATTATTCTATTTCGCACGAGTGAATGGGAAGCATTGTCAGAAATAGAATAAAAATCTGCTCACCGCAAATCTTTGTTGTAGTAAAGGCATTTGGGGCGTTCCTTGCACTTGTGGACTGGATTGCATTTGCAGACTAGAACGCATTTGTGGGTTGGCTTGCATAGGTTGTTCAGGCTGCATGATGAAGTTTTGTTCAGGCGACATTTGACCCCCAAGCACAGACGATAAACCATTGTCTGAACTCTGAACATTAGACTCTGGGGATCCTGTTAAGAGATTTGAACCAAGATATTTCAGTACATAGAATGTGCATGCAAATCAGGTAGCTGCACAAGCATCACAAGCATCGCAATGGTTATAGCATTAATACATGACAAACGATCCCAGTATCATTTGACCCAACATTTGACCCAACCCTTGACCCAACAATCCTTTTCTCACCCCCCCCCCCCCCCCCCCCTATCCTGTGCTTGTCTTTTTCATATCGTAAGCTTACTTGGCCCTGACTAAGATCAACACATAGGTTGTTTCAGGGTTTGATCTGTGAGTTAGTCATGCCCTGACTTAGATCAGCCCAGAGGTTGTTTCAGGGTTCAATCTGTGAGTTAGCCATGCCCTGACTTAGATCAGCCCCAGAGGTTCTTTCAGGGTTCAATCTGTGAGTTAGCCATGCCCTGACCTTAGATCAGCCCAGAGGTTGTTTCAGGGTTGGATCTGTGAGTTAGCCATGCCCTGACTATAGATCGCCCAGAGGTTGTTTCAGGGTTGGGATTCTGTGAGTTGGCATGCCCTGCTAGTATCAGCCCAGATGGTTGTTTCAGGGTTCTATCTGTGGGTTACCATGCCCGGACTTAGAATCTCCCAAGTTCTTTTCCGGGTTTGGATCTGTGAGTTTCCAATGCCCTGACTTGGATCATCCCCCCAAGTAGGTTGTTTCAACAGGGTGTATCGTGTTAGTTATCCATCCCTGACTTGATCACCAAGAGGTTTCTTTCAGGTGTTGATCTGTGGAGTTATCCTGCCCTGACTTAGATCAGGCCCAGAGGATTTGTTCAGGGTTGATCTGTGAGTGTATCCATGCCCTGACTTTAGTCAGCCCAGAGGTTTTTCCGTTCATCTGTGAGTTAATCCTGCCCTGACTTAGATCACCCAGAGTTTTCAGGGTTGATCTTAGATCAGCCCAGAGGTGTGTTCGGGAGGGTTGGATCGGTGAGTTGATCCATGCCCTGACTTAGATCAGCCAGAGGGTTGTTTCAGGCGTTCAATGTCATGAGTTTAGCCATGCCCTGAGTAGATCAGCCAAGAGGTTTGTTTCAGGGTTGGATCTGTGAGTTAGCCAGATACCCAATGGGTGACTTAGATCAAGCCAGAGGTTGTTTCAGGGTTGGATCTGTTGAGTAGCCATGCCCTGACTTAGATCAGCCCAGAGGTTGTTTCAGGGTGGGGTCTGTGAGTTAGCCATGCCTGACTTAGATCAGCCCAGAGGTTCTTTTCAGGGTTGGCTCTCTGTGATTAGGAGAGCCATGCCCTGACTTAGATCAGCCCAGAGGTTCTTTTCAGGGTTCAATCGTGAGCTAGCCATGCCCTGACCTATAGAGCAGCCAGAGAGGTCTTTCAGGGGTCAATTCTGTGAGGTAGGCATGCCCTGAATTAGATCAGCCCAGAGGTTCTTTCAGGGTTGGATCTGTGAGTTAGGCATGCCCTGACTTAGATCAGCCCAGAGGTTGTTTCAGGGCATGGATAAGAAATTGAAGGTTTGGTAAGAATCATTACAATGATCATTATTACCTTGACTCGTGAATGCTTGGCTCTCTTGCATGGGCGAGGAAAACCAGTTTCGCATTATATCTGAAGGGTTTTGATTGGGCACACCTTAAATATTAAACAATAAGTAACTAAGCAATCACTTATTCTATCACGTATAAGCAGCTTTCCGTTTGGAAAACAGTTAATATCTTACCTTGTCTTGATACGGCAGGCATTGATTGAGACAGTATACCAGAAGTAGAGAGAGGAACCGGGTTTTGAGGAGGTGGTAATCTAACGCCCGAAAAATATGGAACTCCCATTGGCGCACGGGATTCTGATAATGCTGCAGCAGGATAGGCAGTGAGAGGTTGATGAAAAATTGGGCTTACACCAGCTGGTGACGGAATAAGGAATGGGCTATGGGAAACAGGTTGTTGTGATGCATAACTGGCCATAGGAATCGCGGGCGCCAATTGCATTCCTGAAAGCATTTGCCCACCAAATGGAGATGCAAGGAAAAAACCGCTTTTGGCTTTTGGTGGATTTGGTCTTCTTCTTCGTTGTACGTTTTCCTCTCTTGTTTAACCCTTGGGAATAGATAAAAACGAGTGATCAATGGAGATACGCTAGGTCCTACACCATTAGAGTACACATATCTGATTGAGACGTGACCGTGGTCATCCGTGGTCATCCAGCAACATCTACTAGTATATTTTACCACTGTTTTCATTGTTACGCGCTGATCGAGGTCACAGTTACGACAAGAAAATTGGGCAATACACTGCCGACAATCAGTCAGAGTATTATGTAAAGATACAGAACAATCTATTTGATTGACAGTCTTAGTCTGTTTCCCCAATTTCTCTCTCACGACTGTTGTCTCAATCAGCGCGTAACAATGAAAACAGTGGTGAGACCCTGAGTGTTGGTCTGGTCGAGGACCGAACCCACGACCTCCCGCATGAATGCAACAATCCGATGCCCACCTGTTTGAGCCAGACGGGTGTCTAGTTCTTGGTTCCCACACAGACAACAGCGAACCAATCACCGTAACATCATTTTGCAATTAAAAACTTGTCCCACAAACAACTATACAGTATCTATTTCAAAGAGTACTACAAGGATTACGAGGCAATTTTCTATTATTTTCGCAAAACAGTAAACTATTGAAATGACTTATCATCATTTTCAAAGTTTTAAATTCTGAAATATTTTAGATAATTTGTTGAGCTTGTGGGACATAGCAACGGTAACTATGGAGAGTGAAACCCTGAATGACGATATAAGTCACAAAAGAGTTCTCGTACCGATAAGCCCTGTACCTGGCTGTATGGCAATTGGAACACTTATTCCCGCCATCTTGGCAATCTGGCTGGTGGTAAGTGGAGGGGGATCTCTGAATTGATTCATGGCAGATCGCTGCATGGCTTGCATTGCACTTTGCTGCTGCATTGTATAAGGTGCACGACTCTGGAATGCTTGACTTGGCATGCTACGCCACAATGCTTGGTTTGGCATTGAAAACCTGCAAAACAAAAACAAAAATGAGTAAAAGATATAAAGAAGATTCCCGATAACTCAAACCCTAGGTAACTCGAAGTGCTTTTTTTTTTTTTTTTTTTTTTTTTTCAGTTCTCTTGACGTCCTTTTTTTATAATTTGTCCCTCGATAACTCGAATCTCATTTGGCAAGACGTAAAGAGTCCTCCAAAGATGCACGGCTTTTGGCCTAAAGCAAGGATTAAGCCCTTATTACTTATTAATGTACTATTGATGTTTCGCAACAGTACAGTAGCTATGTAAGAGTGTAAAGTATCTTGAATTTCCTAACCTGCCGCGTGGTTGGCCCACGACATTGTTGGCTACACTTGGAATGTAATATCGCGGTCTAGAAAACAAAAAGAAACAGATTATCTCTTGAAACTTGCAGCCCCTTTTTGAATTGACTACTGTAAGAGTATTTTAATGATATATGTTGTTGCTGATTGTATTGCGCTGTTGTTGTTACTGCTTTGCTTCTCTTAGCTTGTTGCTGTTGCTGTTGCTGTTGCTGTTGCTGTTGCTGTTGCTGTTGCTGTTGCTGTTGCTGTTGCTGTTGCTGTTGCTGTTGCTGTTGCTGTTGCTGTTGCTGTTGCTGTTGCTGTTGCTGTTGCTGTTGCTGTTGCTGTTGCTGTTGCTGTTGCTGTTGCTGTTGCTGTTGCTGTTGCTGTTGCTGTTGCTGTTGCTGTTGCTGTTGCTGTTGCTGTTGCTGTTGCTGTTGCTGTTGCTGTTGCTGTTGCTGTTGCTGTTGCTGTTGCTGTTGCTGTTGCTGTTGCTGTTGCTGTTGCTGTTGCTGTTGCTGTTGCTGTTGCTGTTGCTGTTGCTGTTGCTGTTGCTGTTGCTGTTGCTTTTATCGTTGTTTTCTTGCTGCTTATGTTTGTTGCTTGCTGCTGGTGCTAGTGCTGGTGCTAACTTACTGCCTTTGTTGCTGCTGCTGATGTTGTTGGTGTATCTGTTGCTGTTTATGTCTGTGATGGTATTGTTTTTGTTAGGGTACGTCAGTGCAAAGTTGACGATACATTAAGGTTCTGTGGAAAAACTCCAGATTCGTAAGCGACTCCGCTGTGTCCCTCTAATTTAAAAGAATGACTCTGGGCAAGTAACCCCTTTTACTTTGAACGTGATGCCAATGTTTAGTAATTACCATCTTACCTTGCATCATATGGTCTTCCTCCAGAGTTTGGTACATAATATCTATGCATGATACAAAGTAAAATCGTTAGAGCATGCCTCGGCCCGAACCTCCTTGAAAAGCGAGCCTTTGGTACTTTGAAAACTTGTTACTTTTCAATCTCCCCCCCCCCTCCCCCCCAAAAAAAACAAATTCAGGGTTTATCCAATCAATGTGTTCGCAGGGACACGGCGTGTAACCAATCAAATGCCTAGTTTTGACTCCTAAATTTTGTCTGGACAAGTGTTTTTCTGTCAGTTTTAGTACGTGTTTTAGACGACTTCAAGGATAAAGTAAGCCTGTTCTATTTGAAAGAAGGAATGTTGTACGAGAAAAAAAAAATCAATACAAAAGACTCGTACATTGATTTATTTCACTTTAATGTTTCCATAGCAATAACTACTTGTTTATAGTCATGACATTTATGCCTCAATTTTTTGTCACAATGTTTTCGAAATGGCAAGTTTCTTTCTTTTCCTCGTTAAAAACATTCCTTCTTACTTTTAGAAAGTAATTTACCCAAATGAAGATTGAAAAATCTGTGAATAAACGCTATCTGTCATGCACACTTGTCCCGGTAGCGTGACGAGTTTAAGATTACATTTGTCACATTGATAATAGTATCATTGCAAAGTTTTGTAGACATTGCACTTAAACTGACGAAGATTTGAATTTTTGAATTCATGTATTTTTGTGAAATTTTTGTAAAGAAATGTAAACATGAAAACGATAAATGCTTGGATTCCTCAGTTTATGGGCAATGTCTACGAAACTTTGAAATTTTTTCATTATTAATATGACCGATTTTAATCGCAAACTTCTTTTCTAATTGATGGTTTTCACGGCGGCCATGTTGGAGGAACTTAACAAAAGAATTGTCAATTAGTTCTTCTGTTATATCCTCCAACATGGCCGCCAAGTCTTTTGTTATTTAATTCTCTTGGGAATGGTTGAAAACCATCAATACATCAAATATCTTATGTCACGCGGCTACCGTGACAAGGGTCTATCAGTTGTCATTTCGAAAACATTACAACCGTGTTGGTAACCATGATAAAAACATCATTAATAGGATATGTTGTCGAATGATATTACTAACGTTTGTTTGAAAATAATGTACTTGGCTAAATATATGTAAAAATATTTGAAGGAGAAATATGAAAGGAATGTACATGGATGAAAAATATGAGTACACGAATATAAATGGAAAAGTGATAAATATAGGGCATATGAAAAGTTTGGTATTTAAAGTTTTTAAACTAGAAATCAATGTTAATATCAATGTGGCTCAATCCCTGTTACACAGTAAAACTTTGCTGGAACTAGCATGCAATAGTCACGCAGTTTTTAAGTTGAGTTGCAAGGTGTAGCCTTTTCCGTCTTGCCTCTATGAAGCTTTAATGTAGAGAAAGCTTCTCTCTAAAAGGTTAAAACTTTTGCTGCAAAACGAGTTTCACGAGGAACTTGATTTACCGTTTGACATTTCTCGTGATACTTGTTTTGCACTTAACGCCGGCTTCGCAAACAACTTACGGCTCCATAAAGATGTCACTGTGCAACAGAGCCGCGTATCCTTGTTATTTACGTTCAGCCAAAGATATCCAGGCAAATGAACAGTTTGGTCAACGGCGGATGGAGGAAACAAAGGGGTAAAAAAACATTTGCAAATAAAAACAGCCAATGTGATTAATTTTTATCGTACTTACAATCAAATACGTGAGCACCATTTTGGTCTAGTCAAAATTTGATGGCATAAGCAGGTCGTAAAAGAGAATTTTTGTAAGATAGTATCTATCATTTGCCTGCAAAACCTTTAGCAAACGTGAAACATAAGCTTAGTTATTCAACCTAGTTGATGGTGCCACGAGGCGCTGGGGCTGCCTTCTGTACAGGTTCGGTGGGAGTTGTCGCTTGGACTTTGTTTCACTTTTCTTTTCAAGTATTTCAGTCAAATCTCTCACCAGTCGACGAAGCTTTCCTTTAGACTTAATTTGAACAAACACAGCTGATTAATGAGAGAAGGCGCTTTTGCTTGAAATGGCCTGAAATGGCTACTAGCTGGTACTAACAGGCCACGTGAGCTTGACCTCCTTAAGCGAAGCTGTTGTGTAAAAGTAAAGCCCAAAATGCAGAGAGCTTGATATTATGAATGTATTTTGATGTATTGAAAATCCGCTTGGCAAGCGAGAGCTTACACAACTGCTTTGCTTAATTAATAGGGCGGGGAAGTGCCACGTGAGATGTTACTTCAATTGGCTTATTACACCTTTTGCTGTTCATTAACAGAAAATGTACATTCATTTGTGCCAATAGTTGTATCAATAACGTGTAATGTACTTTCATCAACACCACAAGTAGCATCATTAGCGCGGATCAACTTTCAATAACGACAATTGAATATGCGTGTACATTCATAGGCATCAATGGACAATCAATAGCGCGTTTGTACATTCATATGCGCGTAATGTATTTTCTTGTGCGCGAAATTCAACTTCAATAACACCAAATGACAAACAATTGCATTTATGGACAATCATTTACCCAAAGTGAAAATTCATTAGTGCTATTAGCATAATCATTGACAATCTATAACGCGCTTGGACAATCATGAGGGTCAACGTTATATTCTATAGCGTGGTTCGACAAACATTTGCATGATTCGAATAAACGATAAGAGAAATAAAACAATCATTTGCGGGTTTTTTTAATCACTTTAATACATATAAAAACTCAGGAAACTGCCTCCATAATAGCGGCTGCGTAGGAGAATAGCAATTAGCTCACTTAAAGCAGCAATTAAAGCCGACATCAGCCGTCCAGAGATCCAACAACATACGAACTATTGGGCTGAGGCAAGACGACAAGGGATTGCTCTAGGTCTCTACAGAAAGCAGTTGCTAATGGAAGGGTTCCAGAGAAATGTGGCAACCATCACTATCGCTAAATGTGATCAGTGGTTCAGATATATGCAAACGTATTTGCCACGATAAATGGCGAAGAAATTAAAGGCTAAAATAGTTTTTTTTTTAAATCGCTAATGATTGTTTTATTTCTCTTATTGTTTATTCGAATCATGCAAATGTTTGTCGAACCACGCTATAGAATATAACGTTGACCCTCATGATTGTCCAAGCGCGTTATAGAATGTCAATGATTATGCTAATAGCACTAATGAATTTTCACTTTTGGGTAAATGATTGTCCACAAATGCAATTGTCTGTCATTTGGTGTTATTGAAGTTGAATTTCGCGCACAAGAAAATACATTACGCGCATATGAATGTACAAACACGCTATTGATTGTCCATTGATGCCTATGAATGTACACGCATATTCAATTATCGTTATTGAAAGTTGATCCGCGCTAATGATGTTACTTGTGGTGTTGATGAAAGTACATTACACGTTATTGATACAACTATTGGCACAAATGAATGTACATTTTCTGTTAATGAACGGCAAAAGGTGTATATGACACTAACAACTGGCTTATTATATGACAGTATGTGGACCGCGTGGCACTAATGAAATAGTAGAAGATAATATAGGTAAGTTGTAGTGCTTGGGAACGAGGTTATTCCGGGTGAAAGCCCTTGGAATTAAATTCGGAAAAATTAATTTCCGACCTCGCTGGGATTCGAACCCACGACCTTCGGAATTGTACTACCGATGCTCTACCAGCTGAGCTAGAGGTCAGACTGAGAGCAGGCCGGGGTGAAATAGATGTTAGGTCGCGGTAATTATGATGCAAAGATGAGAGTATGTGGACCGCGTGGCACTAATGAAATAGTAGAAGATAATATAGGTAAGTTGTAGTGCTTGGGAACGAGGTTATTCCGGGTGAAAGCCCTTGGAATTAAATTCGGAAAAATTAATTTCCGACCTCGCTGGGATTCGAACCCACGACCTTCGGAATTGTACTACCGATGCTCTACCAGCTGAGCTAGAGGTCAGACTGAGAGCGGGCCGGGGTGAATCCCAGCGAGGTCGGAAATTAATTTTTCCGAATTTAATTCCAAGGGCTTTCACCCGGAATAACCTCGTTCCCAAGCACTACAACTTACCTATATTATCTTCTTTTATTATATGACACTTATACTAATCATTGTATCGATTCATAATATCAACAGAATACTACCCATAGCAACCAATAATGGTATCTAAAAAGGACACTATCATATGCCTTAGTAGGTAATAGCTAGTCCCCTTGAAATCATTCTGGATCCTACTGCAAACTACACTAACTACACTCAACTCACATGTCGATTCTAGGGAGGGGTAAAACAAACAAAATCAGGGGAAAGCCCTCGTGGCAAAGAAAAAATATCGAATCAAATAAATTCAGCTCATGTTTGGTGCTTGAGTTGATGGTTGATTCACAGGCGACATCTTATTTATATAAAGTAAGGTCAGGTAAGCGATACGAAAACGGTAATAAATCATCTACTCCCAGATACACGCTAGAATCCGTAGAATCTGCACCTACCTTTTCTTCATTTTCAGGATTTTTGGCCACATGTTCTCGAGTTGTCTGCACATCAACGTTAACGCTCGGTGATCCAACATGGATGTTGTGGGCTGGATGGTACTGTGGGATCAAAGCTGCGGCGTAACCCAAGGGATAGCGAGGGACCTAAGATAATAACAAATGTCAAAGTTGATAATGTTATACAAAGTATCTTGGCATAACATTTGATTATAATAAGATGGATGTTACTGTGGGATCAAAGCTGCGGTGTACCGCGGGGGATAGTAAGGGGCCTTAGAAATACCAAGGCAAGATTAACGTCACAGCTACGTACTACATAGGATGCCATCATACCGTACTGATGTCATATTTATTGAAATAAGTGTTAAGGGTTGTATAAAGAAAACAAAGACTTACTGCAGCAAAATGCTGAAGAGGTACGATTGGATGTGCCAGCGTATTATACAAGGGCATTATATTCTGTCCCAATGGGATAGGATAAGCTACTGACTGTTTCTTGGTCGCTCTGGCACCCTCCTGATTTGGTATGTTTGTTCTTCTGGATTGCATTTCACCCATTGTCGTAAAGCCGTTTCCTTCATCTGCTGGCGGGTTTCCTGCGTCGCCTAGATTTTGACCTTCCCCTTCAGGATTAAGATGGAAATTCTGGATCAGTTCTCCGGGGTTGTTGGTGTCCTCTGTTGAATATTGTGCCGAATATTCGGGGAACTGTGATTTAGAGTTCTCTATCTGCTGTGTCAGGTCGTTTTGTATTCCAGGAATGGCGGTGGGTGCGTCATTTCCTCCAAGGCTTGTCATACCAGCACCGTCGAATGTGTTCCCAAATAACGAGCTTTGTCCACCAGCTTCATTCCCTGGGCTTTCGATCTCTTGGCGAGCTTTTGCCGGAACATCTTTATCGGTTTGTTTCTTAGGTGTCTTTGAACGGCAGCCACAGTCTCCACATTCCCCACAACCACCGCAACCACCACAACCACCGCAACCACCATACCCTACACCACCATATCCAAACCCACAACCACAGCCTGGATATACCACCCCTCCCCATCCATAGCACCCAGGATGATAGCCAATCACCTGCCTACTTTGGGGGTTTTCGTCCTTCTTGCTTTGTTTGTTTGGCGACACGTTTGTTCGACGGAAGGGACCAAATACTGAAGGGTTCCCAAAGGGACCAAATTCAGCAGGGCCCATAAAGGTGTTAGGGAATGAAGTAGGGTAGAATCCACCAAATCCCCAGGGTCCAAATGGCCCATGTGCGTATGATCCTGCATAAGACCCAGGATATGGATCTGGACCGCCGTATAGACCACCATAAAGTCCCGGTCCATAACCTCCGTAGGCTGCACCTCCCCATCCATATACTCCAGGATGATACCCATCGACAAAGTTCCTCGTCACTGGAGATGCACCTCCTGGACCCTCCGGGATATTTGATCTATAGAATCCATGACCTGCACCTACATGTCCTGCACCCCATCCAATAGGGCCCGGGTTAGCCCATCCGTGAGCCCATCCTGATCCCCACCCAGGATATCCCGAATTACCAACTCCCCATCCACCCCAACCACCTGAATATCCTGGCCACCATCTCTTACTGCCTACAATCTCAGCTCCTGGTGCGGGGATTGCAGACCGAATGAACGCAGGACTAAAGCCACCATATCCATATCCACCGAAGCCACCATAGCCAATTCCTGGCCCTCCATACCCAAATCCCGTTCCCCATCCGGGATATCCAGCATTACCCAAGCCCCAACCTCCCCAACCACCACTGTACCCAGGCCACCATCGTTTACTCAAGGCTGCAGAAGACTTGACCTCAGATTTTTTGCCTTTTGGTACTTTGGATTTGTAGTGACTAAAGCTGGGATAGCCTGACCAACCTCCCCCGAGCGAAGCAGCGAAACCATGGCCAGGAAAAATACCGTGTCCAGGCCACAGAGAAGTGGTTCCCCAGGAGTGACCACCATGGTATGGACCGTGGTGAATGGCATCGATCACAAACTGTTTCTTGTTTGCTTTCTTTGAATCTGATGCTGTTGCGATAAATGATTTATAACGTGTTCATAAGATATTGTATTACTATCATAGCTTAGAAAATATTCACATCCACTTCAATTTTTTCAAATCAAAAAAAAAAGAAAAAAAAAAAAAACAGACAAAAATTTAATTTGTTTTTAATGATAAAGAAAACTTATGCATACAAATCAAATGTTCTAAAGTCTTCAAAATTCAAATAAAATTACTTTTTAAGCATTATAGATCCATGCAATGATTTAAATTGCAGAAAAAGTTTAAGTTTAGATATCTGGGAATAAGTAATCTATAGAATGCAATGTGATTTAGGTGCTTTAGGGAGTTATACTCTTTCGTTCAAACTAACCTGTCTTACTTGATCCTTTTGTTATATCGCCTTTCTTTACGATGTCACTAACGTAGTCTTCATCTTCAAACCTTTTGTTTGGTCTGGCTTGTGTGGCAATAACCAAAACAAACGCAAACACAGACACAAAAAATGACAATCTTGCCATCTCCTTGTCTCTCTTACGATCTAAACTCTCTTCCTAATTCTCTAAAGAATGTTGATTCCTCGTACGTAAACCTTTGCTAGCAAATTCGACGTGGCTTTGAGAGGACACAAGGCTGAGTAGTAAGTGTTCCACATGTAAAGGGCACAAAACTATTGAAGGTGGCTGGTAAAACGGGTCACAAAACACTGACCGATTATCTCAGAGTATACACTTCAGAAGGTGGTATTAAATATTTACGATATGGGATGTTTTGTCTTGTTAAGAAAAAACAAGGTTATATGGCGATCCTGTTGTGGGGACACCAAGACTTTTGAGATCAAAATCTAGTTTACATCTAGTTTACTCTATAAAAGGCAACTTCTTAGGAAAGACCATGGTCTTATGAGAGCGAAAAAAAAAAGCGCATTAATAAAGAATAATTGATTTTGAAAGGTAATTGATACAAAATTGTTTATCCAAAGTGCCTCTTTACTCTAGAATTCTGGCTTCAAACATATTAATTTAAGAAAAAGTGAAAACCTTGAATACTTGGCAAAAATGTTTTTAACTCAATAAAGCAGCGATATAAAAAAATAGCCAATTTTAAAGCAGTTATAAATGTTTTATTATAGTGAACTGACTTTCTACCTTTATCTACAGGGTTTATAACCTGCTGGTTCAAGCTATTCCACGTCCACTTTAGCGCAGTTCAAAGTTTCCCACTCCAATGAAGCGTTGTTTGAAATGACTTCATCACTTGTTAATCTCACACCACAGATATTTCATTTTATCCTCTAAATTCCCTATTGTTTATGTTGTTTTAAGATGACAGAAATCATGAAAATTATCACTGTTGGCTTGGTGTTGCTTCTTTACGCTTTGGTGACAGCGGAACAAGAAAAACTGAGTGATAAAAGTACAAAAAACAACAATGAGGAGACTAAAGAAGAGAACGATGATGATCATAAAGTCCAGGAAGACACGAGCGAGTCAGGTTCATCAGCTGAGTTAGAAAATAACGAAGGTTCTGGGGAATTCGGCTCTGCAGAAAGTGGCGATGTAGAAGACGAAATCCAAACTCAGATGCCAGCACCAAAACCAATGAAATTCAGATATTTTGGCATGCGTGGTCCCGTCAAGATTACTCCGATGGAACCTATGGTAAACAGGCAAAAACCATTTCGAAGGCGTTGTTTCTTTTGCTTCCCTCGAGGACGCTTGGGACGGGTTGAAGTGACACCACCTGGCGGACCGTATTTGATGAATGGTTTTGGTCCTATGGATGGGTTTGGAATGGGGCCTTATCCCGGTATGGGATTTCCTGAACCAGGACCGGGGTTCCCTGCTATGGGGGGCTTTGGTGATGGTGGACCCTGCTGTGGAGGACCTTGCTGTGGGGGACCATGCTGTGGGGGCCCTTGTGGTGGTGGAAGTTCAAACCAAGGTCCCATGATATGTAAGTATCTATCTTCTTATTCCAGATGTGTTTTATTACCTATATTCCCGGGGAGGGGGGGGGGGGGGGGGGTACTCCGCCAGAATTTGGGTAGGGGTGTTCCGCTGGGATTTTGAAAGGGGTACCCTGTTTATGACCAAAAAAATCGTATTTGTAGACCCTGTTTATGACAAAAGATAAATTAATTGCACTGAGTTCCTGTTTCAATTATCATGTCATCTCACGTATCATTTTTTTACGACCATGGTAACCAGTTTCAGTCAATACGAAAGTAGAAATCCTGAATATGACAAGAAACTCAAGAAGAATTTGGACCTTGAGTGAAATTGCATACCCTGTTTATGACAAGAAGCTCGAAAAACCAAACCCTGTTCAGC
The DNA here is from genome assembly GCA_011057435.1 of Actinia equina. NCBI lineage: Eukaryota > Metazoa > Cnidaria > Anthozoa > Actiniaria > Actiniidae > Actinia > Actinia equina. The sequence goes on along the minus strand of WHPX01000386.1, from coordinate 351,444 downwards.
GGATCATCCCCGTATAGTTCATATATGGGAGTACCCCTCCCCCCCCCCCCCCCCCCCGGGCCTATATTATATACTACTAGTAAGTAATTTGATATTCTTAATTGGATATTGGAATGACCTTGGAATCTCCTATCGCTTATCCCCTATTGCCTATCACCTTTAGCTTCAAATACCCTCACGTTTAAATAGGTATTTATCTTATCTTTTAAACAATTTAAAGTCGAAGGAATAAATGAAGAGGAAGAACCCAGCAAAGCTTCTTCCAAGGTACGCGACAAGCCAATGCAGCAATCTCCAATTAAGGGAGCAGCTTTAACTCCAAATAAGGTAATGGACCAAGCTCCAAATAAGGCAGCTGCTCCATCTCCAAATAAGGCAGCTGCTCCATCTCCAAATAAGGTAATGGATCAGCCCCCAAATCAAGCTCCAAATAAGGTGGCTTCAAATGAACCAATGAAAAATCTTCAGACAGCAGAAAAGCTAAGTGACAAGCCCAGCAAGACAAAACCACAGGATGAAGAATGATTTACAAAGACATTAAATTAAAAAACACCGATATATGTAACCTTATTTAGTCTTGATACAAAAAATCAGCTTATTTCCTTATATGGTATTATCCAAATTCTCTAATATGGTAAGTCTTTGATATCGTCAAGAGGCTTTAAATTCCTTTTATAAAAGAAAATTTTGAATAGGATAAATACTAAATGGCTTATATGAAAAAGATTATATTGGAATTAGTCATGACATTCCTCATGTGGCAGTAGTTATGGTCCGAAATAGTCACGTGGTTTATAATCGCCCCGGTGCATGGCAAGTTGAGATTCATTCAATTATTCATAATTCATGCATGTGTGTTACAAAAAGAAAAAAAAAATTGTCAATATTTTTGAATAGAAATAAAATAATAATAAAAAAGTTTTTGGAAACCTATGATTAAACTAACCAAGTATCAGGAAGCACTGGTTGCGTTCCGGTGAGAGAGCCCTCCTATTAACCGTGCAACTGAGATTGCCATTCCCGGCTCCGGAGTTATATGTAAGTCACGGTAGGGTTTTCTCTTTTCTCTTGAGAATTGAAGTCTTTCTAATGTAAAACGATGGTAGTGTTCCTTCCATCAAACATGGCTGCCGTCACGTGATGCTACGTTGCAGAACGTCTTACGACAAGTTATGAAAAGGAACAAGACAAGCCATTCAAAATTTGGTTTCAGAATTTGGTTTATTTTCTCACATTGGTCTACTTCGAGCCCTTATTTAATGCTAGATGCATAGGTCGTTTACTCATAACCAAGATTAATAAAAAACTCATATGACTGTGAATTTACCTAAAGATGTAACACCTGTGCCCATCATCTTCCCACACAGAAAATCTCAACCATAACAAGTTGTACAGTTGCACGAAACTTTTAGTTACCTCACTTAACTGTCAAATGGTACTTTTCTAGATTTTGTACTTCAGTTAGCTGACAAAGTGTCACACGTTGAAACGGTGGAATTTCGTTCTGAAACTTGTGTCGCGAACAAGTCTCAGAACGAAACCGCGCAGTGTAACGCCCCCGTAAAACTTGTTTCGCAAAGCTGTTGCACATAAGAAGTTAAAGTTCCAGCCCAAAGTTTCAACGTGTACTTTACTCGCAATAAAGGGGTAACGTTTTACCTTTCATACTTTCATACAAAGACAATCGGGACCATTTTGAAATTGCTAATATATGGCGTAATGTCCCTCGATTACGTACAGACTCATTGTAAGCCTCATTTCATTGTACAAGTATTCTACAAATACCCTTGGTATAATAAAGAATGCACAAGATTAACAATACATCTGACAAAGACTTTGGAAACTCCAGGGAGATTCACAGGAACACGTGAAATTTCTTCACAAAACGAAGTTAGCTCAAACCAACTGAAAACTAAAAACTGTAGTAATTTCAAATGCTGAAGGGGTTAGGGTGAGTGAACTGGAGACGTAAACCTTGAAATAGTAGCTTGAGGTGAGAAATCTTACTCTACTTAGTCAGACTGTCGGTGGCTGTTGTCATGACCAACTGGTCATGAAGGGGTTAGGGTGAGTGAACTGGAGACGTAAACCTTGAAATAGTAGCTTGAGGTGAGAAATCTTACTCTACTTAGTCAGACTGTCGGTGGCTGTTGTCATGACCAACTGGTATGTCAAAAATGGGAAGTTTTTCCCTATGACGTGTGACTATGTGATAAGAATCCATAAAGAAGTAGTTTGAACAGTGTTAATACCTCGCAGAACTCTCAACAAAGAAAGCCATGAGGTATCAAGGCACTTTAGTACTTTGTGCTTTAGTTTTATACTTGGTGACTGTTGCAAGTGCTTCCCCAAGGAAAAACCCAAAAGTACAAAATGCTTTCAAAATGCGAAAGGACTTCAAGCAGTTTTTTGAGAAGCAAAAAGATCGATGCATTGGAATGATGATGAGCAAGGTACTCAAATAATCAATGGGGTCTGAATTTAAACAAAACCCGGAAATATTTATAACGTTTTCAAAAATAAATTTACGATGTACACGGCCATAAATAAGAGAATTTGATATATATATTTTTAAATTAGGTCTTGCAAAAAATTTTTTTTTAAATCGTAAGATTTTTAACAAAGAATAGATTTTAATTCATGTTAATACAAAAATAATTATTTATCATTTTTATTTGGAAAATGTCTTACAGATTAAAGCAAAAACTGAACGAAATTTAAATCGAATTTAAATCTAAAAAAAATAACTGACTAATTCCAGCAATTAATATTTAACATTTCATGATATTTATGTCAGCTCTATTAATTTTTTTTCCAATATAAATAAAACCGTCTCTAAAATATGAACTAAATATTTTCATCACTTTTCTATTTTAGTAAGTTTACATTACTCAAATTACTTTTGCTTTACTTCAATTCTTACCTATCTTTCTAGATCTGCAAGTTTATTTCTAGTTTTCAGTCTTTTAGTGTACCCGTATTTTTAGAATTTAACTTTCAATTGAAATGTAATTTCTGGAATCAATTCGAAATATTTTGTCACCTGTTAGGCTGTTTACACCTACGAGATCTAGCTTCCTCTTTCACAAGACGCCTTTAGCTTTGTTGCGTTTGTTAGAACGCTTTCGGTTTTTCTTCCACTTCCAGAGATTCCAGATTTAGGAATTTTGGCTAGCCAGATTAAAAGTTTACTAGCTCTGATTGTCATAAAAAATTAATTTATTGAAGCCATAACACGACCTATCTAGGTCGCAGAAAAAGTGCAGAAAAAGTGTTTTAAATCTAAAGGGTCGTTGATCGCAGAAAAAGTGTTTTAAATCTAAAGGGTCGTTGGTCGCAGAAAAAGTGTTTTAAATCTAAAGGGTCGTTGATCGCAGAAAAAGTGTTTTAAATCTAAAGGGTCGTTGGTCGCAGAAATAGTGTTTTAAATCTAAAGGGTCGTTGGTCGCAGAAATAGTGTTTTAAATCTAAAGATGTCGTTGGGGATAGAAAATCCTGTAAGACAAAACACAAGCATCAATCCCCAATCAATAAACGCTATTTTACGTTTAATTTCAGGGTGAAAAGCGTCATCGTGCCGAGAAGCGCTGCATTGGTGGCTTTGGGTATGGATACCCAGGTGGATTCGGTGGATATGGCTATGGATTTCCAGGGGGCTATGATATGATGCCCGGGGACTGGTTTGGATTCGGTTATCCTGGATTTGGTGGTGGATGGGTGGTTGGCCTGGTGGATGGGGTGGTTTTGGTGGTGGTTTTGGTGGTGGTTTGGGGGTGGTTGTGGAGGTGGTTGTGGATGTGGTGGGTGTGGTGGTTGTGGTGGTTGTGGTGGTTGTGGTGGTTGTGGTGGTTGTGGTGGTAACTGCTGCGGGGGATTCGGATGTCCTCATTGGTGCTGCTGTAAGTAATAAACACAATAAATACTCACTCTCTTTGCTATTATTTCGGGTACTATAATGGCACACTCAAATCACAAGTACGGGACGATCATTTTACACTCTCTTCACGGATACGTTTTTTACGGTAATGATACGCTTACTTCACGGATACTATAGGATAACATATAACTACTGTATGTCCTATTGATGTCTAATTTACAAACGGATGTAAATGTACTATTCCATATGGTATAACCAGGGGCTGATTTAGTGTGGGATGTATTGTTTTAAATTTTTTCCAAAAATATCTCCAGAATGGCATTGAGATTTGTCTAATTACGCCGGATTTTTACAGCTTTCTCATATTTCTGGATCTGCCCTTGTAAATGATATATGATTTTCTTTTCTTTTCAGGTGGTAAAGATGAAGGCGATGGAAAAGGAGAAGGAGGAGAGGGAGGAGAAGGGGGAGGAGAAGGAGGAGGAGGGGGAGAAGGAGGAGGAGGAGGACAAGGAGGAGATACTGGAGGTGGTAGCGAGGGGGAAGGTGCCACCACACAAGATAAGCCGACGGCCGTCAAAGGCAAATCCGCAGGTCAAGTCTCTGACCAGATCAAACAAGTGAATCCAGCTCCGCAAGTCAACACTACTCCTGCAGCCAATCCTAAACCTGTTTAAACCGGCTGTCAAGCAGGTCATACCAATAATTGCAATATTTCGATATCAAGAAGACGTTCACTTACTACGTTGCAATATAAAAATTCTTAGAAAATCAATTATTCGTATTAATGCATGCAAAATCTTAGGAAACAATTCAATAGATTATCAAAATCCAATCAATTGTTGATAAATTATTACAAGCCTATTTTTATTAATTAGAAAGTTTTAGTACAAATACTTGATGAAGAATTGCTAAAATCATCTAACATTTATCGTAAACATTCAATAAAGGAAATATTTAACCTAATCAATGTTGAAATTATTTGAATGTACGGAGTATATCGAGAGGGGACGGGACGGAAGAAAGAGTAGTTCATCACTTCCTACGTGCAGCATAATGAATATCAAGTCAGTAGGTATAAGCCTCTCTATTCCAAACATGTATTCCAAACACCTAATTGCAAAATACATCTGTTTAAGTTGAAAAAAAATACTGATACCAGTCTCGTACCCACAGCTCCTCGATCTCGTTCCTCTCCCTCTCCTCTTCGGGGGAGGAACGAGACCGAGGAGCTCTGGGTACGAGACTGTACGCTTTTAGTAAAAATGCTAGACAAAAACGTTTGCGCATGCGTGTGATGCACGAAAGGAACCAGAATTACAAGCTTTCAAAAGTGTCAAAATTTACAAAGAATGTATGGTTAACCGGGACGCCTGCCTCCTTTTGATAACAATACATTATTTGTAAATGTTCGACGCTTTTGAAAGCTTGTAATTCTGGTTCATTTGATTGAAGCATGTTCAAATTTGCCAGATTTACTAATGTTGAGATGCTTTCTCAAATCACGTTTTTTACTAATTAGTTTGAAATTCAAAACTCGATCCAGTTCCTTTTTTTTTTTTTTTTTAATGGCCAATTTCTGAGTTTCAATCAGCTGATAAAAGTCTTTTAATCTCATTATCTGCTCCAACTGACTGTCAAACACTGACACCACCATACTGTAAAACCAAAATAATTTTATTGAAAACTATTGATTCAGCCGATGAACATTCCGCACGAGACAGGAAATGACGTCAAATAAAACCCAGCAATTGAGAAAATAAATGGAGCATGCGCAAAGATGTTATTCATGCTCACTTAGGAGCGTTGGTAACTGTAGAGCGATGCATTGCCACCCAACTAGTATCATATAAGAAATTATAGAAAAAAATAGACTTCTTTTGGTGGGTTGGTATAAAGCAAGGACAGGTCTTATTTCATTGAGATAGGCATGGGTGCGGAAAAGCTCTTTTCTTGGTCTTCTGTAGCACGCATGACAGCCCAGTTGATACCGTGTGTACACAAGGAGAAGATACAAATGCCAGTAGCAAACGCGCCAAACAACATGAAAGTATATCGTATGCCTAGCGACATCACGAGGAATCCACCAATGATTGGACCAACACCGAATCCAAATCCCTCTAGTAAAGACTGTACGATCCCTGAAAGGAACAATGGGGAACTGTAGTGGATCATAGTAATTCTCGACTTTCACATCCCCATAATCCTTTGCGTCTTTGGGGGGTAACCAGAGGGTAAAAACCCACTTATTTTGCTGAAGGCTGATCAGACAATGTTGAAAATAGCTTGTTTGGTATCCAAATATAAAATGAAGAAGTAAAAAACAGAAAAAGATAGAAGCTTGAAGACGTTTAAGGTAAATTTTAAAAACATTCTCGTAAATCAATACATTTTCTGTAAGACCAAAACTCTTGATGATCTGTACACGCAAAAATAACTTGGAATAAACTGATAATCAGTATTGTACAGATAAAAGCAGGAATAGTATAAATTCAATTAAGAAACCTTTTAATTTGGGACAGTTTTTTTTGATTGGTTACCCCCCAAAAACGCAAGGCATTATGGGGATGTGAAAGTAGAGAACTGTAATATGATAATCGTCTTTTTTTAGAGTGGGTGACACGTGACAGAGGGGGAGGTTGGAATTTTTGAAACCCTGCATGAAAAAAGGGGGCTTGAAATAATTGATTAATAATATATAGAATAGCTTTCAAAATGTTAAAAATAAACAGGGCGTACCGAAAAAAAATAGGTATAAGGGAAGGAAAAAATGCACTTTGCTATTTTGTCACTTCTACACCCCCCCCCCCCCCCTTCTCGATAAATATTGAACGGTTTCTAATGTAATTTTCTCTGCTTCAGTACCAACCTTGTACAGTGGCTGCCCACCTAAACGGCGTAATTTCTCCGAAGAACAAGATCACAGCCACTTCAGTCAGCGCTTTGATAATGTTCTGAAACACTTCTGGTATGATTGCCAACCAAGGGTTCTTCATTAAGCCATACATGACGAATATACCCGAGTACAGAAGCAATGATATATGTGTCACATTCATCACGCCAAGGAAGCCAATGATAGGCCCTGACACCCTGAAGGCCAGAATTATGTAGGTGATTCTGAGAGCTAAGGCTACGGTTATGATAAGGTTGGCCCTGCTACCTGCAATATCGATTACGAACCAGAACATGAAGGTGTTGAAGGTACCATTGAGCATACCAATGCAAAAAGTGATTGCCAAAAGAGAAAGAGACGAAAAGTTCATTAAAACATCTGAAAGGTTGTTAATGCCATTTGAATCTTCCTTCCCGTTGCCTTCCATGTCGGCTGACATGTCTTTCTTATGGTCACACGCGAAGCCCAGAGCTGTAGGGAATGCTAGTGCCATCCAAAACACGATCACAATAACTGCAAATAGATAGTTCCCTTGTTCGATACCATTTAGAGTCACGTGCTCGTATCTTAACAACGCGTAGATGATAATCGTTAACATTAGCTGCCCCACGTTACCCCACAGGCGAACATAACCAAAGTTTTTCTTGTCTTCTCCAAGAGCCTGTAGCGTAGCTGCATCCGCGAGACTGCGCGCTGGTCCACCAAGGAACTCCCCCACAGTAATAATTGCCAGTATGATCCAAAATGTCGATATGACGTCAAGTTTGATGTTGAGAAGGGAAGGCTTTGAAAGGGTGGAGTTTCTGGCATGATCACTTTGATTCAACCTTGGTATCTCTGGCGAATCATCTGTCATGAGTTGGTACCCAAGACAATTCCCTTTGAAGCAGTTTTGAAAAGTATCCAGAAAATCTTCCGCAGGGGGGTCTCCCATGGGAGCAATTGACGTTATATTAACGACCCATGTGCCATTTTCATATAAGGACCCTGAGGACTGGGATCGGCTGGATGAGGAATCAAGCAAAGTAATGGTGTAACAATCTGTGCAACTAGACTCATAAGCAACACAACTTTACGAGTTTCTGGTTTTTCGGCCAAAAGACCTAAGAAAAACGAACCAGCTCCGCGGAGGAATGGGGAGATTCCAGCCAGCATCCCTGCATAGTGAGCCGGCAAGCCAATCTGCTTGAAGTACAGCGGTAGATAGACAATCTTCATCCAGAATGCGCCAATGAAGAACATGTAAAAAGCTTTGTACCAAACCATTGATATCTTATTCAGACAACTGCTTTCTGCTTTTTCATTGCTCCATTCCTTGTTCTTGTCATCGTCTTCTTCTCCGGCTTCTGATGGCACAATCTTTCTTTGAAAGAAAGAATGAAGGTATTTCTCCATTTCCGCTTGAAAAAAGAAATCAAAAACCGTTTTTAAAACATCTGAAATGAAATACTTACCGAAGGCAGTTAGTTGAAAAACCAAAGGCTACCCAATCCCGGATATTGACATATGTCTACTCGATAGTAAATATTATCATGTATTAGCCGTCCCGAGGTTTAAGAGAAAACCGGGAAGAGTCTGCATTACAGGGCCCAATTGTTCAAAGCCCGATTAGTGCTAATCCTGGGTTAACTCTTAATAAGACCTATAGAGTTAATCCTGGATTAGCGCTAATCCAGCTTTGAACAACCCGGCCCAGAGCATTATGTCACTGTTCTTGGGGAAAAAGTAAATTCAAGACAGGGAGACCGCCCCTCAGTGCACAGTCATGCCACCTAGTTTTTTTCCTCAATCTCGAAGCGGTTAAAAAGATTGAAAATTATAATAATAACTACATCTTTTATTTAATATGAAAAAAAAATGAAAAGTACCAACTGATTAGATTTGATTGACGGCAGCGAAAAACCAAATTTCAGCGTACAGCTCGCAGACTCAGAGATCGCATGTTTTTTTGAAAACTGCAGTAATATAAAGAATCAAAAACCAGTCACGCAACACCAGGATGAAGTAAGGTCAACAGACGCGCGCGGCCATAATTTTCCCGCTGGCGCGAAATGATTAACAGCTGAACATAGATCGAGTGATGACTGACATTTACGTCGTTCTAGAATGATATCTATCTCACTTAATTTTTTTTCAAGTTCTAGTGCTCGTGTTTGTAAAAGAAAACCCTAGCTAGAGTACGATTATCTAAATGTATGTAATTCAAATACCATCTGTTATTTCGATCTAGGCAATGAATTAGAGTAAAGTGATTTTACTTGACCCGTTTAACGAAGTTGCATAATTAGTTTGCAGCAGTCAAAGTAAAACAATGGAATTAGTGTGTACTAGAGTGCACGTGCATAACATATGCCTTTAAGAAACTTTGTACGAATTTGCACAGATTTGGACAAATTAGTAAGTTTAGTAGACCTCAGTAGATCGTAGACCTACAAACGTTTGCATAAATTTGTTCAGTTTTTTAAAGTTTTTTTTCACGTTGACTTATAATTCTCAGTTCAAGAGCGAAGTACAATCGATCACTCTAAAACGGTGATAAACCTTAGCTAGACGAATAAAGAAGAGCTCATCGATATAGACCTTGTACACTGATCTGATTATCGATATTTGATGAAAAATAAAATATATTTAAAAAATAATAATAAATGATAAAAAAATCCCAATGTTTGAAGATTGAAAATAATTTCAATTGCCGCATTACATATAAGACACAGATAGAGAGATAAATAAAAAAGATAAGATAATAAGATTGTATAAAATTATAGCATCACAAAACACGACATTAGCCGTTACCTTTTATTTGGTCTTCCCTCGACTTTTCCAACCAGCTGCCCTATGAAGTTTGTCTGTCTGTCCACGGTGACAAAGTGCTACTAGTTCAGGTAAGTGAATCTTGCTTTTGATACTAAACCTTTTTAGTAAATTCTGGGATTTTTTGATAGCTAGATATCAAAGTCAACGTCTTGGAGTAAATAATCATTTGAAATACACATTGAACAATATACTGCCTGATGTCGGTTGATATATGTAGTGTGACGTCACCGGTCTTCCAGCTAATTTTACCGCGTAAAAACATTGCAGTGTATAGTGTGTTGCGCTAAAAACTTTGAGAGCCTAATTGATACCGCTCTTCTCTTTGGGGGTTTATTAGTGACTATGCTTTGTATAGATAAGAAGGGTGGGTTGGTGGGGTAGGGGGGGAGGGGTGGGGGAATGATGGGCAGAGATGATTGTTTGGGGCGTTGGTTGGGGGAGATCGAAGTTACTGACATGGAAAAAGTTTCAATCATACTGCAAATCAGCTGTAAAAGACCTCCTATCTTTGTTTCTATAGTATTTTTAAACTAGACTACACTCATTCCCTAGTGGTATCGTTCCTTTGTTTAACGGTTTTGGGCATAAAAAGACACGTGACATTGGATACAACCCAAACAAAGAATCTTATTCTTAAGAGAATAACAAGTGGTTCGTAATTGCAAAATATAACGCCCAAGGTAGAAATGTCTGCTTTTATAGAGTAGTCTGGCAAAAATACGAATTCAATACGCAAGTCACTAGATTTAAATAATTTTGGGGTTCAAGAACATAGGGCTTTAGAAACTGAGACCAAAATGGTACATGGAAAATCTGGCGATACTACGAGTGGAAGTGTTCATAAATTGTTGCTGACAGAAAACGTGGAGGCTTTTAAAACGTTTCATATTTCGACTGTTTAATTTCACAAAACACCTTTTGGTCTCAGCTTCTATATTCTATGCTTTGAATCCGACAATGATTTCTAGTGTACATTAATACCTATTAGCAACGAAGGGCGAATTCACGAGGACAACACGCCATCGATCTTCCACCCTCACAACTTTCTAACGTATTACGTGTGGAGCATAGGTAGCCCAATTCAAGACTTCAGCATTATGTGCTCAGCCCCATTTTGAGGTCCTAGACACCTCTTGGGAATTATTGATTTCCATTTGACGGGCAGCCTGTGGTGGGTACAGTAACTTGAAACACGTAAGGTTCCCGAGCGCATGAGAGAAACTGCAGCCTGAAGAGAAAACTAAACTAATAATTTTTTGAAACCATTGGCATTTTTTAGTAGCCCTGTCCTACCAGATATCAAAGCCCAACCCTTGATTCTGTTATTTACATTGCTGCCGGGGTGATATGCATTTAATGCTATACTGCATTATGCTAGGTCTACGAATGTGGCTGTAAAAATACAAGTTCAAGAAACTGGGTACAAAATGAATGAACTTTATTCAACGATATAAGCTAAGCAATGATCTTAGATCACGGTGGATGAAATACGATGTAGACATGATATCATTTTAGCCTGTTGCTGCAGGAACAGGGGCAGCAGCAACAAAAGCAGGAGCTGCAGCAGCAGCAACAGGTGCAGTACCAGGGACAGCAGCTGCAGGGATGGAAGCAGCTAAAGCCGGAGCGGGAGCAGCTACAGGTAGAGCAGCAGCAGGTGCAGGTGCAGCTGCGGCTACCAAAGGAGCTGCTGCAGCAGGAGTATTAGCAGGAGCTTCCACTCTTGAAACTACGGCTGGGTCTGACTGCGGTGCTGCTGCTGGCAAAGGAGCAGCTACTGCTGGTGCTGGAGCGTATACAACAGCAGGAGCTGCGACTGTAGCTGGAGCAGCAGGAACAGCATTTGGACGTTGAGGTGCGTCACTTTCAGGACCTGCTGCTGCTGCCGATGGCTGTGCCTCTCCTCCAGCAGCTGGTTTATTAGCCCCTTCCCCACCTGCAGGTGGTGATGCCGGTGGAGCTCCTCTTTCTCCTCCTCCACCATCAGGAGCTGGTGAGCCTCCTCCACTAGGGGGCTTTTCTCCTCCACCCGCGGGAGGTGGCGGTGGGGCCTCTCCACCAGGGGGCTTTTCTTCTCCACCAGGCGGCTTTTCTTCTCCACCAGGGGGCTTTTCTCCTCCATTAGGGGGCTTTTTTCCTTCACCCCCGGGAGGTGGCGGTGGGGCCTCTCCACCAGGGGGCTTTTTTTCTCCTCCAGCCGCTGGTGGCTTCTCTCCTCCTGGTGGTTTCTCCTCTCCTCCTTCTTTTCCTTCCGATTCGTCAGGAGGGCAACAGCCTGAAAAGTACGAACATCATTCATAATAATATGCCTCTTTTTCTTCTATTTTTATTTTGTCGTTTCTTCTCAATCATAGCTACAATTTCCATCTTATATATAACTAACCACGTAGCTAAGTTACCGGCCTAAATTGGGCATTAGGGGACTCTAATGTTTGCAAAATCTGTGACGTTAAGGGTATAGTAAATGTAAACATCTTCTCTTCGCGGAACTTTCATAGTCTGTCTTCCCTGTGGATGAGTTGATCACATTACTAACAATGCTTGAATGAAATCTCCAATGAACAGGACCCCAAAGAGAAATTACTTACACTTCCGTTTCAAATCTCAAGTCTCTATCACGTATTTTGTGGCAGAAATCCATCTTAGAAGTTTTCAATGAAGCTTATTCTATTTTTGAACAAATGCATTCTATTGGCGCTAAGTGGTCCACCTTTGGTACCAAATGTTTTCCCTCATGCCTTATTTGGTGATGTTTATACCCATTTTAGACCAGAATGCATCTCGTTAGCCGAAGTTTAAAAAAAGTACACTCGACCTTAGCTGAAAGACTTTATCGTTCTTACTGCGCATGCACGATACAGTCCTATTTCGTCGGGCGTGCGCAGTAAGGTTGTAACTGACTTACATGGCATCCAATGAGGACAATTAAACGCTCCATTGCATAGCCCACCATCCCCTGGTATCCATCCATAGTTAACTATTCCTGGAAGTTGAGGCATCGCAAATAAAGGAGCTCCTAATGAAGCGAAAGGCCTGGGTCCTACTCCCATGATGCTTCTCTTTCGTATTGTCTGTCGTGTAAAAGAGAACAGAAATTGGCATTTTACTTATTTGTATACAAATACGCAAGTGTTATTGAAAAACTTCGAGTTCGTAATTGCATGGTAATAGTTTTCTTATTACTCAATCTAAAGAAAAAAAGATAAATAAAAGAAAGGAAGGAAGGAAGGAAGGAAGGAAGGAAGGAAGGAAAAGAAGAAAGAAAGAAAGAGGTGTAGTGTCGATTCTATAGGAGTAGTGTTTATTGGCTTGTGTCAGTACTAACCATCGTATGCAGGAACAATACTTGACTCATTTAAATATTTAATATAAACGCTTATAATCAGGGATAACAAATTCTTTTTCCAAAATTTCTCGCAAAGCATTTCCACACGAATAGAAATTATGTACGTTTTCCTTATTTCTTTGTAAGTAAAACTACCGATTTTGACATTCAAATATTCCAATCTCGATTTTTATGTCCATCTCTTACTTACACCTCTTTTTTACCTTTTTTTTTCTTCCTTTGTTTATCTTTTCTTTCTATCTTTTCTTTTAAATAAAGAAACTCCTCTGTGTGTTTACAAGCTTTTAGAAAATCACACCTTCCAGCTAACATTAAATCTAAATATTTGTCCTTCTCACCTGATTCGGTTTATTGTAACGTCGTAGTGTCTTCGTGACTTTCAATGGTACTGCCGACGAAGTAACGAAAACAGCCGAGCATAGCCACAATATTGTCAAACAAGCTTTCATGTTTGTCACCAATTTTTTTTTCTTATCAGAAAAGGCAATACGAATGAAGTCAAAAATTGGATTTCTGATGGAGTGCAAAGTGGTCAGAGTATTTCGACTGGTGGGCCAAATTTCTTGCTGGTTATAGGGCTGTAGCGACGATTAGCTAAGAATATATCTACCGGATCGTATCTGTCAGTCGATGAATACAACGCCTGCTAAATGAGCACAATGGATAAACGAATCTTTTAAAGGCCATATCCACGCTTGGCCAGTAAAGATATTAGAGATTATAACTTTAATCGTCTGTGAAAACATCGATATGAAATATTGCACTCTTTTAAAAATTGTCTAAGAGGCTAAGAATGCCATAAATTCCATCGACAAAAAGTTGATTTCTTTTGTATTTTCATGTTAGCCTCCCAACCAAGATACCTTTGAAAAGGGTCTGGGTTTTTTTTATTGTTTTCGATTTATGTTTAATAAAAATGCAACTATATTTTTACTTAAATAATCTTAAAAAATTAAGGGGTCTTTATCTTCCGTTGTCATTCAATATTCATGGCTTTATCAATGGCAATGTTTACCTTCACAATGAACAGTTGATTTAATACTTAAAAATTATTAGAAAACTAAAAAAATATGATCGAGTACCTCACGGTGTCTCAGGTCAAACGTCGAACTTCACGAACCGAACTTAATAACAACAAAGAAGACCGCCTTGTCATCCATTGTGATAATTAGGTTCGGCTCATATGAAGTTCGTCGTTTGACCTGAGCCTTACTGGGGTTTGTCTTTTGATATTTTTGCGCTTAGGGAAATAAAAAAGTAACTGTTGTAAAGAATGCGGTACTTGATTACATAAGTCATCCTTGGTTATAGCATTTGAAAATGCAGGCTTGGGAAAAAATGGCCACCTGAAATCTAGTATTTTTCTTTAGTGTAGCGCTCTAAAAGATTCAATCAATACTTAACGCTATCCTGCTAAAGACAGACTAGACTAAGTTCTATTAAGCCATTCAAAGGTCGAGAAAAAAACTGGGTTTTCGTTGTTGGCAGTGCATTGTATTTTGAGCTTGTTTTATGGACAAAATAGGCGCCATGTTGGAAATATGTCCCCTAGAACAGCCCCACAATGCTCTGCAATGCGAAATCGACCCAGTTTTCTCCTCAACATTGAAGCGGCTAATAATTTATCTTACATTGGTTATAATAAAGCTTATCTCGTACCCAGAGCCTGCGTAGCTTTTGGCCTGCGGCGAAGAACGAGGGCTCTGTCATGATCCATTTTCCGGAAGTGAAATGTAATCAATGAAAACCATGCTTTCAAACAGAGTTCAGTGTTCAGACTTCCGATCAAATAAAGATTAGAAATTGGAAACATATATTTATTTATATTTTTGGCACATCTTTGAACGCATGCGCTCTTATACCGGAAGTCCAAGAAATACTGGTCTCAAAAAATTGGTTATGCCAGAGCAGGCCAGAAGAAACGCAGGCCCTCGGTACGAGATTTTACGAAAATCAGAAATTGACGCATGCGCTACTGAAGACAAATATTCTGATCAGAGCCTGCGGAAAGCAGGATTTAAATCTTTTTGATATTTCCTAGAGAGAAACGCAAGCGTATTCCTAATACCCGAGTCCAAAAGACGGGTTCGCTATGGAATTTCCTAATATGGAGAGAGAAAGCACGGGACTGTTTTTCACATCAACGCATCATTTGTAGTAATATTTACTAGCCAATAGGAGGAATGTATTAGCTATGTAACGAATATGCATAGTTTAAATACAAAAATTTGAATTACTTTTTCGTAGTTGTGATTCTTAAGTACAAACAAAGTCCTGGTTTTCATAAACAGAATAAAAGGAAAATTATTAGGACAAATTCAACATTTGGGTCTAAATTTTGATATTTCATTTGTAAGAACGAATTAAAATACTTAGCAATTGGTACATTTTTATTTAAAAGGCAAAGACATTAAAAATATAAATATAAGCTAACGCATATAGTTTACTTCCATTTTTTTTAACTCGAGATCAAAACAAACAGGTTTCTGTACTATTTCAAGTCATATTTTCAAAAACATTTTAGCTCAAAAAACAGGTTATGAACTTTTGCAAATTGATGTAATTTCCAAACATTAAGTAAGTAACACGAAATATAGAAACAATATAATCAATGAATGTTATATTTTTTGTACTCTATCTGCCGAGTGTCCTGGTGCTTCTCATGAATAACAAAATGGCAAGCATTCGTATTCTTGTGCTAGTTTTCGCTGTTCAAGTGTTGTTTTTCAAGGAAATTCGCTGCTCGCCAGTAAATACGAAGGAATCAAGAGATGAAGTTATAAGAGCAGATAAAATGGATGATATTATGAACGACTCACTCGACTTTCAAGATGAAAGTGAATTACAAAGGTTTGTCTTTTGTTCAACTATCCCACACAGATCCACCGTATTTTTTATCGTATTTTTTGTATTTATGTTTTTAAATGGTTTGATGAAAAAATAAATTTGTTTTAATAAATTCCTTTTTTAGGGCAACGATAAGAAAAACTAAATTGAAATTAGGAAACAAAAGATCTCCTCAATGGCCTTTTCCACCTGACCCTTGGGGTCCCCCCTACCCTGGAGATGATAATAAGAAAAACAGCAAGTCTAGTAAAACAAGTGAGCATTGAGGTACGTTAGGATTGATTTCAATGTTTACACATTTCCTCATAAAAGACTATTCGTAGTATTATGTACTTATTGACTGAGTGGGAGGGCCGTACGGGAAAATATTTGGCTCGAGGTGACGCCGTACAAATGACTGAGAGCCAAATATTTTCCAGTGCGGCTCGACCTAACTCAGTCAATAAGCATTTTTCATATGACCCTCACGAAAAAAAAGAATAATATAATAAAAGAAAGAAAGAAATAGTAAATAAGAGCTAAAAAAGTGAAAGCGCGTGGATTCGAGTAGGGCCGTACGCATTCATTCGTACGGCCCTGCTCGCTCAAAGCCGTACGGCCCTGCTCACGCCATTTTCCCGAAGGTTTTTTAAGAGCGCGTTCCCTGGCAGATACTGGTTATATGATAATTTTGGTTATGCTATCAATCTATGCTTTCATCCCATCCCATCCCAAACCATCACATGCCATGCTATCCCATCCCATACACCTAACTTGCATCTTATTCAATGATTCCGTCCCATCCCGTCCCGTCCATCCATTTATCCATCCATCCATCCATCCATCCATCCATCCATCCCTCCATCCCTCCATCCCTCCATCCCTCCATCCCTCCGTCCATCCATCCATCCATCCATCCATCAATTCATTCATTCTTTTGAACATCTACTTTGTTTATTTCAGCTTGTCGAGGATGATACTTCACGCGGTCTCCAGTAAATTATAATGGACTGTTCTTAGTGGAAACACTACCATCAATACCATATGAAGTTCCTCACTGTATTACGGCGATCAAAGACTTACGATTACGTCATTTTACTACCAATACCACAATGCTTTGCAATATGCTCTCTCTTTGGCTCAGGTCGACAAACGTTGTATTCGGCTTTTCTTCTTCAAATCAATAATGCAATTAAGACAGTTGGTGTTAAACAAAACGAAACAAAACAACGCAAAGGATTTTATATGCATAGATAGTTTTCAAATAATCATTACGCTATACCAGGAGTCCTTGTCACTACAAGAACCCCAGTCACTACGAGTCTTTCCATCTTTATACGCTGCCCAATAAAAATGACGGGCAATGACAGCGGATGTAACACAAATCCATTATGTCATATCCGGTTCATTAACACATGCTACACTGTATTCCATTACGTCATATTCGTTTCAAGATCCAAGCGTCATATCCGGTTCCTCAGGTTCGTGTTGACGCTTATTCTGGGGTGACATATCCATCCAAGGTGGCCACCAGGGCATTTGAATCATTGGTCCACTACAACATGGAATTTCATCGGGGAGAGGGGGCGGGGGCGGGGGCGGCGGTGGGGGAGGAGGAGGAGGAGGAGGTGGCGGAGGGGGCGGAGGTGGTGGCGGAGGGGGAGGGGGCGGTTTCTCGCCACAGCAACCACCCCCATCTTTAATTCGTGCACCTGTAAAAGAAAAAGACATATTTCCTTAAGCCCTGGCTTTAATCCCTTTAGTCGACCGACGCATATCAAACCACAGGAAGGATTTTTGGTCAACGTATCAGTCAACCAAAAAATCACAAACATTTCAGACCAATGACAATAACAATGACAATGACATTACCTGGCTTCTGTCTTTGTCGGTACACATAAATTGGTACTTTATTCGTGTGTAAAGGAGCATCCCCAGCACTTAATGGACCACTGTTTATTACTTGCTGTGGTACCACGTCCCCTGGATGACTCGTAAGTTCTTTTGGGCCGCTATCAGCAGCATTAATATTGGAATCTATAACTGGTTTGTGGACCAGTTTCAAGTGGACATATTTGCCTCGCTTGAAATCTTTGACATCTATGGCGTCTACTTCTGTTGACCTGAATTGGGGTAAAAGAACATTTCTGTTAATTTCTGTATTTCTTCGTTCGTTTGTTTGTTAATTTGTTTCGTTTGTTATGCACTCTCAAGTTCTTTGTTGCTCTAAACTAGCCTCCACTTTGTGTAGAATATTCATGTGTTCTAATGAAGGTCTGTGGAATTTCAAAGTGTTTGCATTGCAGAACTTGTGCATTCTTTACTTCCCCAGGTTATAACCCTGAGCAAATTAGTCTGTGCGTAATAATCAAGTAACACAACGGTGACATTGAAAATAGTCTACTCTGTTTCTTTAAATTTAAAACACTAATTAAAGTCAAACTTCGATCTGTTGTGCCCTTCCTTGACTAAAATAAGTGCCCAGACGTTGTTGCAGAAGGTTCGATAAAACCGATGCTTTGCTTGGGAAACCTGCAAGGCCCGGTCAAACAAGGCGTACCCATAAATGAGGCAGAACTTGAACCCTGATCCTAACTTAAGCTACAGCAACATTCGTTAAACCAAAGCTTTCTTAAATATTAATATTATCGACCAAAGGATTAATATATGTGACTCGTTATTCAAAAAAAAGTCTTACCTTTTTTCAACACTTCTTGTCTTAATTCCTCTTTCGAATTCATTCAAATTAGCTTTTTTGTCTCTAAATTGTATAGTTTCATCAAAAAAATATGCTTGCACCTGGATACGAAAAGCTAAAACAAAACATAACAAAGATTTGACTTTGAAAAGCATCTCTTGTCGAATTCATCGGCCCTTTCAAGGCATTTAAGTCTTCAGTAGAAATATGCCTGTGCTCTGACGAAGTTCATCTTCTTGAAAATCTCACATCTCTCTATTAAAATACCAATCAGCCTAACAGTCTTATAATAAATATATCTTCAAAAAACTCAATCTCAAGTGGAATTCCTTAACGTCTAAGCATCTATAATTAATTTCATATTAGTTGAACTCACTAAACCTTGAAACCAATTGAACGGTCACCCGTTTATAATCAAGTGGATTTTCTTACTCTAATTAAATGCTTCTTTGCTTTAAGATCAGATTTTGTGCATTTACCGTGCTCAAAGCTATGATATTTTAGCATTATACAAATGAAATTGAAAGAGTAGAGTCGAAGTCGTATTTAGAATACATAAACTTTCATTATTCCCCTTTGGTGTAAAAGTACTCGTACCTGCTGCAAAGAGACAGATTTGTGCTCTCTGTAAATAAGTACATGAAACGTTTTCCTATTTTAGTTAAAAAATGTTACGTAAGAATACATAAAAGATATTATAAAATAGATTTAAAGTGGATACCTGCGAAAAGAAATGTCGAGAAAGACTTCTTGCGTGTGAAAATGTTTAACGCTTAGAAAAATTTGCAGGTAACTGGCTGCTAATCAGAAGTAGTCAAATCAATGAGTTTTATTTAGGATACAAATTGTATTCGGTGGTTTTATATTTTAAATTGCATTCATGTGAAATCACAGGGAAATACGGCCACGCCCTATTGCTATCGAAATCAAACATTTTAATTAGATATAGATATTTTTCAAAGCGTGTAAAGCGCCTGCAAATAGCTTTCAAACTACTGAGTTTTCCCCCTGATTTGAGCAAGATTTTCGAAGCCTTTTAATGGCGTCCACATTCGCTGAGACTTGAGTATTATTTATTTGAAAAACCTTACTGAAAGAAAAACAGTAAATAAAGAAGGCAATCTATACATATAACTCATATTTTAAAGAGCTTTTGAAATCAATCAATTTTTTAGGTCAGGCCTAGAGTCTTCTAAATACATTAGCCCTCTGCAACGCGCATGTAAAACTCTGTTTAAAACACTGCTAGTGATGTGCTGTTAGAACTTGACAGAACAGCAACATCACATGTGGTGGTTCTTGGGCTACCTGTGGAGCATGCGTACTGGGACAATAATGGAACAAACGTGGTAAAAAAGTGAGATAGCTAGTGGGTTACCTGTGTAGGTGATGTGGTGGGCCTTGGGTTACCTGTGGAGCATGCGTACTGGAACAACAAAAAAACATGAATAAACAAATGTGGTAGCCACTGGGTTACCTTTGTCAGTGATGTGATGGGCCTTGGGCTTCCCGTGGAGCATGCGTAAGACAAACTGAGTAGAAGTAGACAGGGCTAAAAATGTATGCGCATGCGCCAACAAGAAAACAAACATGGCTGCTTTTTAAGAGAAAATAATTTAAGGGCTTTGGGCAAAAGATTGACTTCAGACTTCAAATGAATCGTACGTTGAAATACTGAACACAGATATTTCTATCGGTATTTGGTGTCCATCATAGTACTTTAAGACATTCATGTATTAAAGACATTATTTTATATAGACTGCAGTCATGTTTATTCCCTCCAGATCGATCAGAATTAAAGCTTTTGTTTCTGCCTTTTCTAACTCATCCCGAAGTGCTTAAATGCAAGGATAGCTGGTCAAAAAGTTGTTCCATGCAACATGGCTACCGCGTGAGAAACGTCTATAACTGCCTTGTCTCTCTGTGCTTAAGATTTTAAGGGTATTCATTCTCAAGGTTGCGTGCGCACCCAAATTTAAGGAACTTGACGGGCCACGATACCGATAAGAATTCATAAAATCGAATTCATAAAATCGATTATTCTCCTCTTTAAAGATAATAGAACTGGCTTCTCAATTTTACTGAATTTGCGTTTTTCAATTTTGTTGCCCTTCAAGTTGGATGCGTACGCAACCTTGAGAAAACGGTCTATCGAAAAACATCAAAACCAAGTCATTCAAGCATAAATACTCCTATGCGCATGCGCTTGAGAAGTACATCTTTGACATTACTAATCTCGTACCCAGAGCCTGCGTTTCGTCTGGCCTGCGGTGAAGAACGAGGGCTCTGGCATAATCCATTTTTTGAGGCCAGAAATTCTTGAACTTCCGGTATAAGAGCGCACGCGTTCAAAAACTTGCCAAAAATTAAAAATATTTTTTCCCGATATTTCTATTTTACTATGATTTTTACTTTCATTTTGACTTCGATTTAATTTTTACTTTGCTTAATTTGATCGTTTATATGGCTTGTCAGATACTTCGTTCTTCGCCGCAGGCCAGAAGAAACGCAGGCTCTGGGTACGAGATTCAGTGACATTACTGGATTAGACATCTTTTCAGATTTAATGCCCAATGCTTTCCCCTCTGGGCACAGAATTATGAAAGAACATAATTCTAGCTTCCCCTATTACCTTACATAAAAAAATACTAAAGGATATTCGGGTCGTTTAAAATATTTTTCTTTTATAATTGATGTGGTAGCTATCGTGAACGGCCGAGTTAATTCTCGACAAATACAAAGATCAAAAGTCACCCTTTCTAAGCTGGTAAAGTCTTGACCTTTAAGGCTCTAAATAGTGAACTACTGACTTTAATCAAACTAAATGTTTACCAAAAGCAACCTTTTCTTTGATCTCTTGTTTACACAATCACTCTGATTGACAGCTATGAATTTTTGAAAACCAGACGATGTGATTTAATTTTGTTGTTAAAATATAGGTCAGTCAGTCAGCTAACGCATCCTTCTTTGTTGCTATTTTAATTTCATATAATGAAGCTGAAGGTGGTTGTCACTTGTTTGGCCGTTATTCTATTCTTTTTCACACCTGTAGATTTGAAATCCGTTACTAAACAAGGTAGGTTATGCTAATGCATACAAAACTGCCTTTGAAATATTTTAAAAATCTGTCTCTCTCCCCCCTTACTCTGCCTGTCTCTCCCCCTTTTGCTTTCTTCTTCTTCTCTCTCTCTCAGTTTCCATCCCTCTCCCTTTCTCTCTTCCTTTCTCTCTCCCTTTCACTTCGTTTCCTTCATCTAATTCCGCAATAATATAAAACCGACAAATCGATTCACCCTTATTCTTTGGACCATAGATATGCAAAACCAAGAAGAGAAGCAGGAACAGTCAGGGGTGAAGACGGTATCCGAAGAGCTTCAGGGTTCTGGATCAGGAAAGGAAGGTACGCAATGGTTTTATTATAGCTATCCTAAAGGTTTTGAAAAAAAAAAGTGAATTACAACATGAGTGGTTCCAAAGTAACTCGCTTAACCAAATTGAGAAAATAAATGTTTATTCAAAATCCTATTTTCCAGAAGAGGACACCGTTGATTGTGACGAGGAAAAGCTAAAGAAATGTAACATTCTTTGCAAGAAATCGAAGGCAAGTCGAAAGCGAAGCACTCCCAATGACAAGACTTGTGTATGCAGTAGGCAGATATGTAAGAACGAGGACCCAGAGAAACGACGAAAAGAGTGTGACGAAAAGACGAAGTGTGACGATAAGACGAGGTGCAAGAAATGTGCAAGTCATTTCCAATCGACTGGAGGTAAGAAGGAAGGCAACTGCACATGCTCCAAGAAAGCTTCTTCGCCCGTCATGCAACGCGTGTTTAGTTTCCCTGCCATTATGATTGCACCAATCAAAGGCTACAATACACCAGAGAAAGAAGTACAGGGAAAGAAAGGTACAGCTTCGAAGAAGTGCTGCTGCCACGATTGTTGTTGCTGTTGTTGCGAGCCTTGCTGCTGTTGCCACGAATGTTGCTGTTGTCCATGCTGTTGCTGCTGTTGTGAGCCGTGTTGCTGTTGTTGTGATTGTCATCACTGTTGTCATTGTTGTCATCACTGCTGTGATCACTGTTGCGATCACTGTTGCTGCAAGAAGTCAGGTGCTCAGGGAGCCATTAGACCAGGACCCCAGGGTGGCAAGTGAACAACGCAATCTCAATAACTTGATTCATTCTCTAGAGATAAATAAGGTCAAAACAGCAGACCCGATTAGCTTGGACCTAATGTTTCTATTTCAGACCATGTGTCATTCTCTTTAGTTTAAGTTCTTTGTTTGAATTGTATCCATATTCATATGTCTTTTCATGTGCAACCGTTAAACAAAGAAATGTTATTTTTGGGAATGACACGTGGTCCGGAACGGGTAAACATGCCCAAGGTAAAGAGTTAGAAAATTCTATTGTTGTTTCAAGGGCGCTAGGACAGACGGATTGGCTTATATATCGGTATGTTTGTTTCACATATTCATAGATATTAAAAATAATTCACTGATCAGTATGTTTGTTTCTAAATAGATACTAACCGTACGAGACGAATATTTACCGCTGCACTATCCGTGCAAAGGAGCGCCGGCGTCGTTTCGTTAGCGATTACTTTCTTTAATAAGTTAATCAAATTTACCTTCAGTGCAGAAAAATACAGTAAAATATTTTACTAGTACAGAGATAGTGCAGCGGTAAATACTCAGAGCGTACAGCTGATTCAAACCAGAAAGACCGTTGGTTGGAAAGAAGGTTTACTTCTAAAATAAGTGAGCCGTAATTAGTATCTATTCAGAAACAAACATACTGATCAGTGAATTATTTTTAGTATCTACGAATAAGTGAAACAAACACACCGATATATAACCCAATCCGTCTATCCTAGCGCCCTTGGTTATTTTATGGTGAAATCATACGGATTTTGTCTTCAAATATATCAGAAACTATAGTACAAATGAATGTACTGTTGTAAAAACCTTGGCACGAGCCAGTACACATTACCCTACGGCCTGGTTTCTGCCATGTTGTTGCTATGCAGAGAAGAAAAGTAAAACTTATTTTTCACCAAGGACTTGTAGACTATTTTACTATAAGTGTCTGTTTGCATGTTGATATACAAAGTATCTGTATGCATTTTAATGTTAGATTTAAAAAATAATCCAGAGTCTTTCTACCCAACTGATTTGTAGAATATCCCGCAAATCATATGCACATACTAATGACCATGACTTCTATTGCTATATATGCGTCGTTCTTCAAAGAGTTCCGACAGCTGAATATGCTACCCACCTGGAAAAGTTTGGTTAACTAATATAACTTCGTTTTCGCAATAGAAATACCCATCAAATCAAAATTATTTTACGACGTTGAAAACGTACTTGCCACATCATCTAATCTTAAAACTCATTCATTTAAGATAGCTTTTTCTTCGTAATTTAATTTCGCGCTTAAAACAGACTTTTTTTTAATTATCATTATTATTATTATTATCTGGCTTTACAAAAAACGTGACACTGTTGCGTGAGGAAAATCGACTCACGATTAATTTTAATTTTTTTGATTGAAAAAAATCTAAGCTTCGAAAATACTTAAAACATTTCATGAAGACTTTTCTTGGTGATACAAACAAAATATCCAACAAACAGTTTTGTGTGATGCTGCAATTTAGATTTTAGCTTTCTGATGACAAAATGTGAATAGATTTTTTTTTTTTTTTTGGTGTATTGGGCCCCCTGTGGAGAGGGTGTTCCCTCAATAACAAACAGCAGCTGCTTTGTAAGCAGCTTTCACTTTCAGCAGGAGACCGTAATGGTCTCTTGCATCAGTTCAAATGGAGTGTTTGAAGGACTTTTTATTTCCTACTGCATTCAGTCTTTACGGCTATATTGTAGCTGTATTTTGTGCTATTGGCGTAGCAGTATTCTCTACAAGTATAGGAATCATTAGATCGAGTAAAGGACGAAATTTTCACTGTAATGTTGGGTCAAATAGTCCTTTCGACAAGGACTTCCTGCAAGCTTCTTGTTTCGATCAGTACGACCAACAGTACAACATGCCTTTACCTTTGTATGGATTTGTACCCTTATCCTTCTTCATTCTGACATCGATTAGCATCGTTTATTGCTGGTGCTGTGTTAAATCTCGAGTAGAAGAAGTAGAACAAGCCAGCAAGATAGATACGGAGAATCCTCACCCAAGACAAATAATCACAACTCGAAGAGTCTTCAACTGTTATCTTACTCAGCTACTTGTACGACTCATTTTGGGCATTCTGTTCATTGTATTACAGAAAGTTGTGCTTTATCCTTCTGGTTTTCCTACTAGTTTCGTTTGTGAGATGAAGTTAACGGAATCAAAAGTTCCCGAGGCCAACATGACGTTTAACAATTCATGTTTTACTATCGACTGTACGAATTCCGTGGGGTCAGACAAAGATGTCTATGCAATGACAGCGTGCATTGTTAATACGATATTTGCATGTCTTGTTGCTGGAGAAATAGCATATCTAATAAGAAAGGCATGTTTGGATAAGAACTTTATGAATGACGGTGAATTTTGTCAAAGGCATTTGTTTAATAGAAGAATAACTCCAAGCAGAATGAATGAATACACAATGAGACAACGCAGACGAAGTATTAAAGATACACAAGTATTAGACCCAATAGTTCCTCCATCACCAGGTGAAAATGAAGGCTGCAAGAACCTAGATGACGTGTATGTGAACCTTATCATTCACACTGGAAGAGCAACTCCTGATTTAGACATGGAAAGAATGGACAAGCTTAGAATAATGGAAGAATATGTCAAATCTCCAAAAAATTCAATTAGACTTAACAAACTGGAGGATTTGTTCGTTCCCAATGAAGACAGCAATGATCCTCGTAAAATTCTTATTGTTGGCTGCCCTGGGATTGGAAAAACTTTGTTGTGCAAGAAACTCTTAAGAGAATTGAGTAAGAGAGAGGAGAAACAAGAAGAACCTAAAAAATTTCGTCTTTTGTTTTTATTTCATTTTAGAAATTTCAATTCTGAAGAAATGAAAAGCATGTCCCTTCAAACATTACTAAGTCATAGTGTTTATTCAGAGGGAGAGCTAGATGCAGAAATATTTCATTGGATAATTGAACACCCTGACGAGATACTTCTGGTGTTTGATGGCTTGGATGAATTCAAAGACCATGAGAAGTGCATGGATGAGGAGAATAGACATCCTGGGAATGGTGTTACAGATGTTATGCCTTTTGCTGCTCTTTATGTGAAACTAGTTACAGGCAAAATCCTCCTTGGAGCTACAGTGCTCACAACTGCAAGACCTTTTGCAATAAATAGCGTTGGCGGTCTGAAATTTGACAGAGCAGTAGAAATATTGGGGTTTTCTACTGAAAAAGTGAAAGAATATTGTGCAAAGTTTTTCCAGGATGACGAAAGTGTAATAGAAAGAGTCTGGCAGCATGTTCAAAGCAATTTAAACCTGTTAAATTTATGCTACATTCCTGTTAACTGTTTCATAGTTTGTTCTCTTTTGAAAAAGATTATGGAACTTACAACCAGCTATTCACAAGGTGCTGTCTTGCTAACCACACTGACAGTTATCTATGAAAAAGCATTAAGATTGTTCATTTTCAAACATCACCCTGAATATCAGGGCAAAACTTTGAAACGGAGTGACCTTACATCTAATGGGACATTTTCTAGTTCAGTAGAACAAATGCTGTCAAAACTTGAGAAATTGGCCAAGAAAGGAATTGATGAGAAACGACTGGTATTTGAATTAGAAGAAGTGCAGGGAATGGAAAACTGTGGATTGCTGAACCGCTTGCAAGATGTAGAAAATGCCCCATTTACTTACAAGCCTCAATTTTGCTTTATCCATTTGACAATGCAAGAATTCGTTGCTGCAAGAGGAATTGCAAAAATGGATCCTCAAGATATCCAGCAGTTTATATCTTCAACAGCTAAAGATGAAAAATGGCATCTGGTAATCCAGTTTGTGGCAGGACTACTTAGAGGTAATGAAGCCGTTGTAAATGAAGTGTTTGTAAAGAATCTTCAAGATGGCTTGTTAGTCAATAGTCATGACAGAGACAATAGAAATATGGCTTTACTCATGATGAAATGTTTCTATGAAGCAAATGATATCAGTTCTGCAGAGAGAGCAGCTGCTGAGCTCAAGTCAAACAGTAAGTTCACCAATCAAATTGAATTTGAAAATCTCAGTCTTTCTCCAGTTGATTGCACTGCAATAGTGTATTTTGTCAAACACATTGATAATTTAGAATATCTT
Source organism: Actinia equina (assembly GCA_011057435.1). NCBI lineage: Eukaryota > Metazoa > Cnidaria > Anthozoa > Actiniaria > Actiniidae > Actinia > Actinia equina. Next base: position 324,716 of record WHPX01000386.1, on the reverse strand, counting down.
AATGTTAGTTGGAATCCATTGGGAGATCGTGGGTGTTCAGAACTCTCAAAGTTGATTAAGGCAGGGGGACCACAAGCATTATATCTCACATGTTGTGACATTAGTGATCAAGGCCTGATTACGATACTTGATGCAATGAAAACAGCTGAGACATGTAATCTGTCCCAGTTACATCTCGATGGAAATCCTGACATATCTCAAAAAGGTTATTCATACCTTTGTGATGCTCTCATGGATGAAAAATGTAAACTTACAGGGTTATCAATTGATGATATACCTGAAGGTGAATTAATGAAACTTATCAATGCATTGAAACACAAAAATTGTAATCTTACTAAGCTCCACTTAGATAAAGGAAGCAATGGAAATCAAGATGAAAGTATAAGTCAAAACTTATATAACGCTCTTGTGGATGACAACTGTAAGCTGACAGACCTGAAATTAAGCTTCTCTTATTCATCTTCATCTATATCACATTTATGTGAAGCAGTTAAACATAAAAATTGTAAACTTACTAATTTAACATTGATACATTCTATTCTGAGAGATGAAGACATATTATGTCTTTGTGAGGCATTGAAAAGTGTGAGTTGCAAATTTGAAGAATTACATATGGTTGGTAATGTTTGTGATATATATTATTTAAGCATAGTTAATGATCATGAAATTATATATGGATTACCTAAAAATACGAATAGTCAGATATTTATATCTGTCTTCAATGAAGGTCTTTGCATCACAGATGCAGATGTATCACACCTTTGTGATGCACTTATACACAAAGACTGTAAACTTACCAAGTTAAGTCTTGTTTGTCCAGCCTCTAATTCCCTAACAAAGCAGGGTATTGAGAATTTGCAAAGTGCCCTTACTCATATAAACTGTAAAATCAGAGAGCTGACTCTGTACTGCGGAGATGGCCCCTGCTTACGATTACACAGCTATACCACTCTTCCAATAACATTCGAATGTATTGATTTTTCGAGTGAGGTTCACGAAGTTACATGCAGTATAATTAGTGTTAATGGCCACCAAGTCTTAGCTAAAAAGGGTGACTCTGACAGTCAGTATGAGGAAATAGCACTTTCAAGTATGGCGTTTGAGGGAAACCCATACAAAATCAAAATAGAAAGATTCCCTGGTGCAAAACCTGACCAAGATCCTACAGGATCCTGTAGGATCCTATAGGATCCTATAGGATCCTGTTTAGGAATAAGATCTTATATAGGATCCTATTTAGGATTAGGATCCTAAATAAGATCCTGAATAAGATCCTGAATAGAAATAGGATCCTATAGAGTATCAAGATCCTAAGTAAGATCCTGGATAGGAAGCAGGATCCTAAGTAGGATCCTGGACAGGTATTGAGATCCTAAGTAGGATCCTGAGTAGGATCTTGAGCAGGATCCTAATAAAGTAATGAGCAGGATCCTAAGTAGGATCCTGGACAGGTATTGAGATCCTGAGTAGGATCCTGGGTAGGATCTTGAGCAGGATCCTAATAATTAATGAGCAGGGTCCTAAGTAGGATCCTGGATAGGAATTAAGATCCTGAGTAGGATCCTGGGTAGGATCTTGAGCAGGATCCTAATAATTAATGAGCAGGGTCCTAAGTAGGATCCTGGATAGGAATTAAGATCCTGAGTAGGATCCTGGGTAGGATCTTGAGCAGGATCCTAATAAAGTAATGAGCAGGATCCTAAGTAGGATCCTGGATAGGAATTAAGATCCTGAGTAGGATCCTGGGTAGGATCTTGAGCAGGATCCTAATAATTAATGAGCAGGGTCCTAAGTAGGATCCTGGATAGGAATTAATTTGCAAAGTGCCCTTACTCATATAAACTGTAAAATCAGAGAGCTGACTCTGTACTGCGGAGATGGCCCCTGCTTACGATTACACAGCTATACCACTCTTCCAATAACATTCGAATGTATTGATTTTTCGAGTGAGGTTCACGAAGTTACATGCAGTATAATTAGTGTTAATGGCCACCAAGTCTTAGCTAAAAAGGGTGACTCTGACAGTCAGTATGAGGAAATAGCACTTTCAAGTATGGCGTTTGAGGGAAACCCATACAAAATCAAAATAGAAAGATAATTATAGATTATAGAAGTTATATTTCTAAGAATCAGAAATCCAACCTAACTTTTTAAAGCTTGTAATAGGCCATTTCACGGATCCCGTTACTCAACCTCAGCCTCGTCAGCGTGTAATTATTCTTTAGAATTTGACTACAGTCTGCAGCAATGAAAGGAATTTACACATCAACGAACAATTGAATAGGCAATTTCTAAAGAATATATTAGTTATATGATGCTCTTGTGGATGAAAACTGTAAGCTGACAGACCTGTTGTTGAGACATGAAGTTAGCATATCACATGCATGTTCACAAATTTGTAAAGCACTCAAACATAAAAATTGTAAACTTACCAAACTGACACTCTTACAAAGAGATAAGGGAACAACAAGTATCCTTAAGGACTTGGAAAAGGCTATCCTGCATGAAAACTGTAAAATTGAAGAGCTTACTCTGGAACCTCCAAACAACACAAAATTAACATTTGCTGAAAACGTGCAGTATTTTGAATCATGATAACAACAGGGTCTTGGCTATTAAGGATGAATCTGGCCAGGTTGAGGAAATAAGACTTTCAAGTATGTTACTTTTAGACAGCCTTCAATAATCAAAATAGAACGATAGCTTTGTTTCTAGGGATAAGAAAATCAACATAACTTTTAAAAGCTTGTAATAGACCTAATCCACTGTTTTCCCATTTCAAACCACATGTCATTCCCTAGAGTATCATCTCTTTGTTTACTGGTTATGCATGAGAAAACACATGCATATGATTTGAAATGGAAAAATATTATGCCTAGGTGCATTGGGTTCATTTGAGCACTTGTAAAGTCGATTACCACTTACCATGCGATATTACCACATTGCACTTAAAAATAAAAATTGCAAACTTATGAAGCTCGACGTTCATACAAGATATAGCAGATAAAGAAATATTATGTGTTTGTAAGGTATTGAAGCATGTGAACTGCAAATTAACAGAATAACTTGTTATTCCCATGTCTTAACAATTAAATTCTTTAAGTCATCAGATAAAACTTAAAATACAAATGCAATATTTATACTTCAATTGTATGAAAATGATGAAAACTTTAAGCTTACTGATCTAGGTATATCATACTTCTGTGATGTACTGAAAAACAAGGATTGTAAACTGCAGGCCCGTCGCTAGGATCTTGAAACGGGAGGTTCGTTTTTCTACCTATCTTAGTTATGCCATTTCTTGAATAACTAAGATAGCGCTAAACATTATTTCATACTCCTACAAAGGTGGAGAGGGAGAGGGTGGGGGTTTGTTCATTCGAAACACCGAACTACCCCTAGCGGCTGGCCTGAACTTACTAGATTAAGCGTAGTAATTCCTTAACCTAAAAGCCTTATCAAGAAAGGTATTGAAAATTTGCAAAATGTTATCCTGCATGACAACTGTAAACTGAACAAAAAATTAGATTTTGTTAAATTTGCTTGCTGCATACTCAATAATAATGGAGGAAATATCACTTTCAAGTATAGTACATGTACCTGATAAATCCTCAATTAAAATAAAAATAAAAAGATAGTTTTATTTTCAATAGAATCAGAAAACCAACATAACTTTTAAGTTTGTACATGTAATTGTAGCACTTATCAAGTTAAATAAAATATAAAATAAATGTAATTTGCAGTCTCTATTTTCATGTCATTAGAAATAATATAATCAAATTAGGTACTAGCAAGGTATGTTTTATGTAGGTGAAGAGGGCGGTTGGGGGGGGGGGGGGGGGGGGGGGGGAAGGGATGAGAACATTTTAACCAAATATTTTTCAGAAAATAGCTGAAAACATGAATGGACATTCAAAAACACAGGATTGATCCTCCACTGAAGGTCAAAGTTTCACTGACTACCCTACTCTCTAAAGCACCTCAGTAAAAATGTGCCTTCCTGTCCCTCACTCTATGCAAATAAGCTATGGACCAATTATTATCATAGCCTGGGTGATTAGAAGATTTAGGGGCCGGGGGAGGGGGCAATGTTTTTAGGCAACTGGAGGGGCTATGTAACATGGTGGTAATAACACAAAAATAATTGCAACCCCTAATAATGAAGGAGGGTCAAAAAATAGTTCCTTATGGGGAATGGGGGGGGGGGGGGGGGGGTGGGGCAGTTAATATTCATGAATGAACATTAAAAATATTGATCTTTTACTGAAGGTCAAACTTTCACTGATGACCCACTCGTCTCTAAAGCACCTCAGTAAAAATGTGCCTTCCTGTCCCTCACTCTATGCAAATAAGCTAGGGACCAATCATTATTATAGCCTGGGTGATTAGAAGATTTAGGGGGCGGGGGCAATGTTTTTAGGCAACTGGAGGCTAGGGGAGATGTCACATGGTGGTAATAACGCAAAAATAATTGCAACCCCTAATAATTAAGGAGGGTCAAAAAATAGTTCTTTATGGGGAATGGGGGGGGGGGGGGGTGGGGCAGTTAATATTCATGAATGGACATTAAAAATATTGATCTTTTACTGAAGGTCAAACTTTCACTGATGACCCACTCATCTCTGAAGCACCTCAGTAAAAATGTACCTTCCTGTCCCTTACTCTATGCAAATAAGCTAGGGACCAATCATTATTATAGCCTGGGGGATTAGAAGATTGTAGGTCATTGTAGGTCATTGTAGCTCATTGCGCCTTTTAGTAAGTACGGGTTCCCAAAGTGTTTCTGGCTATTTATTTACATGTGTTTTTAAGAGAGAAAGATAAGATTTGCATAAAAACAATAATAGTAATAATAATGACAATAATTAAGCTTTATTTATTGAAGGTCGTTATCTCAGCTATCTGACCGTAGTTACTAAAACTAAGAATGACCTACAATGACCCACAATGAGCTACAATGACCTACAATAATGACCTACAATGGCCTACAATGACCCACAATGACCTACAATGACCTACAATGAACCCTCTGATCAGCCAAGAGACTCTTTCAAAGTACCGATGAATTTGAAGGTTCATTGATGGTGTTCAAAACTAAGGCATCCAGAAATTTGACATTTAACAGAAGTACTGACTGTTGGAAAGAGGAATTGATCTGAGCACTCTTTTATGCTATTTTTAGAATCTGAATATTAATGATTCTATTTTTCCAAAAGGTCTCATTAATAGCAAACTTGCTATAAGTTTAATAGACAACGCTATTCAACCGATACTTCCTACCGCTTTATTTAAACATGTTCCAAGACTGCAATAGACCTATCCCGAATTCGCTTGACTGGCCACGAAACAATGGTTTCAAGTCGAGGTTGAACTTGATGAACAAAATAATCAGTCTATACTTCAAACCATTGTTTCGTGGTCAGTCAAGCGAATTTGGGATAGGTCCATTCAACTCTCGTCGTCAGCAATACTGATTACAAGCACTGATCTATATACACCTAACAGCAAGAACGTTGTTATACGAAAATACAACATTTGTATTTTAGTGGGAAAGGAAGTAATCAAAAGGCAAAGAAAATCACTAAAGCTGAACTCCTCCTTTTGTCTTTTAGTTAATTCCTTTCCCACTAAAGTACAAAGGTTCTTGCAATTAGGTGTAGGTACAATCGTTAAGAATAGGAATAAAAAAGCAAGAAAAGGGTAATGATAAAGTTTAAGACAAAACATTCTATTTTTAGAATCCTTCATTTCATCGGTTTTGTTGACGTTGTTGTTTTTTGCACGCGCATACTGCGCGCAACCAAAAGTCTGCCAAATAATTAATATTAGTGCTCACACTGTACACTATGATTACATTTTAACAAAAACATTATATTTAACCTTTATTAAAACAATTTTTGATTTGGAAATTACCCATAATGCACCCGATATATCAATATATAGATATTCATTTTATTTTCACTAATAGACTACTAGTTCCTCAGCCAATCAGAGCACAGGATTCTTGATATACCATTAGTAGGTATAATGATGATAATCACCTTGGCCCAGTTGTACGAAGCCTTGGTAGCGCTATCCGGCGTATAAATCCTTATCCAGTGTATAAGTCGATGCTGTTATGCAATAAATTTATCCACTGAATAAGATTTATCTATCGGATAGCGCTATCCAGGCTTCGTACAACCGGGCCCTGATGTGAGTAAGATCACGTGTAATACGGTTTATGAAGTAAAGTTGTAGGGCCAGCCGTTCAAGAATGTGCATGCGGTAGTACTCGTTGGGCCTTAAGCAGTGCACCCACCATCTTCAAGGAATATATCATCCAATGCTACGTCACTACCATAGTCGCTTCCCTTGATGACTTCGAACACGACCTGTTTGTAAGATGTTAAGAATACATGATGTTGAATCTGGTTAGTGGTTTTGACAAGCAGGATATATTAAATACGGGTGGGGCGCAGCAGTAGATGAGTACAGATGAAGGAAAGCGCAATGCTTGAAGCAGACATCCTCTTTATTAAACGCCCTGATCGAGACAACTGTCGTGACGTGAAAATTCGGTAATACACTGCCGTCAATCAAATAAATCATTAGCATACATAAAGGTACATGTGGACCGTGAGAAGGTACATGGAAAACTACGTACTCTGCTAACGATCTATATTTTTTTTGATTAAAGAATCTATTCCGATAATTATACGTTAGCACAGTTGCTTCGAGCGACTAACTAGCAAACACTGAAAATGTCACGGGTTTGAATCCAGCCTGGATTTTTTCCCTAGTATTTGCTTGTTGAAGTATTATTATATAGTTAGGATAGTACGTGCGCGCCGATTGGTCGAATACTGTGCTTTATTAGTGAACGGAGCACAGTGCTGACGCCATCCGCGCGCGCGAAGTGCTGCTAGATCCTGCGATCGTCTTTCTTTTTGCGCAAAAAAATTCAATACCAAAACAAATTCAGTATGTATTTAATAAAACGAATAAAACGGCTTTTTCCGTGCTCCGTTCAGTAATAAAGTGCTTAGGAAGCGCCGCAAGCACTCAAGAAGTTCGAGAAGCATTTCCCTTCGACTCGTGCCTCTCCTTATACTTCTTTTGTGCTTACGTTACTTCCTGCGTGCTTTATCACTGAACGGAGCACGGAAAATGCTGTTTCATTTGTTAAATATACAATTCACATATATGATACCTTATAATCATTAGGGCTTGTAACAGTTACACTTTTCCTATACCACTGCTGTCCCTGGTTACCGCTCTTCGTAAAAATCATATTCTTTGTTCCTGTGTGGATATCTATTACATAGACTTTCAATGACCCCATGGTTGATCCATACATGTGGTATGCAAACTGAAGACATCGTCCAGAATTAGCGGTAAATACCGGACTTCGAAGCTCTGTTGCCTTTCTTGGCGCTGGACCTGAAGCCTCAGCGTAGACGTAAAAACCTTAAACAATAATAAATTTTTGCCTTTCATGAACTGTGTTGGCTGTGTTGTGCAGCTTTATAGACCTTTTCGGATTGGGACTAAAGCTCTCATTTAAGACCAAGCGCCGGACATTCTTTAGTGTATTATGCATTTCTAATTTTTTTCATCGGTTGTACATGAGAAGAGACATGAATATGGATACTCAAACAAAGAAATCTTATTCTACAATGGTCTGAAATGGGAAAACATTACGCCCTAAGGAGCGTGTCTTCTATCGCCAAGAACCGGATAACTTGGATCTAATAAAAGTTGAAAACGTACTGGTTTGTTGGTTTGTTTAGCGGCCACATTGTTTGAAATACATAATGATGATGTCATCAATATTTCTGCTCTTTCACTCAGTCTCACGGTCTTAGGTACCAAGACACCTAAAGTGGCTAGATCATTCTATCCCCCCCCCCCCCCCCCATTATTATTTGAAGTTTTTAAAATAAAATTGAAGACTAGTATACTCGACGTTTCGACGCCCTACGGCGTCATTTTCAAGAGTGAGAGTAAAGCAAAGTATTAAGTTGAATACATAAAATTCTGTAAATCCTCATGGGAGTCCTCGTACATGTTCAACTAAATGAATACCTTCGCTTTAAGTGAGTCTAATTGGACATTTAAAGAAGTTCTAAATTCTTTTATGAAGAGCATTTCATTAACGAGACAATTGAACTTGGTTTTACATTGTTTGAGGACGGTGGATCAAAGAAACGGTCGTTAAGCTTGTTCCGGGTTATTGTTCCTTTGCTGCTAAAATGTTTTTTCCCTCCAATGGTCAAAAGGTCATTGCACGTTACTTATTTCAGAAACGGCCGTTTCAGTGCGTTGTAATGTAGTTCATCAAATTCGCCTTCAGTAACTTAAATGAGGGCCGTTACTGGAATACGTACAAAATAGTTATTTAAACTCTTTGAACTTTGGAGGAAAACATTTTACCCTCTGTTACATTTAAATTCTCGTAGTTAGCCAAAATCCTTTATTATTTTTTACATCGTTCGAGATGAGAAAATGGCGCATTGCATAACATTGAATTGTTTCCGGTGCGTAGTGCATTTTGGTTAACTAGGATTCTTTAAAGAGATATGGAAGCTTCAGTATTTAACAATTATTGGGTGTGAGGTCGAGTGTGATATCGTAAAGACAATAAGGCCGTGCTATCTTCCAAAGCCGTCATGTCATGCGAAAACTATATTCAAAAATCAGGGTTTTATCCATACATTTCGTAAACTAAGAATAAATGTTTACTTGACCTATAACATGACGGCACAGCTTGTTTACATGGGCAACAATGATAGGAATTAAGAAGAAATTTTCTTTCGTTCGGGATATTTAGTACAACATTTATCTGTTATCACCTTTCCCAGTCTAATTAACCATTTTTTATTGTGATTTAATTCGTTTTGCTGCTGTTTTGCCCTCTCTGGCGACCATGATCCTTAGCGTTAAAACAATAGATTGTTTTGATGTGACGTCATAGTGTTACAGGGCAATTTTGCTTTTAAAGAAATAGCAAACGAATTTTAACGTACTTCCGATGTGAATGTGAATGAACTTGACATGATAAATGTAACTGATATCTGAAGCAAAACCTACAGATATTACATTTATCATGTCCAGTTAACACGATATCTTGAATTGGCTGAGGACTCTCGGCTCTCGGCCAATAAGAAGCGAGTTGGTGAGTAAAATCAAACAGTTCTAACCTGTCTCGCTCAAATCTTTTGTTATATCACCAGAAGGACCAGTTTTTACGCTTGGTGTGGATCCTTTTTTACGTCTCCACCTGTAAGTGTTTTGTGGGTCGGTTGTCCACAGGCATCTGTCGATTTCAAAGTCACAATATGCAGGATTACCTAAAGAGAGAGATAAAAGGGGGAGGCTGTTTATCATTATTTGTCGTTGTTTTTATCAATTGATAAGTGCAAGAACGTTGTTATATAAAATAATAATAAAAACCACATTCAGAAAAATCAGGATTCAAGATTTGAATGAGTCGTTCTTTTAAATCCGATCCCGAGTTTCCGTTTTATAATTTCGTATTCTCAGAACCACAGGTAGCCCAAGCGCAGAATAAGTGAAGATCATAATTATAACGTTACTGAATTTATAATGAGATGACGGTTGCACGGCTTCAAAGATCAGGGGCGGATCCAGGGGAGGGTTGCAGGGGGTGCGCACCCCTCCCTGGTTCGACTTTGTCAGATAATCAATATTGTTTTTTCCCTTTGATTCTAAGGGGTGCACCCTTCCCTGGGTTAACTTTGTGCGCAGCACCCCTCCCCGAACAAATTCCTGGATCCGCACCTGAAGATATGCTAACATGTAGATCGTTACGGAGGGAGGAAACCGGAGAACCCGGAGAAAACTCTCGTAGCATAGGAGAGAACAACACATCAAACAAACTTAATTCACATGTGACGACCGTAGGGCTCGAACCAGCGACTCGACCCGTTGGATATAAAAATATATAAAAAGAGATGTTGAAAAGGATTGTGGTAGCTTAGTTAATAATAATAATATAACGTTCTTAGAACGTGTTACGCAGAGTCTATATGCGTTTGCAGAATAAGAAATGAAATGATTGTAAAATCAACTAAAACTTGTATGAGTCATGATTCGTAGGATTTGCAGAAAAAAATATTATGGCATGTCATAGGGCTTTGAGTCTTTTGGAGCTTTCTAATTATTCTAGTGAACATTTTCTGAAGAAGATTTTTTAAGCCTTCAAAATGAACTAACAGTCATCTCATTCTATTAATTCAGTAACCTCATTTCACTAACTCTGCGCTTGCATGGGATACCTGCGCCAGAACATGTCTGAAGGAATAATAAAATGAATACTTGAATAATGAAATAAGTAATATAATGGACAACCGTTTTGATTGTAAAAAATTAAGAAAATTTGATCAAAAATATAACGTTTGCCAATATCAGTTTTTACAAACTAGAATAGCGTAAACATTTCCTATTGGCTCTTATCCACTCCAGCGCTGCAGATCGTTTGTGCCTCAAGTAAAAAAGTTTTCATTCAGGGGTGTTCATTACCATAGAGTTTTAAAAACATACATTTTCTAGTTCATTCTTTTTAGCCAGTTGTCATGAATTGCTTTAGAAATGAGATGAAAACATCAATTTGTACCTCACACTGTGTGAGAACCACACGCTTGGAGCAAATCAGTTCTATTTGTTGCGTTGAATTTTGGCTTAGAAGGTTTTTGAATTGTAACTCATAACACGAGTGTTGGTAATAAAACCGATCAAAGGTCCGATTTTATTCGATGTGCACCCTCCCTGTAAAAGTTCCGGTTACGGCCCTGAGTGCATTCATAAGAAAAATAAGAAAAATTTTGTTAAATTGTTCCAAATGAAGTCTATGATCTTCCAGCGCAAACGAAAAATAGTCGTGTAATATGCAATGTGTATCGGCACTTGATTGTAAAATATTGATCGGAATAATGATTGAATAACAATTTCAAAGTTTTGTTATATTAGGACTCACCATTTAGGCAATTTGTACCGCCGAAGCGTTTCGTACATTGACAGCGATATTCCTGTCTGTTGTTCTGAAGGATACAGGTGCCACCATTATGACAAGATTGTTGCTCACAAGGATTCTATTTTTTAAAAAAGTATCCATAAATACTTAATAAATACTTATATTTTTGGTTCTGTAGGAATAAAAAGAGATAAATTCTCCTAGTAAAAGAAGAATGAAGAAAGAAGAAGAAAAGAAAAGGAAAGAAAGAAAGAAATGAGATAAAAAATTCTTCAAAATACGTTGTGATGCTGACCTCAGTGTTATCTAAATCTTCCCCGCTTTGTATAAAAAAATTATTGTCTTATTCATTAAAATTCACAGCAATAAAGATGTTTCCTTTTAAAACGAAAACACTAGCGCAAAAACAATGTAAACTTGTAGTATATATGTAAGGGGATTATGTATCATGTATATTGAGTGGAATGATATACTCTCAAAAAAATTAATTAACCTCTGCTTGGACTATGTTATGTTGTGGATACTAGTCCTCTGTTGAAGGTGATAATATCATCGAACTTCTTAACAATGTTTAGTTCAGTTTGGCATGCAGGGCAAGTCTTGTAGCTGCAGATATTATTGAACATTCAGAATCACCAACCGAAGTTTGAACTTGGTGACATATATCAGCAGTTGCCGAGATATTGGAATCTAATTCTTTTAAACCAAGAAATTTTTGGCGCCAAAACGTGAAGTTGACGAACGTAGTTTTCAAAAATCCAATAAGAGCATGGAGTCATCTGTTTTGGAACGAAATGAAAAGATCATGCCTCTTATATCCATTAAACCCGGACGGAATCTTTAAGTTTTCGATGGTTGTTATAGTAAAATAGGCAATATCTCAGAATGAAAAGCCATTTAAGAAACCTGAGATATAACGTTTTATAATCGTGCAGTGATTTATCAATATACAATGTTACAGTTCGATCGGATGTATTCTGAATAAGCCAGAACGTTTTTTTTTTTTTTACTTAAAATCTTCGTAGGAACCTTTTTTGTGTTTGTTCGGAGACAGACATATTCTGAATTGATATTTAAAACGAAGCGCGAAATTCGGCTATCCTGATATATATATATATATATATCACAAACTATGTAACCAGTTTTCTGGGGAAAAGCATGACATTTCTTAGTGAGGTGAAGATGTCAGAAATGTTTAGGAATTTCCGAGTGTTTTCTTGAGACACAATGAGTTGCAAGGAGAATTGCAGTGTAACCTACAGCGCAGGTAGAAAAAATGTTGCGAGACAAGTTGCAGCTGTCGTTTGCGCCTCCATTGCACTGTGTAAACACTCATGTGCGGTCACTTTTGCCAGGCAAGTTGCAGAGAAAATTGCTCGGTGTTAACGCGCCTTTCGGCACAGAAAAAAAGTTTTCTTCGCAGTAAAAAAGAGTAAATGGATTTAGGCTCATTTCAAACGTCGAGCTTCACATAAACCAAACTTATTAACATCATAGAAGACCGCCTTGTTATCCATCGTTTCAATTTGGTTGGGCTCATGTGAAGTTCGACGTTTGACTTGACACTTAAAGCCTTTCTAATTTGAAATGTTATGCTTCCTAAATGAAGACAAGAGCTCGTTCTCTGATATTATCTAAGTCTAGTTCGTGGATGGAAAGTTTCTTATAAACTATTATAATAAAACTAATATATTATGTATTATTTATACCTTCATACGAATTAAATCGGTTTTTTTTCTTTTTTTCTTTTACTTTCTTTTTTTTTTCTTTCTTTCTTTTTTTTATATATATATCTACATATTTGAATGAAATAAAGGCACTTCAGACCGACAAATATCTTTATAAACTCTCGGTAGTGCTATTGTGTTGCTTTGAAACATTAACAATAGATTTCAGCGCGAAAAACAACCCAAATATGGTAAAACTCTACTATGTAAAGACTGCTATTATTATTATCATTTTTTCTTATTTATTTACTTTTAGTAACATTGCACAGGCTGGGAAAAGACTCGAAGTTCACGCGAGCTCAGCCTGAGACAAGATACATGTACATACATATAAACTACATTTAGACAAAAAAAGAAAAAAAAAACCCTATCATAAGAGGACTGATGGTGTTGCCCTAGTAACAAACACGCTGTGGAATAACACATCTGCACTGTACTAAACTACGGGGGGGGGAAATCAAATTTAAGTAATTTGAAAATATAAACGTTTTTGGCACTGGAAAAGTAATCATGTATAATAAATAGAAGTTTTGAAAACAAACTTTTTAGCGCCATTCAACTTCGTAAATACGGCAATAGTGCAGCTCAACTTGCGAAGTTAAACTGAAAGGCAACAGCTAATAAAAATACAGATATTAAAAATTTATATTGATACTAAAGGCAGCGAAAGATTCAGCTCCCCAATGAGTGGTCTTGATCGTATCCTTATTCTTTGAGGACACTTTTCATTGCTTTAAAATTCAATGTAAAATGAAAGCAGAGAGCCTACGTATCTCTTTTTTTATGTCGTCTTTCCGATAACTACAGAAGTGGGCTTACCTTCATGCTGAAATGAGTAAATGCGTTGTTTTGTACCATGTTCTGCGGGTGACTATATTTATCGCTTGATAACAGTTCACATACGTGAAGTCCATTATTCTGGGCTGTGGTTTGAAAGTTCATCGATAGACACCAAGGAACCTCAAGGCACGTAAATACACAATCCATTTTATTATGAACTTGTGCGGTTTGTTTCTGGATGTCGTTTATGGAAAAGGACAAAATGGAGCCAGGAGAAGCACTAAACAGGAATTCATCATGTTTGTTCATATGGTCGTTGTGTTCAATACATTTGCTGTGGTATATTGCACACAACGACAGTACTACAGTAATCCAAGTCATGGAAAAAGTGAGATAAGGATCCTTCTTACTCGAAGACAACGATCTAAAATGACTAAAACTGTTAGGTAACCCGTTTTATCCCTAGTGACAATTAAACATTTATTAGCTATTCAGACATAAGCGGTATAGATCAACTCACCACGCTAATAAGATGGCATCAATTGTTTAAGTTAAAGAAGTAATAGATCAAATACGAGTGCGAGTGTTTCATAAGGGGATCCAAATACCGAGAAACTGATGAAAGCGCAAGGCCGCAGTGCTTTCATCTGTTTCGAGGTATTTGGAGTCCCCTGATGAAACACGAAGCACGAGTTTTTGATCTGGCTTCTCAAACAAATTAACAATGAATGACTACAAAAAAATAACATTAGTTTTAGCTATAATTGATCCGCACAATGAAACATTGAAGTCAGAAAACAATGATTCATTAGTCTTACTATGTCGATTTGAAAGTAGTATACCAACACTTCAAATTTTTTTTTCGCGGATACGGGTTGCGTCCACACGTGCCCGCAAATTTTTGTGTCCGTATCCTCAAATTTTACGAAAACGGATACGTGTGGACGGTGAAAACGATTCGAATACGCTGCGTGTGGACGCGAACATTTTCCTATCCGCAAAAAATAATTTGCGGATACAAAAATTTCCGGATACGTGTGGACGGGGCCTTACTATATAAGCCCCCTCGGATTACAGAGCACTACCTCAAGTACCTCGAGTAGCAACGAAGGAGCAATGTGAAATTACAGAGCAATGAGAAAGAATGCATTGACATCGATTTCGAAGAAAACACTTTCAAAAAACTGTAAAATTAACTTTTACTAAATGCAAAGTAGTGTTCATTGACTACCAGTAATTGTTTGATCGTTTATTTGACAAAGAAATATTTGTTATTGCCAATCTGAGGCCCCGTCCACACGTATCCGGAAATTTTTGTATCCGCAAATTACTTTTTGCGGATACCAAAATGTTCGCGTCCACACGCAGCGTATTCGAATCGTTTTCACCGTCCACACGTGTCCGTTTTCGTACAATTTGCGGATACGGTCACAAAAATTTCCGGACACGTGTGGACGCAACCCCTATCCGTAAAAAAACAATTGCGGATACAAAAATTTCTGGATACGTGTGGACGGGGCCTGACTAAAGATGATTAGAAAATGTGAAAAAATGAATCATTTATAGGATACTCATGCCGTTGATTGACTAGCTAATTGACTAGACTTAATTGTAGCTGAATTATAGAAAAGAACATTACTTTAACTACAAAAAAAGTAGAAGCCCATTTAGCAATGTTTAGATTTTGAACGTTTTCAAAAATAATTATTGATCAAACTATAAGGAAAATACAATAAAATATGAAATCAACCCAAAACTATCAACGAGTTCATTATTAGCATAGTTGGTAATGCGGTAACAGGCAATACTTAATGAATTGGTAACATCAGGTAAGTCGTTAACAAATAATAAGAATAGCAGCGGTCCAAGGATGGACCCTTGTGGCACTCCTGATGTTACTGGGAGTTCTTGCGAAGTAAAGCCGAGGATGGCACTTAGGTATGATCGGAACCAGTCGTGTAAACTGCCACTAATGTTAAGTGGCGTAACTTGTTAAGCAAAAGGGTGTGGTCAACTTTATTGAACGCCTTAATCATGTCTAGGTAAATCATATCATATCATTGCAAGCTCACAGTTCGTCTCGCTTCGATGCAAAGGAACGCCTACCTTTCAAGATGGCGTAGGGAACTGGTGAAAGGGACTATGATTCAATGCACTTACTACATTTTAAAAACATAACATAAAACGCATCGGACGATTACGTAACATTCATATTCCATAAATTGAATGAACAAAGTTTATTTTGACATTGATTTTCGTATCTCGAAGCTACTGGAAATTAATCGATAATTCGAAATTATGGTATAGGACATCGACCGATCTCGAGTACAATTCGGAATTTATAGGTACGAGAGATGTTATCTAAGTTTTCAGAATTGGACGAGCTTTTAGGCAAGTTCAATTTGAAAACTCTCAGAAAACATCACGAGTATCTATAAATTCAAATTTGTATGAAAAGATTTTTTGTTTGTGATACACTCAACAAAATTGAGCAACTTAATTGGGACTCTACAGAGTACAATTTAGGATTTAATTGTACTACTCTTGTCCAATCAGAATCGAGTAATAATGTCGAGTGTATTATAATAGGGACCTTAAGCTGCAGGACGGCAACGACGACGACGACGGCAAACATACAATAGCACTAATTTCGCTATTCAATAGATACTCGTTGGAATGTACGAAATACTGTGCATCATTACCGTCTTATGCTGAAAGTAAGACGTGAAATGTCCTATTTTTACGTACTAAAGAGAACGGCTACGCCAAAAGCTTATCTTTGCTGATTTGCGTTATAAGTAAAGCGCTCCCAAAAGACGCCATTTTACTCTAAAACGGGGATGCTTATTGAATAAAATACTAGGTAAACACGAAATAATAATACAATAGAAGGTTGAAGCGCTTCAATTTTACCGACGTTGTCGCCCACGTTGCCGTCCTGCAGCTTAAGGTCCCTAATGATCTCATACATACGCCGCCACAGGAGTCCAACGATAACACAGGAAACCCAACATGTGCCTGGTAAGTCTGTCTAGAGACTAGTATAGCTAGTCGAAACATGGAAAAATCTCAATATTTTATGACCTTCGTTGTCACTAGATATTTGTTTCTATAACATGAACAACTGATGGCATCTTATTAGCGTGGTGAGTTGATCAATACCGCTTACGTCTGAATAGCTAATACTGTGCTTAATCATCACTAGGGACAAAACTGGTTACCTAACAGCTTTAGTCATTTTAGATCGTTTCCTTCGAGTACGAAGGATTGCTTAACCATGACATGGCTTACTGTAGTACTGTCGTTGTGTGCAATATACTACAGCAAGTGTATTGAACCCAACGACCATATGAACAAACATGATGAATTCCTGTTTAGTGCTTTTCCTGGTTCCATTTTGTCCTTTTCCATAAACGACAAAGACATCCAGAAACAAACCGCTCAAGTTCATAATAAAATGGATTGTGTATTTACGTGCCTTGAGGTTCCTTGGTGTCTATCGATGAACTTTCAAACCACAGCCCAGAATAATGGACTTCACATATGTGAGCTGTTATCAAGCGATAAATATAGTCACCCGCAGAACATGGTACAAAACAACGTATTTACTCATTTCAGCATGAAGGTAAGCCCACTTCTAACCAAACTTACAAGTAAATTCTTCATAGTACGAAAAGATGAGTAATATTTTTGGTGAGGTGAAAATGTCATGCAATTTAGGAATTTCTGTAAGTGTTTTTCATTCTCGAAAACTAACATAACAAGGTACTAAAATTCACCCTTTTCCTTCTGTTCGCCTCACAACTTGAACTAATTTAGATGTAAAATGAGTTTGAGAACCTTACGGATCTTGTCGGAATGTCATGATTCCCAAATGAGAGGTCGTCATGAAAAGGAAAGCGTTGAAATTATATCTAGATTGTGGGGTCGAATTTTCGTAAAACCTGTTTGAAAGCCTTAGACATTGATATGTATCATTGATGAGAAAGAAAATTGTGAATAGAAAGAAAGTCAAGTCAAGTGAATACTTTATTCAATCTCTGTAAAAAAAATATTTATCACAATCTAAATAAGGCAAACGATATTTCAACCAGACCGATCGTAGATTCCGCAAGGAACATTGGCGGTGTAGTTCAAACTCTAAGAATTTTTTATTATAACAAAATGTTATTTTCTTTGGTACTGCATAAGTCATCACTATCTTTTATTAACTGCATTATTCCAGTCAATTCTTCTTTTTCATGTTACGTCACCACAGTCTGCATGTTGGTGTCATTTAACAAAATACTTCTCACCAGCTTCCGTTGTTAACGGCATCACAATAGACGCCATGTTTCAGTCTTTTGACACTCTTGGGGATGCTTTGCACCATCACATACAAAGTATAATCCCTTTTTTAAATATGCGACAAATTTTTCGCAACTATCAATGTTTTTCGGTTGAACTGTTTTCTATAGGAAAGGTGAAATCTTTATTGTTTAAAAGAATACAGATTTGAAGAATTAAATGTGTTTCCATTAATTCAATTAAAGTGATGTCAATGTCAATGTCACTAAAGTTCTTTCTTTCTTTCTTTCTTTCTTTCTTTCTTTCTTTCTTTCTTTCTTTCTTTCTTTCGTTCGTTCGTTCGTTCGTTCGTTCGTTCGTTCGTTCGTTCGTTCGTTCGTTCGTTCGTTCGTTCGTTCGTTCGTTCGTTCGTTCGTTCATTCGTTCGTTCGTTCGTTCGTTCGTTCGTTCGTTCGTTTGTTCTTTCTTTAACTACAAGCATTTATATATTTTTCTTCGTGCAGAACTAAAAATATAAAATAGTTAAGTTATTTATCGGTAATTCCATTTTTCATAGAGTCCTTGTGAACCACAACCTTGTCTCAATGGTGGCACCTGTATCCTTCAGAACAACAAACAGGAATATCGCTGTCAATGTAAGAAAAGCACTCTTGGTAAAAACTGTGAAACTGGTGAGTTCTAATTAAATTTGAAATTAGTATTATTATTTTATCATTTAAAAGTCCATGCGTACAAATTACACGACTATTTTTCGTTTGCACATGACGTCATATCCGCCATTTTGGAAGTGAATTTGACTATTGGAAGATTTCTTTTTATGGAAGATTCATATCATTTAATATGAATCACTCACTTGTGGCTCATGAAATCGAAATCAACACCTTCCGTAACACATGCTATTCTTAAATCAAACCTCATCCAAAACCTGTGTGGCGGAATTTCTCACACAGTGTGAGGTACAAATCGATGTTTTCATCTCATTTCTAAAGCAATTCGTAACAACTGGCTAAAAAGAATTAACTAGAAAATGCATGTTTTTAACACTCTATGGTAATGAACAACCCTGAATAAAAACTTCTTTACTTGCTGGAAGTTGATAAGTGATTATATATGATAAAGGTTTTAGGCCTAGAGCAAAGGTCGAACTTTCCATGCACCGAACTTATTACATCAACGAATGCCACCTCATTATCACCTGATATCCATTGTTCAATGAGTTCGGTGCATGGAAAGTTCGACGTTTGCCCTAGGCCTTACACATTTGGTAAATTGAGCTTGCCATTGACATACAAACGTCAAACGCTATATTGTTTATTCACAGATAAAACTGCTTTGGCTTACTTGTAATAACTGATTTTATTATTCAAATATCGACTTTATTATTCCTTCGGAAATGTTATGAGAACTCTTCACCTACGTCCTCGAAAATTGTCCCAAGACTTATATTATACAACAAATTTTCCATAGACCGAAAGAGCAATAAAAACTCTATATCTAAGCCAAATTTCCAGCTAAAAGATGTTTTAGATACGGAGAAACGAGTGATTGATTATACTCATAATTAAGATAAAATGTATAGGTCCGCCATCTTTGTGTCCCATTGAGGGCCACAAAGATGGCGTCCAAATCACGAAGGTTGAGAATCATGTTTATATTGCACCCACTTTAATATTAATAGTAATAGTCATCGAAATGAAGTTACCAATCATCTACTAAGTCAAAAACTTATTATTTCAATCAAATTTCCCTGTTTCTAATGCTTTGAAAATACGTGACAGAATTGCGCGACAGAATTTGACTCGTGATAAATCGAAAACCAAAAATCGATAATACAAAATTATTTTGGTAAAGCTTTCCTTATGAGGGAATAAACAACATATATACCAAAACGTTTCGTGGAGTGAATGTTTTGAATTTTATTTATTTGATGACGTCACGCAAAAGCCAAGGATACATTAGACAAAACGACGGCTAATCATTCAAAAGAACATCTTATCCAATATTCTAAGTAATGTTTAATAAACGAGCAGGAGTGTTTTATCGGGTATAAAACACGAGGCGCAGCCGAGTGGTTTTAGACCCGATAAACCACGATCTGCGAGATTATTGAACGGCTTAGAAAACTTATGATGTTTGTTCTCATTGTGTACCGATTTTTTTACGAAATGAACCAAGTTTGATAGAGAAAATCCAAGTTAAAGTTTATGCAAATGAAGACGAATCTTTATCAGATATAAAATCACCTTCATGGTCATGATTTCTATTGTGTTTTCTTCATGAATTATTAATGAGTTTTCTAATTCTGATTATCCTTTATTATTTCTAATTTTTAGTATCACAAGTAGTTTTTCGTAATTATCATTGAATTGGTAAAAAAACATCGACAAAAAATGATAAATAATCTCTCCCTTTTATCTCTCTCTTTAGGTAATCCTGCATATTGTGACTTTGAAAGCGATATGTGCCTGTGGACAACCGACCCACTAAACACCTACAAGTGGAGACGTATAAAAGGATCCACACCAAGCGTATATACTGGTCCTGCTGGTGATACAACAAAAGATTTGAGCAAAGCAGGTTAGAAATGATACTTAAGCTTCCATATCTGTTAAAGAATCCTAGTAAACCAAAATGCACTGCGCGACGGAGACAATACAACGTTGCTATGCAACGCGCCATTTTCTCTGCCAGGCAAAATGGCGGTTTAGGAATCCAGTTCCATCGGTCTTGATATTCCAGCTAGATGTTTACGACCATCATGATATAATGATACATGTATTCACTTTATGCTTTCCGTAAGATTTTATAATTTTTGGCAATGAATTAACAGTAGATTCCGTAAAGTCAACGTCATGAAGACAATCTCGAACGTCGTGGTCTGAACTAAGAAAGCATTAGGCCCAAGCCTAAAAGGTTTATTAAGCTGCACACCTTCTGTTGTGAGACTCATTTTTTGCCAACACAGTTCATGAAAGGCAAAAATTTATTATTGTTTAAGGTTTTTACGTCTACGCTGAGGCTTCAGGTCCAGCGGCAAATGCGTCAACAGAGCTTCGAAGTCCGGTATTTACCGTTAATTCTGGATGTCTTCAGTTTGCATACCACATGTATGGATCAACCATGGGGTCATTGAAAGTCTATGTAATAGATAACCACACAGGAACAAAGAATATGATTTTTACGAAGAGCGGTAACCAGGGACAGGAGTGGTCTAGAGCAAGTGCAACTGTTACAAGCGCTAATGATTATAAGGTATTTAAGAAATTGTATTTCATCAGGAACATTTTCTCGGAAAGAATTCCGAGCCCCAGGCGGGATTCGAACCCGTGTCCAACTGCGCTACCTGAACTCATTTTGGTGAGCGAGGTCTAGATAGCAACCTGGTCACTTAGAACAAACGCTGTTTACATTGATTGTGAGAGATATTCAACAACTGATATGCATGTAAGATTATAAGGCGCCATTAGGTATTCATGTTATGATTACAGGAATAGATCCCTCAACCAAATATATCGCTCGTTATTAGAGTATTTATTCATGTCAAGATTGTTGTTTTGATCAGGGCGCTTTATAAAGAATGCACTGTACTTTTGCTCCAAGCATTGCGCTTCCCTTCATCTGTACTCATCTACTGCTGCGCCCCACCCGTTTGCATACGATATGTCCTGCTCGTCAAAACCACTAACCAGATTAAACATCTTGTATTCTTAACATCTTACAAACAGGTTGCGTTCGAAGTCATCAGGGGAAGCGGCTTTTACAGTGACGTAGCCTTGGATGATATATTCCTTGAAGATGGCGAGTGCACTGCTTAAGGCCCACCACTTTACGCCCCCACCCCACGTGACCTTACTCGCATGAGGTGATTATCATTATTAGATATCTATGTACAGGGGTGTGTATACATGAAATACCCTACTACACATGACCTTACTCACACCACGTGATTATCATTATTAGATATCTATGTACAGGGGTGTGTATACATGATATACCCTACTACACGTGACCTTACTCACACTAGGTGATTATCATTATTAGATATCTATGTACAGGGGTGTATATACATGATATACCCTACTACACATGACCTTACTCACACCACGTGATTATCATTATTAGATATCTATGTACAGGGGTGTGTATAGATGATATACCCTACTACACGTGACCTTACTCACACTAGGTGATTATCATTATTAGATATCTATGTACAGGGGTGTATATACATGATATACCCTACTACACGTGAACTTACTCGCATGAGGTGATTATCATTATTAGATATCTATGTACAGGGGTGTGTATAGATGATATACCCTACTACACGTGACCTTACTCACACTAGGTGATTATCATTATTAGATATCTATGTACAGGGGTGTGTATACATGATATACCCTACTACACGTGACCTTACTCACACTAGGTGATTATCATTATTAGATATCTATGTACAGGGGTGTGTATACATGACATACCCTACTACACGTGACCTTACTCACACCAGTTGATTATCATTATTAGATATCTATGCACAGGGGTGTATATACATGATATATCCTACTACACGTGACCTTACTCACACTAGGTGATTATCATTATTAGATATCTATGCACAGGGGTGTATATACATTATATACCCTACTACACATGACCTTACTCACACCACGTGGTTATCATTATTAGACATCTATATACAGGGGTGAATATACATTATATACCCTACTACACATGACCTTACTCACACCACGTGGTTATCATTATTAGACATCTATATACAGGGGTGAATATACATTATATACCCTACTACACATGACCTTACTCACACCACGTGATTATCATTATTAGATATCTATGCACAGGGGTTTATAAACATGATATACCCTACTACGCGTGACCTTTCTCACACTAGGTGATTATCATTATTAGATATATATTAACGATAGATGTTATGATATTTTCATATTGTAATGCATATTCTTCACGTGGTTGCCGTGGTTGCTAATAGGGCCAAAAACAATCCTAACCAGGAGATTTTAGCTGATTGATTGCCTCCTATTTCAATTTTTTGCCCCCTGGTAGACCTCGATCATGCCTGATTTGCATTACGATATTCAAATCATTATGGCGTTAATGTTAGTCATTACGAGGTTGAGGGGGAAAATGGGTTGTAGTGCATTCTTAGGCTGTTTTATAGGGAACAAAAAAAGATCATCAAAGAATGCACAACTTCCGAATACGAACCCTTTGAAATTCCACGGACCTTCACTGGAACACATGAATATTCTGCACAAAATCGAGGCTAACCCTGAGTACCCGGGAACTCGAATCTGGAGTATTAATTACTTATGGCATGAATTAAGCTAAGAGCGGCGTATGAGTCAGTTTGGTCCGGCAGTTTCAATTTGGTTCGGCAAACACGTTAAGTTCGACAGGGCTTACCGCATTATGTAACACTGGTGCGGCAGCGATTCACACGCCTCTCTTTTAACTAGACCTTTAGCACGACGTTAATATAGCTACGCAAACCTCAAAATGCAGTTCAACGTCTGGCGTTTTATGTCAAACTTTCAAAATTTAGCAAGGCGTCATAACGAAGTTGTTGCTGGAAGAGTGACTATATTGAATTTTATTGATGCCAAGTGTTTCTCCGTGTTTGCGGGTGTTTTTCGGGGCCTGATTTCTAGCGGTTAGTGCAGTTAGCGGTAAACGTAATGCTAAAGGTACACACTCTAGCTTCGCTTTCAATGCATACCGCTGTTCATTGAAGACCACAGAGTCATTTGCATAGGCTTAGCCTCGTTTATAAATCAGCTATTTAGAGATACCATCCATGTACAGCTTGAACATTGGTATGTTCAATCTGCACTTTCTTTAATTTACGGTTGACTTGTGCAAATGATTTGATCTTAAGCGAGGCTATACTTATGAAGATAGGTCTTTAGTCACAAAACACAGCGGTATTTAAATTACTGAATGAGAAAAGGGGCTTTTAGGTTCAGCACATGAGTAGAACGACGTATACACGACTTTCAAAAATGGCCGCCAAACTCGGTTGGGACTAGGGACAATGGAATGGAAGCGAGGTAAGTAAAGCTTCATTAGTAAACAAAATCTAGTCAGTACGATATTTTGTGTCAAAGTCATTCACCCTTACTTAAATAGACTCTTAAAAGAACTCGAATTGGTGAAATGAATGACTTTGACACAAAATATCGTACTGAGTAGACTTTGTTTACTAATGAGGCCTTACTGACCTCGCTTCCATTCAATTGTCCCTAGTCCCAACCGAGTTTGGCGGTCATTTTTGAAAGTCGTGTATGGAACGGCCCTTTTCTGCACAACACTGGATCTAAGACTTGTTCGTGACTTATTACAGTGCGACTACAAATGTTAATTGAAATTCTCAACTCTTATTTTCACGCGGAACATGATACGATGGTGACAAATTCTGGAGTTTAAACTGGCTCTTGTTCACCCCTGATCGTACACACACATGCAAAATTTAGTGAAATTTGTGAAAATTTGTGTATATTCTATTAGTTAAATAGTTCACCATGATTGGTTAATACATGCAAATTTGTTTGGGTGGTCTAGTTGGCATAGTCGCACTGTACGTTGAGTAAAATGACCAGTGTCAAAAGTACACGAGCTTGAAACTTATTTTAAGGAAAAAACAATGCATAATTGCTGCAACTTTATAATTGTTTGTTAAGTCTCTCGATATGGCAATTTTGGCATTTTCTGAACGCAACGCATTTTTAGACTGGGCTACCACAGGCAACCCAGTAAAAATAGCGTGAAACTTTGATTTGTGACAATTGGTTCACGCGTCTACCTGTAGAACCGATAAGCGCGGGAAAAGTAGATTAGACCGATTTTTACGGAACTTTTCGATCGGATAACACAACTGGTTTTCAAACTGGAATTTCGGGTTTTTCGGGGTAAAATTGTAAGCACCCTATAGTTAGTAATACGATATGAACACTATAATGGTATCTATAGGTAATAAAGAATCGTTGTATTTATGTACTGGATAAGTAGGAGCGGAGGAGAAGACGATGTCCTAAAATATTGAGGACAATTTAGTATCCCAAACGCCTTTACTGGTGCAATTCTGCCCAGTACCTCCCTCTTTAGAAGACGTTCAATTTCGAACAAGAAAGAGCTCGTATTTTATCGGTGTAATGAATATTCAATGATGCATTAGACTAATAAAACCTCACACAAAATATGCCTGAATTATTTGTTTGTTTGTTTTTATGTTTACTTTATGTTTATTTTTTTGTCTTTATGAGGTTTGTTATTGTTATATCTCGTCACAGCAGCGTCATATCACCGACACACGGGATAGTTTCGACAAAAAATAAAGTTCATGTATGCAGGTAGCAAGAGAATATTAAGTAAGAGAGCATGTGCCCCATGAAGGTTTTTGAAAATCTATTTTTAGCTCCGCGCGCAAGCCTGAGCTATTTTTAGCATGCGATTCCTGATTGGTCAGAGTTGTAGTGACTTCAATGTAAGAGAAAAATGTTTACTTTCCGAAGAGAAAAATGTCTTCAAAAGGCAGTAAAAAGTTGAAATTAAATTATTATGTATTCTTCATAGACGAATTAAACATTAAACTTAACAATCGATGTAAAAGAACATCCAAAAAGATCAAATCAAGATGGTTTTCAGTATACGAACAAGCTAAAAACTGCGAAGACGCCAGGGAAAAAATGCGATGAAAATAGCAAAGACCCTACAGTGAAGACAGCGAAAAAGCATTTATCGTAGCGTTTTCCATAGTAAATAGAGCTCAAGTTCAAGTGATTATGAAGAGTATCCGGTGACCTAACTTTAGAAACTTCGAATAACCCTCGTTCGAATTACGCTGATTTTTAGCTAAAAAATTACCTTTAAGTTGGTTCCTTCGGCCTCCCAAATCCATGGTCAATGGAGAGTTCCACAGAGAAAGGATTCCGCCATTTCGAAGGAGAAAATGGCCAAATTTTACGAAAATTTCGACCAAAAACAACGAAAATATTCATGGCCTATCCGCCATTTTGTAAACAGACCGGGTATATTTGGTCCCATGCCCTCACAATCAAATTAAACACAGGGTTCTCATTATATTTTAGTACTATAACCCTCTGTAAGTTAACTTCGTTCACTTGAAAATTGATCAAAGTGACTGATGTTTTTACAGAATACGAGCGGAAAATTGTAAACCAAAAGCTCAAAGACGTTGATCCAAAGTTATGCCTTTGAGACCCTTTGGGAGTGAGCAATGGGAGGTACCGCCGCTCAACATGCGCGGGCTTAAATGTCCCAGATTTCTGGTGACGGGGATGGGCTCTCCTACTTCATATTCTCTTGATGTTAGTTAAAGATATGTAAATGAGCCTAATGCCTGACAACCATGTTCTTTGGTAGTGGAAGAAATTGCAGTTGTTTATTGTCACTTTTTGGGCTTGGTTACGACACTTATCCTCTACGAGTCGTGCTTTTCACACTTTACTCTTGTTTTGCCAACTCAGGCGTGCTTGATGTGCACATATCACGCACGCGTGCTTTTTTTTTTTTTTTTTTTTTTTTTTAATTTATTTATTTATTATTATTTTTATTTTTATTATTTTTATTTTTATTTTTATTTTTATTTTTATTTTTATTTTTATTTTTATTTTTATTTTTATTTTTATTTTTATTTTTATTTTTATTTTTATTTTTATTTTATTTTTATTTTATTATTATTATTATTATTATTATTATTATTATTATTATTATTATTATTATTATTATTATTGCACAAGATTCCACGGCCTTTAAAGACAAAAAAATTCTTCTAATTAAAAAATTACTTCTAGAGTAATTACTTACTATTTGATTAGAGCCATTTTCGTAATTCTGTCTCATCTAAAACTTTTAGATGCCTTAGCTTTTGCTCCCATCAATAAATAAATATTCCCTTTCACAGTCCCCTGCGCCATTTTGAAAGGTAGCCGAGACGCGAGGAGAGGATGTAATCATGATTGTTTTGTAGATATAAACACAACACACAAGACACATATATGAGTGACAAAAAGATCAAAATGTTTTTGATTTCAGTCAAGTGAGACTTGAAGTATATTTCTCTTGTAAGATTTACAAAAACAAGGACGTCAACCGGAAGTGTAAGTAACTTCACTTAAGGGTTTCATGTCTTTGAAGTCCAACTGCCTTACCTGTGGGTGAGTCGATTTTACTGATAATGTTTTGAATGAAGTATCCAATGAACAGAAACCCAAAGAAAAATTATTTACACTTCCGGTTGACGTCGCCATCGTAGATTTTACAAATCCTAAAGTCTCTATGGCTATCGAGAACTAAGGTACGGTACGACACACAGTAACAAACGAAGTTCCGACTCAATAGCTAGCCAATCACCGTTGCAGCAGTTTTCACAGTTTAATTAAAATCTTGTCCCACAAACAACTGCACAGTATCCGTTTTAAAGAGTACTACAAGGATTACGAGACAATTTTCTATCCTCTTCTTACAACAGTAAGCTATCGAAATAATTTATAATCAATTTTCCGTTATCAGAGTTTTAAATACTGAAACATTCTAGATAATTTGTTAAGGTTGTGGGACATAGCAACGGTAACTATGGGGAGTCGGAGCTATGAATAGAAATGGTTTCCCGTTGTCTTCTATAATTCAACCAATCACAACGCATAGTTAAAGCTACAGTAATATAGGGTACACCTACAGTGCAATTACGAATTTGACGTATCGTGCGCGTATCCCACTCATACGAAAATCTCTTTAAAATAGTCCTTTTATAGTCACATAATTATTGACGTTTTTTGACATTCATTTACAACAAATGACCGCTAAATAAACTCGTCAACCTATTCATGAATTTTTTAAGAAATAATTTGTGAACTTGAAACCTTAATTCTTTCGATAAATGCAATCTTGATCACCTTAAATAAACTAAATTCTATTTTAGTAAGAAAATAATACCAAAATAAAAGAAACAAAAAGTGCATCAAAAGATATTTCGGAAACATTGCTTCCTTTTCAGTTTGGAAATTGTTTATATGAAAATAAGGAAATAAGTGAATTCTTGATTGGTGGGTGCCAAAATGCATCGCTTGGACTGTCTTCAATAATGAGTTAAGAAAACAGTCACGTGTCACAGCAATGACTGAATCGACCAATTAAATCAACATCTATTCGACCATTGTAAAGTTTTCAAAAATAAATCTCGTCGATTACGTCATATAGTTATTATACTATATCTCAACTTAGATTTTAAAATACTGTGTCCCACTTTTTTTTAAGAAGTCGGATAGGGTTTTGTTTATTATTCAACATGTTATGGCTAGGGTATTTTTGTTTTGCCTTCATGCAATTTTAATGTCGTATTTTTTAAACGTAAATGGTTGGTTTGTACGGTTGGGTGAGCGTTTTGATGGCAAGGTTCAAGTGGTTGTTGATGGTACCTGTAACAGGACACAAAAGTCACCAGGTTAAGACAATACGACAACATGTAAACTCAAGTTGACGTTGAATAACTGCTTGTTATGTATTCCAATGTCATAGAACTGGAATGCACTTAATGAGAGATCCATCACCGAAGACTAAACAACACTAGTTTCAGTTGTATGTCAAGACAGTAACTTCGTGTCTTCGTTGAGTTAGTCAGGATATAGACAAAATGAGAACTACCGCTTTGTGGGTAGTTTTCACACTATTCGTTGTGCTTTACCAAGTTTCTGCACACCCACTTGCCTCGCATAAACTAGCCGAGGAAAAAGATAAAGAAAACATCGAGAAACAAGAAGACAAAGATGTGAAGGAGGAGGAGAAGGAAGAGAGTGAAGACTCTGAAGAGAAAAAACAAGACGAAGTTAGTGAAGACGAAGATAATGAATCTTCTGCTGAAGAAGAAAAGGGAGAA
Organism: Actinia equina; assembly: GCA_011057435.1. NCBI lineage: Eukaryota > Metazoa > Cnidaria > Anthozoa > Actiniaria > Actiniidae > Actinia > Actinia equina. The sequence goes on along the minus strand of WHPX01000386.1, from coordinate 296,014 downwards.
GACGAAGAAGAAGAAAAAGAAGAAGTAGATTCAGATAATTCCGATAATGAAGCTAGTGGTAGTGCATCTGACGAGAAGAAAGAAAGAAACCGAAGATCGGATGAGGATTCTGGAGAAGAACCCGAAGAAGGATCCGCAGCACCAGAAAAGCGAAGCAAAGCTGTTGCAGGTAAAAATTTAAATATATTTTAACATAATCTCTCATACACCTTTCTTTTTCGTGCAAAGTAAAAGTGCATGCCAAAAAAGTAACTTTGCCATTGCAGGAATTTTACATATGAAGTTTTTAGGTGTCCATTGATATTTTTTATGATAAGATAACTAAACTTTCATGATCATTCATCACATTATGTTTAACAGGACAAAATACGGAAAATATTGAAAATATTTGGGTTTTTAGGTCATTATTTACGAACTCATAACCAATTTTTTGTGAGTTTGTTTATGTGTTATCTATAAATAATATTAGTTTGTTAAGACTAAAATAGACTTAAACAACCTATTCAAATAGTATTATTATTCTTTATTCTTTTTGGTGTTTGATATTTTGTTATAACAAAGATTTTTTACATTGTTATTCAATGCTTATTTTCAATATCAATGGGTGTTTTAACAAACTCAAATTTCCTCCACAAAACAAAGGAAAAAATTAAAAATGGTATTTCATTTTTTTTATTTTTTATTTTTTATTTTTATTTTTATTTTTATTTTTTATTTTTTATTTAGATGTTTCCTTTTATGGAATAGGGAAAGTATTTATGGAAAAAACTGTTTTCGTATTTTTGGATTTAAATTCCTAGCAAACATTTTTGCAGCTCACATAAATAATAAAAGAGCGAAAGAACAAAGAATTTTAACTAAACTTTGAGACTGTATTTGGACGGATGAAAATCACAAAACATCAATGTAACAAATTGACTTTTCTGAAGCTGAATTTGCTTTAGAGTAAAACATAAGACAATATCCATATCAGATTGGAACATTTTTTGGATTTATATATGTATGTAGATATATATTTCTAGAATATTTTTAGACCATAAAAACCTGTTGTTGCTCAGTCATGGGTGAAGGAGGTGTTAATAATTGAGTTGGTGAAAATCACCTTTCTTAATCGCAAGGGCAAAAGACAGGTAATCACGTGATTGACAATTTCTTCTCAAAACGAAATCCCTAAAGAAACCGCGAAAAAGCTAGCCAAGACAGATAATAAATATTGGGGAAATATTTTGCATGAAAAGGATTTAAGAACATTATTTTCTTTTTTAAATTTTAAAGGAAATTTTTGACACATTTAATTGATAGTTTTTCGTTATTCTCATTAGATTAAGAAAGAGTGTTTTCCATTTTCATTATTTTATTTTATAGCTTTCATCTAATGTTTTTGATTTAATATGTACTAACTGCACGCCAGCATGTCAAATTTCTTGATTCATAGTTACTAAACTGTTAGTATTTTAGGCTTTTAAGTTAACAAGACCGTTAACGTTAAAGCACCGTGGAATATCAAATGTTAACTATAGGCCCTTTGCAGGACATAATAACAAGACTGTCACTGGTCGGAAAAAAATATTCGGACTTCCCTCATTTAAAGATTATTTGCTGGAATACTAATGTCATATCCAAAACCTTTTTCAAAATTCTTTTCTTCCCTTATTATATACTTTCTATTTCAAGATACGAAGCATTTTAAAGTTTGTTTGCCATCCAGCAGAGCCTTCCCCAAGGCACGTGACTGTTTGTTGCAAAGGGGCTATTGTCATCTGTACATGTCATATATCTGTCTACAATTCCGGGACAAAATGCCTCTCCAAAATCAGTAAAAGTATGAGACATAAAATCCATATTAAAGTAAAAGACAATTTTCTTTACCTTAAAAAGAAGTATCCCACGCATTGTCCTGACAGTTGATTGGCTATCTATTTAGGAACGTATCTGCGAAAGAGGTGTTGGAGATTAAGCAACTCCCCCTCCCCATCCCCTCTACTAGCCTCAACTAACTAATATATCCATTGTTTTTTCATACCCAATGGGTAAGGAAGGGCTAGAGACACACTAGAAGCCCATTTGTCCTTTCATTACGCTCCGATGAAAAAAAAATAAAAATGCGCAGATAAGACCTTTGACATTCTACGGTGTTTGATATAAATATACTAATAATATCTTGTCATAAAACTAATTGCATGTTTGCATGGAATTCACCTAACATGCATGCAGTCTCTAAACGATGTGGAGGATTCGGTGGATTCGGTGGATTCGGTGGACTCGACGGATACGGGTTAGGCGGATTCGGCGGATATGGAGGATGTGGTGGCGACTGTGGAGGCTGTGAATGGGGAAAGCCTGGTGAGGGTTGCTGCTGTTCCAACTGCTGCGGTGGCTTCGGGTGTCCTCACTCCTGTGGAGGCTGCGGATGTGGTTGCTGCCCCAATCTTAACTTCCCTGTCACATTTGGCGCATGCGTGAACAATCCCTGCTGTGAGTGCTGTAAGAAGAAGCCACCAAAAGGCAAATGCCAATGGCCCTGCTACTGGCCTTGCTGCTGCAAGTGTACTCCACCAAAGTTTGAGTTCAAACCTCTGAAAGCCAAGCCTTTATGTCATTGCCCACACTGCTCCACCAGCCCATGTGGAGGATGCATGGGATGTGGACACAAGAAAGATGGTAAGTGATTCTTAATTACAATTTTTTTACAGGAACATTCAGGAACAAGTCTATAAAATGACCACTAAAAGATGGCCCACTTTAAGTACCAACTTGTGACAACCATGTTAGATTTAGGAAATTAAGTCAACAATTCATCATAGATGTAACGCAGTTATATCTCTTTTAACGCCAGGTGTTTCAAAGAGAAGCGATGTTGCAAAGAAATGTGGATTCGGCTTTGGAGGATGGGGTGGATACGGAGGCCTTGGCTTGGGCGGACACGGTCTTGGCTGGGGAGGATATGGCCTTGGATGGGGCGGATATGGTCCTGGATTTGGCTTCGGTTATGGATTCCCACACTTTGGCTTTGGATATGGCTACTAGATACACCTCAAGTAAGTTGACAACTGCAGCTCTTTTTTTCATTGTATTTTTAGGCCATGTTGGTCACAAGCTGAGTTGACTGCCTTTCCCGAAAGGGATTATGGGTCAACTATTTTTGGTTAGCATTTCCCTCGCAGAGGCTAAGTGCAATGTAGAATTCTCGTGTTGAATGAACTAGTTTTATACAATGAATTCCACTAGTAGCATTTATGAAGATAAATGAAAAGAATGAAAAACTCATGTTTCAATCATGGGAAATGCTAATCAAAATATGATGTTGAATCCTCATTCTGAATGGTTTACCTTGATATTATTCTGATGGTCAACTCAGCTGGATTTACGATTCACTTTTACTAAAGATTTACTCGTTGCACGAGGTTTTATTAAGTCATTTGCCTTATAGCGACATTTTTAAAAAAACATTTTGCAGACTCCTTTGAACACTTCAGTTCTTTTGTTTAAATCATTAGAACTAATATGACAACTTGCATTATAGCATCTTATACTACAATTACCATAATCCCTTGCGCAATTTCTTTTTTTCCGTTCATTAGCACGCTTAGAACACTTGCATTAATCTATCATTTACTACGACTTATAGAATCCCTTACACACCTTCTTTTGTTTAGTTAATTAGCACCAATCGTCTAACTGAACAAAATCGTATTAATGCTTGTTAATTAATGTTAGCAATGTCTTCTTATTCTTCAGATACCCACTAAAACCAGCATCGACTTGGACACCATCGTCATAACAAAACAACCGCCATAGCCTTGAATAATGTTATCATATCCACAAAACTCGAATCAAGAGACTTAACATAACCAATTAACCTAATATTACATTAATTTTGATTGTCGTTGTTTTGTTTTTGTGCTTTATTTATTTAAAACCAGAGAAGGTTATTTTTGCTATACCATTTTGGGTACGAAATTCAAGGTAGATCTGAACCGTGAATACATATATATTTATTTATTTAACGTATGTTAGAAATAGACATTTCAGAGACATTGAGAGTCGTTACAACTTTCTGTAAATGTTAGAGGTTGATAGAAATTGACGAATGGAATAAAATTTTTGAATCAATTTTTATCTTGCATGAATTATAGTTTTAATTTAGTATAAAGGCATGCTGCACTAATATGATTATGACATGTATCTATTTAATCACATTACTAGGACAAGAAACTATGATGTTGTTTTCAGGTTGCCGTTTCCCGATCTACCTACTCACGTCTTACAAAATGACTTCACATTTGTCAATGATGACATTAGTCTATGAGTTAGATATTGAACTAATAACCAGCATGAATTGCATGTCACCTAATTGCATGAAACTAATCTTATTTGCATGCAGTTAAGAAGCGATGCGGTGGATTCGGTGGCTGTGGCGGCTTCGGTGGAATCGGGGAATTCGGCGATGGATTCGGTCTCGGAGGCGGCGGTTGCGGAGGCGGCTGCGGCGGTTGCGGCGGTGGATGTGGTGGTGGCGACTGTGGCTGCTGTGAATGGGGAAAGCCCGGTGCTGGTTGCGGCTGTTCCAACTGCTGCGGTGGCTTCGGGTGTCCTCATTCCTGCGGAGGCTGTGGATGTGGCTGCTGCCCCAACCTCAACTTCCCATGCACGTTCGGCGCATGCGTGAACAATCCCTGCTGTGAGTGTTGCTCCAAGAAGCCACCAAAAGGCAAATGCCAATGGCCCTGCTACTGGCCTTGCTGCTGCAAGTGTACTCCACCAAAGTTTGAGTTTAAACCTCTGAAAGCCAAGCCTTTGTGTCACTGCCCACACTGCTCTACCAGCCCATGTGGAGGATGCATGGGATGTGGACACAAGAAAGATGGTAAGTATTTGACTTTATTTTTCTGACCTATTTTACTGGGGATTAATAACAGCACCAGAGAAGATACATTATCAATGAATACAAGCTGAAAGGCAGAGCTAACATATTTTCCCTTGATGAGTTTAATTCTCCAGTGAAAAATAAGATAAAATAAAAAAGAGTTTGTTTCTATCATCCTGTCTTACAAAGCCAAAATAGGGTTTCTATTCATGGACTTGGCACCACACGTGAATAGAGTCTTTTATGTCTTTCCTTTGATTCAGGTATTTTTTCTCCGGTTTCTCCAGTTTTCTTTCGTCCGGCAAACCTAACACACGAAATTGCAATTTCATCTGTGAGTTAGCCATGCCCTACCTCTGATCCGGCAGAGTTTGTTTCAGGGATCGATCTGTGAGTTAGCCGCGCCCTGACTTAGATAAGCCCAGAGTTCGTTTCAGGGTTCTATTTTTGAGTTATATTAGCGGTGCCATGACTCTGATCAGCCCAGACGTTGTTTCAGGGTTCAAAACATTTGAAGATTTGAAAACCTTATTTTGTTGTTAGAGGTAGAGAATGTTTTTCACTAAAAGTTATATTCTCTGTTTTTTAAGGAAAACCCAAGCCAGGCAAGAGAGACACAATACAGAAGCGTTGTGGTTGTGGTGGATTTGGAGGCTATGGAGGCTATGGAGGCTATGGAGGCTATGGTGGCTTTGGAGGCTATGGAGGTTATGGTGGATATGGTGGATATGGTTTTGGAGGAACTTTCTTCCCTGGTCTTGCACATGGATGGAGTTCTCTTCCTGGATATGGTTATGGATATGGACTCCCATACTTCTAAATAAAATGTTAAGTAAGTATATATAAGTAAGTATAGGGCAAAATCCCGAAGGATATTTCGGAAATTAATTACGATACCGAGTCCGGGAATCGAATCCGGGTCGCCTAGGTGAGATATTTGATTCCCTGAATACCAATAATTTCCAAGTGGAAAAGCCAGTGAAAACTCTTTTTTGTTTCAAATTTTCTAATAGGAAAATTGTTTCTTTGGTTGCAGTTGCTAACGAATGGAATAGAGCTTCAAGGAAGAGCTGGTCGAGTGTCTTACCGATCCCCAACAATTTTATTGTCTTTCCGTTCTTTGGAAACACCTTGCAATATAGTGTCTTTGATTTGATGGAGGCCATCTTGGAAATAGTAACCAGGCCTGTGCATGACAACGAGGTCATCGGTGACCTTAACCCACTAATGATAAAAATATATTTATTATTGAAGATGTAGCAACCAGTGGCTTTGCTTTAGGTAAAGAAAGCCTGTGTGGTAGTCCTTCTAAGTAGCTGCCATTCTCAGCTGTTAACTTTAGCTATTTTTACCTTTTACTAACCCACGATTGACTTATGAATTATTAACAGAACATATACAAATAATGATGATAATATATAGTAACAACGAAGTTTAATGTAGAGATTTGTTAGTAATGAAATAAAGATATTAATCCTTGTTGCATGTGGGGATTACTAATGCATGGGAATAATAAAGATTATTGCATGGAAGGAATGTCTATAAGGACGGGCAATAGACCTCTTCGGCTCTGACGTAATGTTTTCCCATTTCGGACCACATGTCATTCCCTAGAGTATCATTTCTTTGTTTAAGGTTTGCGCTCGGTTGCACATGAGAAGACACATGAATATGGATACAGTTCAAACAAAGAATCTTATTGTCAAGGGAATGACACGTGGTCTGAAATGGGAAAACATTACCCCAAGAGGTCTATTGCAGCACGCTTACAGTTATATTACTTGAAATATACATTTGATAGTGTTGGCAGCAGTTATAGTGGCATGTTTCAATCGAGAGTGTTTATCATAGAGTCGTTAGAATTTCAGTTGTTGCTGGACGGTTCCCGTAGGGGTCTAAAGATCGGATCCAATTGGAAACCGAATTCTTTAAATCGAATTGAGAATTTACATGTTCAGAATAATGCAACTACACATATTGGTTATATTATATGTTTTCGATCTTAAGATGATTGTATTCTTGTTGAAAAACCTGCCAAAAACCGAAGGATTCGCCATCTTTATCAACAACAAACTTCTTCACCATTTACTAAGAACAAGAGGAATGCATCACCGTTTTATGTTCTTCGTTGTCGCATCCGTACTATCCTTTTTATACATGACGATACATCTCAGCTTTTCTTTTAGTTGTCGTTTTTTTTTTTCCGCCAAGCATTACGGGGTGTTTTATGTGTAAAAGAAGCTACCCTGTCTCTTACGAAGCGAAGGGACGGTTGCTAACAAGCTTCAAAAACCTTCAAAAAGCATCATCAATATCATTTGTCCAAACTCTCTTTTATCGATATTTCGAACATCATTTAAACATGTCCAAGATGACTTTATCAACGCAGAAGAGGTTTTCAGAGGAATTTTTTAAGCAACGCCTCTTGGAGGGGAGGTGAGTACGTTGAGGTTTATCTGCATGCGTTGGTTTTCGCTTTGCTAAGAGCAGGGTAGTCTTCTTGTGCTAGATATTAGCGTCGTTTGTCTGTAATATTCGGTTGCATAAATTAAAAAAGCCTAGAAATGAATGCCTTTAGGGTGCATGTTTTTTTTTTTACAGATTTAAGTCCCGTGTAGTTATTAAGGCTTTCTTCTCTTTCTGTTCACTCACACACCTCCATTCCAACCTACCTAATTGCATACCTACCTACCTACCTACCTACCTACCTACCTACCTACCTACCTACCTACCTACCTACCTACCTACCTACCTACCTACCTGCCTTCCTACCTTCCTACCTCCAACTTTCTACCTTTTTTTCCTTCCTTCCTTCTTTTTTCTCTTATCTTCCTTTGCTCGTTGCTTGCATTCTTTCCTCTTTCCTTCCCACACTCCTAATAAAGCCATTTTTAAAGGTTCTATGAACTTTTAAATTCTTATTCCTAGTACATTTAATATGGCATGTTGTGCAGCTCCTGTATAGTAACTCAATCTTTCCATCTAGATCTTTACTGACATGTACTCAAAATTACTTACTCTATAAAAATATCTTTCAGCCAAACGCTGTTTAAAAAAACGTTGCTTAAAGAAACGATGTCTGAAGAAGCGCTGCTCCAAGAACATTCCTAAACGTAGCATGGGTTGCTGTGGTAATTGCTGTGGAGGATTTGGTTGCCCATGCACCAGTTGCTGCTGCAATGGCTGTGGATGTGGCGGCATGACTTTCCCAGTTACCTTCGGCGCATGCGTCAAAAATCCTTGTTGCGAGTGCTGCAAAGGGAAGCCTCCAAAGGGCAAGTGTAAATTCCCTTGTATGTGGCCCTGCTGTTGCGAGTGTACGCCCCCGAAGTTCAAGTTCAAACCTTTGAAGTCCAAGCCTTGTTGCAAGTGTCCTTGTTGTGGATGTGGCAAACGAGGAGGTAAGGAAATGAAATACTAACCCATCAAGACTTTGTTTTCTATAAAATGATTCAAACATTTAGTCCAGCGTTTTTGCTCGGATGGCGAGTCTGTAAAGCTCTAGCCTCTCACCTCTGGGGTCTCAGGTTTGATTCATGGATTCGACATCACATGTGAATAGAGTATCACGTTAGGTTTTATCATTGATTCGGGGCTTTTTCTCCGTGTATGCATCCTTAGTTGTTTTGCAGATTTGTCTTGATTCTCATTGGCTAATAGCTGTTCTCAGTTAAGCTGGATAAGTTCAAATGTTTTTCTGTTCGTTCTTCAGCCAAGAAAAGTGGTTCGTTGAAGAAGCGTTGCAAATGTCGATTCTTCTGTGGCGCAACACCGGTCATGATTATCCCACTGATGTCCCCGATGCCGGGCACCAAAGCAATGATGTCCCACATGCCACATCATAAACCACTGGCCTTTACCGCGCATGCGCCGAAAGAATAAAGGTAAAACAATCAAATTAAAGAGAATTTTATTCAAACTTTTAAAATAAGATTTTAGGTTCAATAGTCTGTTTAATGCTTTTGCGCATGAATATGTCAGCCACATTGAATAGTAACAAATTCTCCAAATGAAAGTTTCTGAAAGTGAGGTTGAGTTAGACTCAAGAGAATGACACGTGGTTCGAAATGCAAACATTAGTCCCATTCTAGAGCGATTTTCATATGAGTGGGAAACAATACTTTGAATTCTTAACTGTTGACTACTGTACTGTAAAGTGTCTTACCGTAACCGTAACTACGCTTTGCGATTGGATGAATTCACGGGAAGACAATGGGAAGCCTTTACGACATGTCGTACCGTGTACGTGCCGTAAGTCAGTACCGTATGTTTCCCACTCATACGATAACCATTCTTATGGGTATCCATTTCAATGTTATGGCATGTCATTCTGTGTACGTGCTGTACGTCAGTACCGTATGTGTCCCACTCATACGATAACCATTCTTATGGGAAGCCATTTCATTGTTGCGGAATATCGTACCGAGTACATGCTGTAAGTCAGTACTGTATGCTTCCCACTCATACGATAACCATTCTTATGGGAAGCCATTCCAATGTGTAGCGTGTACGTGCCGTACGTCAGTACCGTGGCTTTCCCATTCACATGAAAACCGCTTTATTGAACATTTACTCATGCGATTTTTTTCTCTTTTCAGCTTAAAACCCAAGGAATAATAATCGTTGAACAGAATATGAATCTGGCCTTATCGTAATCCTAGACATGACCTTTCTAACTGTTACTAATAAGAACATTATTAATGTTTTGATATTATTCATGGTCAGCGGTATATACAATAAAATGATAATACCCGAGTATTATTGGTTTTATTTATTAAAATACTTTAATTTATATGTAATTAATTATTAGATATTAATTCTTATTAATAATTTATCTGTCTTACCTACGGTATTTGTATGTACTCTGCATGTGAGCTTCAAAAAAAGGTTTGTTAAACCAACTTTGAAGTTATATTTTATCATTTGTAATATTATTTGTCTTTATTTAAGTTATAATATTTTACATTTTATGGTAGAATATTTCAGTTTTTACTTTTCTCAATACTTTGTGATAGTAGAAATAACAACAAACTTTGCGTTGATGTCACGTTTATGTTTAAGTTCATGTCACGTTTTTCATTATCATTTTTTAGTTTTATATAGTATTTTACTGTTGTTTTTTGTTTGTTTGTTGTTTTTTTTTCGCTTAGTTTTTACTCTATTACATTTGCTTTTCTTGATTTTCAGCCTTCATTTTATTTTTTTCTACGAGATTTTTGGTTTCTGAGCATTAGATGATTATCAACTGTTAGATGATTATTAACTATTTACTATTATTAACGCAGTTTATCATTTGCATTATCAGCCAAACGTCAATGTGGATGTGGATGCGCTCACGGTGGTAGCTGGGGTGTCTGTGACCTATGTCATCACAATTGCCATGACGACGGATGGTGTGGTGCTGGATGTATGTGTGGTAATTGCTGTGGTGGTTTTGGTCACCCACAGACCAATCATGGCTGTAACAGTGGATGCTGTCCTTCCGTTACCTTCCCTTGTACCTTCGGCGCATGCGTCAATAATCCTTGCTGTGAGTGCTGTCGTGAGCCGGCTCCCCCCGGAAAATGCAAGTGGCCTTGCTTGTGGCCCTGTTGCTGTGAATGTACACCTCCAAAGTTCAAGTTTAAACCTCTGAAGCCCAAGCCTGTTTGTCACTGCCCACACAACCACTGCGGCTGCGGACACAAGAGATCAGGTATATATTTATACTAATTGATGGCACAAACGTACTATATTCTAGGTAAACTCAGCACCATTAAGGCATGGCTCTTTTGAGGAAGTGATGGAAAATCAGTTATTTATTCATATCTTTGACAGTTTATAATGAATCTTTCCCAATTTTGGCTCGTAGTAGTAATTCTTCAAGGCAAGCAATTACCACATATGTGTTGCCATGGAAACCATGTCACGTGACCACAAGGCCGCCATCTTGGATTTTTTAAACAAGCCTTTTGAAGTCCTATTGAAACTACTTCAAAAGTCCTGAAAATCCATATTCCTTTTTATATTTGCATAGCCTATATGGATCTAATTGGATATCTTGGAAATTATATTAAGTTTAATTTTTAGAATATTTTCAATTTTTTGGAAAAAATAGAAAATATTCTAAAAATTAAACTTAAGATATTTTCCAAGATATCCAATTAGATCCATATAGGCATTGTAAATATAAAAAGGAATATGGATTTTCAGGACTTTTGAAGTAGTTTCAATAGGACTTCAAAAGGCTTGTTTAAAAATCCAAGATGGCGATCTGGTTGTCACGTGACTTAGTTTCCATGGCAACCAAGGCTTTAAGGTTCCTTTTTTTCACAAAAGACATTAACTTGCCAAGTTTGGGTAAGATTCGTAGAAAACTGGCTATGATATAGCTAAACAGTTTTTCATCTGAGAGCCATGCCTTAATGATGCTGAGAAGGCTCGCTCCACAAGGCACACACACACACCACCACCAAAACGAAGCCTCTTGTCTAGTGTTATCGTATGATCACTTGTAAAAATCAAAAATTGTAACAAGATCGCAAAAATATGCTGGAAAATACCACAGGACCACCATTACTCATTGCCACGGACAAGATATAAATTATTTTACAGTTCTTTGGTTTTCTTATTTTTTAATCTGTTTTATTCTTTACCCAGAAATTTGTTCTGGAAAGCGTCGCCAGTTTATTGCTCCTCTCGCTCCAGCCTACGTCCCTGCCGCCGTCAATCCCTATGGATACGCCCCTCATGCATTAGTGCCCGTAGCTCCACCACCTTACGTTTATGAACCCCCTCTTGCTTACTATTAAATACTCAATAGGTAAGTCAAGCATAAAATACAAGCGGTTACTTTGCTTATATTTAAGACGACTGTGGGCACATCTTAATTTAATGTAACATATTGTAAATTTATCTGGCCCTAAGGAATGTTTGAAAGGAGAATGGAATTTTTTTTTTTGTTTGTTTGTTTGTTTGTTTGCTTGTTTGTTTTTGTTTTGTTTTGGTTTTTTTTTTGTTTTTTGTTTTTTTGTTTCTTTTTTTGTTTTGTTTTGTTTTTGTTTTTTTTTGTTATTTATTCTAAATTCAGTGCCTTAGATAGAAGTCGCAGATATCATAATCAAGAAATGGCATGATTTTGATGATTTTGATAATCTTCCCCCAGAATTTTCTTTTTGCGGTGCAGTCACTTCAAAAACATCTACATGTAGTCACGCAACAACCGTCACGCAAAACACACACCAACTCAAATCTGTGGGTTATCAATCTATGAGACACAAATGCAAATCCCTCCTCCTTTTCCCAACTTAAGCCCCTCCGCCCAATAAACTAAGACACCACTTCCCTTCATCCCTATAAATCCACATAGCCCTAGCTCTTAAATTAAAGACCCTCTCTTACGACTGGTAAAATTCTTGTCATTTCAGTTACTCAATGATTGATCAGCCAAAGACTGCTTTCTTCAATGGACAATTCCATCTAACCCATTACCCAAGGACGAGTGGTCCTGGTTCTTATGTTTCGCAGCGACCAATCAGCAACAAGGGACTAGGAATGACCAAGCAATTAACACAACATTAAGAAAAGCAGCGAAAATTATAAGAATACTAAACAGTTCAATAATATATGTTCTTGTACTTTTTCCACTATTCAAAAAATTAATCAATTAAAGCACTCTATTAACAAATTGTATCTTGTTACAAGCATGAATCGGAAATAAATACCATTGGTGATTTCAATCGTTGTCTGTTTTAATTCATCATATGCTGTTTCAATGCCAACAAGCTTACACACGGTTGATACAAATACTCTCATTAGAGCTGATTACGATCAGTAAATGGGAGTAACACAGCTTCGCAGATTAGATACGAATTCAACCTTTCTTATGCCCAGCGATTCAACTGAGGGCCAAATAATAATGGAAATAATAAATACATTTATCTTATTTTAATTTTACATCAAAAATTTACCCTTTCGTAGTTGTAAACGATGAGGTGAATATTTGACCTTTGACTTCGTGACCTTTAACCTTTGACTTTAACCTTTGTATCTTTAAACTTTTTTATTTAGTTAAATGGTGATTAGAGTAAACATACTGCAGTTGTTTAACTGACCTTTGAACTTATTTTTTCATTTTCCTTTCGATTCTAGTTATTTATAAAGTGCTACATTTTTAAAATTAAATTTTGCATAGTATCTCCTTTTCATTTTGAATTCATAGAGATGTTTACTTTAGATGTTTATCACAAATATATTCTTACTTATACTCTTTATTCCTTAAGTAACTTGCATGGTCAAATCTTGATATAACTAAGAACTTGATTATTGAATGTTTTAATTAATCTTGGTGTTTTATATCTTCTTATTTACTTTATATTTAAAACAAACTTAAATACTTTTCCCTCTTAAAAATATTTATGGAACATTACTTTTTCAACTTTTCTAAAATATGTATTTTTTTTATTTTTTCAATCAAACGTTGTGGCTGTGGATGTGGTGGAGGCTTCCATGGTTATGGTGGAGTGGAGCACATCTATGATGGGGGCTTCGGACACGGTGGTTTTGGCGGTCATGGCGGCTGCGGTTGTGGGGCTAGCAGCCACGGTGGTAGCTGGGGTGTCTGTGATTTGTGTCATCACAACTGCCATGACGACGGATGGTGTGGTTCTGGATGTATGTGTGGTAACTGCTGTGGTGGTTTTGGTCACCCACAGACCAATCATGGCTGCAACAGTGGATGCTGTCCTTCCGTTACCTTTCCTTGTACCTTCGGCGCATGCGTCAATAATCCTTGCTGTGAATGCTGCCGTGAGCCCGCACCTAAGGGCAAGTGCAAGTGGCCTTGCTTGTGGCCCTGTTGCTGTGAATGTACACCTCCGAAGTTCAAGTTTAAACCTCTGAAACCAAAGCCTGTTTGCCACTGCCCGCACAGCTGTGACTCCAGCCCTGGACACAAGAGATCAGGTACAACTCCAAGTCTTGTAAAGCTACGTCAATGTGTCTATGATAGCAATCATACAATACAAATCTTTGAAAATTGGTCTGCGCTCGCGAGTATTTACAGCAAACATTTTTATCGTGTAACAGGACCTTAATGTTTTTTCCCCAGCAGATGTTGCTTTTGGAATGCACCGCCGCTTTGCTGCTCCTTATGCCCCATCCTTTGTACGTCCTTCTTCCCGTCACCATGGATACCGTCACTATGGATACCGCAGCTTTTTACCAAGGACGCCACACCCATACATGTATGGACATCATCTTCCTTATTACTGAGTAGTTTATAAACTTGGTAAGTAAATCTGCAAAAAAATGTGATGTAGGATTTGATGATGTTGGATCTAGAAATAAAATATTTGGTCTTGCTTTGTTTAAGTATACTTCTCAAGTAGCCTTCTTTATTCCCATGTGAGAGGATGCACTTCAAAAAGCACCCATTTTTCGGGATCTTCGGTAATAAAATACCGTTGGTAGCTTATACCACAAAGATCTTTAAGCCCCGGAAACCTTTATTTTATCTGTCTAATAAAACATGTTCCAAAGTTAATCATAAATTTTGATTTTTCTCTACCTATAGTTCCTGTGATTTCGACCCATCAACTACCTTCCGTTCCACATTGTAGCTCTTCATGATCATCAATAACAAGATGCGTTAGCATGGATGTAGTATGACATCCAATCAGAAAAGACAGGAGAAGCTCATGAGCCATTGATGTGGTTCAATGCTAAAGCCGTGACCCATGCTGAAATCTTGTGCAGTATGAGGCTTTGAAACGTATTGTTCTCATAATCTTTAAACAAGTTTGTCCATTTTTACGCATGAACCAATAAAAAAATGATTTCAAATATTTAGATGTTTTTTCTACCACCATCCCTGCGCCTCCCTTCTATCTTTTTTCCCTTCTTTTCCTTCCTCACTCTTTCCTTCCTCACTCTTTCCTTCCTTCGTTCATTCCTTCCTCACTCTTTCCTTCCTCTTTCTTTCCTTCCTAACTCTTTCCTTCCTTAGTTCTTTCCTTCCTCACTCTTTCTTTCCTTCGTTCTTTCCTTCCTCACTTTTTCCTTCCTTCGTTCTTTCCTTCCTCACTCTTTCTTTCCTTGTTCTTTCCTTCCTCACTCTTTCCTTCCTTCGTTCTTTCCTTCCTCACTCTTTCTTTCCTTCGTTCTTTCCTTCCTCACTCTTTCCTTCCTCACTCTTTCTTTCCTTCGTTTTTTCCTTCCTCACTCTTTCCTTCCTTCGTTCATTCCTTCCTCACTCTTTCCTTCCTCACTCTTTCCTTCCTTCGTTCTTTCCTTCCTCACTCTTTCTTTCCTTCGTTCTTTCCTTCCTCACTCTTTCTTTCCTTCGTTCTTTCCTTCCTCACTCTTTCCTTCCTTCGTTCTTTCCTTCCTCACTCTTTCCTTCCTCACTCTTTCCTTCCTTCGTTCATTCCTTCCTCACTCTTTCCTTCCTCACTCTTTCCTTCCTCACCCTTTCCTTCCTCACTCTTTCCTTCCTTTGTTCTTTCCTTCCTTTTTACCAAGATTTTCAATGGAAGATTTGCACCATCCCAATCAAAACAATCCCTTTGCTCTCGGGAATCGAGTTCTTTCTCATGTAAAACGAATATATTGTTCGTGTCGTGTAACATGAATGGCATCACGTGATGGTGCAAAACCTCTATGCTGCTGCACTAGCTGCACTACGTTTTCAACAGCGCATATAAAACGGTCTGTCTGATCAAATTACTTCTACCTGCCCCCCTCCCCTCCCCCCTAGTGTATGACAAGCTTTACAACTAATTTTTTAAAAACAATTTCAACCAATGCACTAGAATTGGAAGATTACAGTACAAATAAAACTCTTTTCATAACGAACATCATATCCGAAACTATCTATCATTTTCTCGGAAGACTTTTTCTTTTGCTAAGCTCGAGTTTGTGTATCTCCTTGGTGAGAGGCGAGCGCTTTTACCACTAGGTCACCCGTCAGTTTCCACCTGTATGATATTCCCAGATCCTCCCGGTCTACTTCTCCTTTCGAAAAAGAAAAAAATGAAAAATATTTTTATAACGTTTATTGTTTTAGTATTTTTAATTGGAATCCGTGGACATTTCCATCAACATGCAACAAAAGCCTCTACAAAAGCCTTAGGAAGTGTCCTCCACGCCAAACGATCGAAGATTTCATGGAAAGATGTTCAGCGTCAGCTTTCACTTGGTTTATTGCTTTCCAAACGGGATATTTCTCCTAATCATCAGTACTTTGGAAAAACAGTTGGTAAAGATACAGCTATAGATGTTAACAAGAAAATTTCCTTCAAAATTTCCTCCAAAGGCATCGAGAAACTCAAGAGTACCGGAGAAAATAAAGATGATAGAAGACAAATGAATGGAATTACCCGTTGTATTAAGTTCAAACGTTCCCGTAAATCGATATCGAGTTCAAGTGATTCAAAATGTCTATGCTTCATCTGCTGCAAGAGGAATCTTACTAAACTAAAGGTGAAGAAAGTCATAGGTCTTCTTAAAGATGCCCTTTTGAACTTACAGTATCCACCACCGAAGAAGAAGCTAAAGCCTCAATGTGACATGGGTGTATGTTCCTTGCCCTGCAGCAACTGTGGGTGCTGTGGGTGCTGTGGACCATGTTACCAGAAGGTAAAAGTGAAATATCATCCACCAAAATTTGACCTCAAGGCCATGAAAGGACAGTTAATGTGTGGATGTGGATTTGGGAATCCTTGTGGAGGATGCTTAATGAGAACGTGATGCTCTCTCGTGGAAAGATGTCCTTGCTCCTTTATCATTTTACAATGTAAAGATATTCAGCAATTGATTGCCTTACTAAGACTACAAGTTACAAAAAAACGTGCATGAGTTTAATTTTATAATTGATTTATTTTTTAAATATTTTTAAAAGAATTTTTAACGTAATTCGTTGAATTTTATTGAACGTTCTCCTTTGTTATTTTACATGGCGTTTGTTTTAAATTTTTGACCCATGACTGTGAATTTTAATAAAACTATAATCATGCCTCTCTTTTCTTTTCTTTTCTTTTTTATATATATTTATTTTATATTTTATGTTTATATTTTTATTGGTAAAATTAATGAAAAAGACGGCATCAATGTTTCATGTCTTCTTTTAAGTACCTGCAACAGATCTTCATGTAAGTAGATCAAAATGTGCTAAACTAGACAGGTGTGTAGTGAAGCGAAAAATCCACAAGTCAACCATCATTTTTGCTTCTAAATCTAAATATCATGATTGATAAAACTGTCAACTTTAAAAGCAATTGCAACAATCTCGGTTGTTGGAAATTACTGTGATGGCGATGGAAATCGTGATAAATATACGTTGTTCAAGAGGTGAAATATCTATCATGAAGACATTGTTAGGGACCTCTACGGAATTAATATAGATGTCATAATGGATATCTTCCTCATGACACTCTTTTTGACTTCTTTTTTATCGTGTTTGGCAGCTAAATATCACAATGATAGCGAGTTACATGCTTACCACAAGTTTTATAAATATCTTGATGGAGTTGAGGGCTTCAACGGTGTTGTTCTTCGACAAAAAGACAATTATCATCCTAAGAATACTGTTTTTGTTGTGGAAAAAAATGGAAAGGGTTTTTCCGTGACCAAACGAACAGAAGAAGAAAGACCTGATACTCCTGTTAAAGAAATCTCAAGAGGAAGGTTTGGTAAACTTTATAAAATTCTTGAAAAAGCTGTAAAAACATTAGATAGTAGTAAAGATGATGATGATGAAGAGGAAGAAGAGGATGATGAACAAGTGCAAGATGAAGAACGTGATGAAGAAGAAAATGAAGACGAGTCTGCAGCCAAAAAGAAGAAGAAAAAGACCAAAAAAGAGAATGATGATACAGCGGAGGTCAAACTGAAGGACAAAAACAAAGACAGCAAAAAAGACGATGGTGGTGATTCACAAGACGACGGAGGGGGTGGGGGCTCAGTATGTTTTATGCCATGTGGAGCGAATTTTGGTGGAGGATGCTTTAATCCAGGTCCTTGTGGTTGCAGTGGATGCCGAGGATGTATGTCGTGTGGAGGAAGCTCTTGCCTTAATCTACCTTGTTGTCCATGTTGTTGCGGTTCTGGTAAGAACTTAGAAGATGTTTGGATGTTACCCACGCTTATTGTTAATAAAGCAGGCGGAGCTCCAGTAAGTTCCAACTTATGGCTTCCAAAATGGCTCACTTCGGCATTGGGCTTGCCTCCTGGTGGCGGGGCTTCAGCTGCTGCTGGGGGCGGAGGAAGTGCTGCTGCTGGAGGTGCTGCTGGAGGCGGAGGTGCTGCTGGGGGCGGAGGTGCTGCTGCTGGCGGAGGTGCGGCTGGAGGCGGAGGTGCTGCTGGGGGCGGAGGTGCTGCTGCTGGCGGTGGTGCTGCTGGAGGAGGAGGTGCTGCTGGTGGAGGAGGTGCTGCTGGAGGTGGAGGTGGTGCTGCTGGGGGAGGTGCTGCCGGCGGGGGAGCTGCTGGGGGCGGAGGTGCTGCTGGAGGTGGTGCTGCTGGCGGAGGTGCTGCTGGTGGAGGAGGTGCTGCTGGGGGAGGAGGTGCTGCTGGTGGAGGAGGTGCTGCTGGTGGAGGTGCTGCTGGGGGAGGAGGTGCTGCTGGGGGTGGAGGCGCTGCTGGTGGAGGTGCTGCTGCAGGGGGAGGAGGTTCTGCTGGTGGAGGTGCTGCTGGCGGAGGTGCTGCTGGGGGTGGAGGCGCTGCTGGTGGAGGTGCTGCTGGTGGTGCTGCAGGGGGAGGAGGCGCTGCTGGTGGAGGTGCTGCTGGGGGAGGAGGTGCTGCTGGGGGTGGAGGCGCTGCTGGTGGAGGTGCTGCTGGTGGTGCTGCAGGGGGAGGAGGTGCTGCTGGCGGAGGTGCTGCTGGCGGAGGTGCTGCTGGTGGAGGAGGTGCTGCTGGTGGAGGTGCTGCTGGGGGAGGAGGTGCTGCTGGGGGTGGAGGCGCTGCTGGGGGAGGAGGTGCTGCAGGGGGTGGAGGCGCTGCTGGTGGAGGTGCTGCTGGTGGTGCTGCAGGGGGAGGAGGTTCTGCTGGTGGAGGTGCTGCAGGGGGAGGAGGTGCTGCTGGTGGAGGAGGTGCTGCTGGTGGAGGAGGTGCTGCTGGGGGAGGAGGTGCTGCTGGTGGAGGAGGTGCTGCTGGTGGAGGAGGTGCTGCTGGGGGAGGAGGTGGATGGAAACTCAAAGGAGGTGGAGGTGGAAGGGGTGCTGGCGCAGGAGCAGGAGCAGGAGCAGGAGCAGGAGCAGGAGGTGGCGGCGGCGGTGGTGGTGGAGGAGGAGGAGGTAAGGGTGGAGGAGGCTCAAAAAGTAGCAAAGGAGGAAGCTGGAGTTGGAGCTCAAAAAGCAGTAACAAAAGAAAAGACAAAAATGAGGACGAGGAAGACACAGAAGACGAAGATGGTGAGGTTATGTTTGTATATGACAGAGCGCAAATCAATCAATTTAGAAAAGCACAATACCAAGGTAACACTGGTGAAATTGCAGGAATAATAAACACAGAATACCATTCATCAAAAAAGGAAAAATATTTATCGGGACAAAAATTGTCAAGCTTACCGAGTAGAAATACAACATATAAAATGGAATCCAAAGTCTCTGCCTTAGATGAACACTTAGCATCTTACAATGGACGAAATTTAATAAACAATAGCAGTTTAACTAAAGACCTTTTGGAGGCCCTTGAGGAAACAGGACATGAATATAGAAATAATGACTCCCATGAGAATGCATTAAGAAACTCCGCAGCAAAAATCCTAAACAATTTACTTAGTGAAAGAAACAATTCTAAAACCATAATTTCAAAAGTTAAGTCTTCACAAGAAACAATACCTAGGAAAACGGTTGTCAAATCAATCAAATCAAGTCATTATTTGAACAAACATCCCAGGAAATTGCTTGATATTTTTCTTACTAAGAACAAAGCTCGTTTAAAAGAAGCGGTTTCAGCTGAAAAGGCCCATGACTTCCCTGACCAAGAGACAGACGATGATGTTGTTACAAAACAGCTGTTAGATGCTCTCGAAAAAACGACAAAATCCAGCCAACCAAAGTCTACATCTTTGAACAATGTTGGTCCATAGACTCCTCCCATTGACATTCCATTCGTGGCTACGAACATGTTGGATAATTCTAAAAATTCTAGAACTCGCGTTCTAAAAAAAACCTTGATGTGATTGATCAAAAAATGATCAACGTGGTTAAATTTGTGTTTATTTAGCGTCAAGAAAATAAATATTTTTATAGACATTAGATGACTAGTTATTGCACAATATGGTTTTTAGTGAACATCGGTCGTGATGGTTCCCTGGTACCTTTATCTAAACAAAGGGCTGAATTAAGAGCAACGGTGGGATAAAACTTGTTGTAGTGTAAAACTCTTTTTCATAGTTAGCTCGAAGCGTTCGCAATTATTGGTGCCAAAGAAGCCGTCTATCGTGGCCCCAGTTTTCTCTTCTCAGTGATGATAAACGGTTACCTTTTGAGCCATTCAACGGATGGATCGATCAAGAAATGAGTTGCTAAAGCTTTTAATTTGATTTAAAATGGGTCGCTAACACGTAGATCCCAGCCTAATTAAAATATCTATATATGTAATATTATTACAAGATTGAACAAGATGTTGCTCTACTCAAGTACATGTTTGCAAAGCTTTCTTGCGTAGTAGCCAGTTGTGGATCATTTTCATTGTCTCCTTTCTCACGAATGGACAGTGCTCTCTCATAGTACGCTTTAGCCTTGTCGCATTGTTCTAGTTCCTTATGGCAGAGACCAAGGTTATCTAGCGTATTAGCCAGTAGTGGATCATTTTCGTGGCCTTCTTTCTCACGAATGGACAGCGCTCTCTCCAAGGAAGCTATTGCCTGTTCGAATTGTCTTAATTGGAGCAAACAAACTCCAATGTTTCGTAGGGGAATAGCAAGGAATGGATGATTTGCGTGATATACACTTTCACTTATTTTTAGTGCTTTTTCAAAATAAGTTCTTGCTTTTTGTATGTTTTGAAATCGTGAAAAGCATGCCCCAAGGTCATTCATCGTGACAGCTAGTTGTGGATCTTCATCATTGTCATGGAGATTTTGCACGATTTCCACAGCTCTTTCACAATAGGTCTTGGCGTTTTTTAATTTTCCCTGACTTTGAAGTACCAAAACTAGATTAACTAGTATACCAGCCAATAGAGGATCGTTTTTACTACAACCTTTGTCTTGGATCGCCAGAGCCCTCTGTAAATGTGTTTCTGCATTTTTGTGTTGCCCAAGTTGCTTGAGGCAGAAGCCTAGCTTTTTCAAGGTAATAACCAAATCCGGATCATCTGCTTCCTGCAATCTCTCTTTGATTACAAGTGCTGCCTTCAGATGCGTATGTGCTTTATTGAAATCCCTTAGATTAATATATAAGTGACCAAGACTTTTGAGAGTAGTGGCCAAGCCAACACTTAGATTTCCACTGCAAGTCCATTTTCGCCCTTGAGCCATTTCTGGACCACTATGGTATGCTCGTTGTTGGATTGACAAACATGTTTCTAGGAATACCTCAGCGGCCTCATAACTTCCGTGCACTAGACAGATACTTCCTGCTTTGAATAAACAGTCGGCCGTAACCGATTCAAGGGTGAGGCTGGAATTATGCAATAAGTGTTTGAGTTTTCTTGATATAACCACAAAATGTGGCGTGAACGATCGTGTGGCAATGATTTCTGCCTTCGTCACATTGTAAACGTTCTTAAATGAAATAAGGTCTGAAAATCCTGACATCACGACTTTCAAAATATTCGTTTCGTCATTCTCGAACAATTTCTGCAGGCCATGGTAAACCACTTGATGAACACAAACTACTTTTGAAATTTCTAAATCTTCAGATAAAATGACAAGCGAACTCAAACTCACATGAGTAGTAACAACGTTTTGGTCTTTATCAGGCATACAGCTCATTACATATTGCACAACATATTTCAATGGTATTGGTTCATTAGCTATGACTGACAGGAACTGAAAAGCATGCATCATAATCTTGTCTTCAATTACTACCCTCTCAAGAGCAAGCCTGACAGCAGCTGTCATTGATAATTGATACGTCGAACTTGTCTGTTTGTAAGAGTCTTCGGTTGCCTCACGCTTTCCTTTTTGTAGCTCGAGCAAATAGTTCTCCCATTTGGTTTTACATTGGTCAGTAGAGGTGAGTATTCGCTGCACGTATACAGCTGCACAAGCCAAAGCAAGCGGTTGGAAATCAAGAGCACTGGCAATGTTAAGTAAAGTGTCTCGATCACTCGTAGTACCAGAGATTTGGGAAAGTAACGCAATGGTGTCTTCTTCTCGCATCCCAACCTTAAGAGATGAATAATGATATGTATAGGGGTCAAGTGGAATGGATTGACTGTCTTGAGTGGTGACGAGGATTTGACCATCACCACTTGTCTTTTCTCCTGCTTTAGGCAAGCACTTTGAAATTAATTTCAGATTGTTCACGTTGTCCACAATGATCAGCCACGATGAATAAATCTGCAGTTTTGGATAGATCAAACCTTTCATTCTTTTGACTATTTCTTCGGGGAAGAGGTCTTTTGATGTCGCAATTCTGGTAACAGATTCTTCGTCACAGTTGAGTCTGGCAGCAAAATCCACGTACGATCCCAGAAGCGTGTCGATGCTGGATGCATCGAAGGTGAATACAAACTTAAGTTGCTCTATTTCTCCAGGAACTTTGTTAAAGTAGCTATTTCCAATCTGCCTGGCAATCTCACTCTTTCCACATCCGGGGTTACCAGACAAGTAGATGACCGTCGTCTCATTTTTCTTTGTGCTTCTCAACTTTTCCATCTCGTAGTTTATTGTCGTGACTTCATCTGCGCGATCAGTGGTATGATGGGAAGGTTTGGGTGGTAAGTCACAGAAGGAATGAAATTTGACATAAAGTTTCCTCTCATTATTTAGCTGTTGTTGAATACTACTTAGTTCCTCTGTCGGAAAGCTTTTCTGGGTTTTCACTTCATCCACTTCCGTCGTATCCAGCCCTAACGCCTTAAAGGCAGTCAAGACTTTCCGCATGGCGTCTTCAAAATCCACGTCTGTAAACCTTCCATCAGCAGTGTGGGCAAAAGCTTTATTGCGGATTTCTCTCAGTTCGTCAACGTTTGTCTGTACAGTGGTATTTAGAAATGGCCCGAGACAATCTGAGAAAAGAAGAGCATAAAAGAGACAAGTGCAGTCCCATTCTTTAGTGTTACCGTTTGCCATGATAGTGAGAAGCCTTGCATTACGTCTCTGATTTCTAGGTGATTCCATGTTGCAGAAATCGGTTGCATTTTTGGGTACATCAAGCCATTCGTCGTGTGTAGCCTGGTAACGCGCGTTCCATTGTTGCTTGAAAACTGTTCGTAATCCCTCGGGTACATTATGAGTGAAGACGTAGCATAGACGGAAGTAGTTGAGCTCCTCGTCTGTAAATTCCTTGGTCGCCATCTAAAATATGCAAAAACATCAAATTGCGATTGCATGCTAAATTTTGCTTATATTTGTTATGAATGAAGCAATTACAGGCGTACACAGGATCCAAGTATCCCTAGCCTGTCATCTAATTATTATTGTCTCCCCGATTAGTAGGGCACTTGTGCCCGGCTAGAAGATATAGAGACATTAATAAGTTATTATTATTGTTATTGTTATTGTTATTGTTAGTGTTAGTGTTAGTGTTAGTGTTAGTGTTAGTGTTAGTGTTAGTGTTAGTGTTAGTGTTAGTGTTAGTGTTAGTGTTAGTGTTAGTGTAGTGGTTAGTGTTAGTGTAGTGTTAGTGTTAGTGTTAGTGTTAGTTTAGTGTTAGTGTTAGTGTTAGTGTTAGTGTTAGTGTTAGTGTTAGTGTTAGTGTAGTGTTAGTGTTAGTGTTAGTGTTAGTGTTAGTGTTAGTGTTAGTGTTAGTGTTAGTGTTAGTGTTAGTGTTAGTGTTAGTGTTAGTGTTAGTGTTAGTGTTAGTGTTAGTGTTAGTTGTTAGTGTTAGTGTTAGTGTTAGTGTTAGTGTTAGTGTTGTGTTAGTGTTAGTGTTAGTGTTAGTGTTAGTGTTAGTGTTAGTGTTAGTGTTAGTGTTAGTGTTAGTGTTAGTGTTAGTGTTAGTGTTAGTGTTAGTGTTAGTGTTAGTGTTAGTGTTAGTGTTAGTGTTAGTGTTAGTGTTAGTGTTAGTGTTAGTGTTAGTGTTAGTGTTAGTGTTAGTGTTAGTGTTAGTGTTAGTGTTAGTGTTAGTGTTAGTGTTAGTGTTAGTGTTATGTTAGTGTTAGTGTTAGTGTTAGTGTTAGTGTTAGTGTTAGTGTTAGTGTTAGTGTTAGTGTTAGTGTTAGTGTTAGTGTTAGTGTTAGTGTTAGTGTTAGTGTTGTAGTGTTAGTGTTAGTGTTAGTGTTAGTGTTTAGTGTTAGTGTTAGTGTTAGTGTTAGTGTTATTGGTTATTGTTATTGTTATTGTTATTGTTATTGTTATTGTTATTATCATAACTAAGCAGGTGTATATTTTAAGGTTACTGCTACACTACGAGCAGAGATCACTTTTTCGTATTTGCATTGATGAGTGTTTACGGTCGTTAAGAAAACAACATCTATTTTGACTCGGCACTCTTCCATGCCGAGCATGTGTCGAACTAGTGATCCATAAATGTTGATAATAATGCAAAAACAACAAAAACGTCCTCTTTAGAAAAATGAGTGCGCCTAACTAATCGACCTCTGATTATTATTATCATTATCATTATCATTATCATTATATTATCACTATCACTATCACTATCACTATCACTATCACTATCACTACCACTATCACTATCACTATCACTATCACTATCACTATCACTATCATTATCATTATCATTATCATTATCATTACCATTATCATTATCATTATCACTGTCATTACCATTACCATTATCATTACCATTAACATCATCATCATCATCATCATCATCATCATTAGCATTATCATTATCATTATCATTTTCATTTTATTATCATTATCATTATCATTATCATTATCACTATCACTATCACTATCACTATCGTTATCGTTATCATTATCATTACCATTACCATTACCATGATCATTATCATTATCATTATCATTATCATTATCATTACCATTACCATTATCATCATCATCATCATTATCATTAGCATTGTGTATCATTATCATTATCATCATCATCATCATTATCATTATCATCATCATCATCATTAGCATTGTGTATCATTATCATTATCATCATTATCATCATCATCATCATTATTATCATTAGCATTATCATTATCATCATCATTATCATCATCATTATCATCATCATCATCATCATCATCATTATTATCATTAGCATTATCATCATCATCATCATTATTATCATTAGCATCATCATCATCATCATCATCATCATTATCATTATTGTTACTATTATTACTATTATTTAATATAATAATTATTAATTACTAACTATTAGGATTAGTTTTTACTAAATAGATTTTATGGTTATACATTAGTAGATATAGTATTGTTATAGTATATTTTATTATAGTTTCTCTTTTTTTATTATAAATAGATATATTTTTTATTGTAGAATATATAAAGAGATAATTTATACGTCGTATATATCTATATAGATACAAAATACTTATTAATTATTATTATTATTACTGATTGTATCTTGAAGAATTATTATTGTCAATAAAGTTTATTTTTAATTATTACTATTATCATTATTATTTATTTATTTTTAGAGTTAGATTCATCTTACTTATCTCTATCCCATATCAAACATATCATCATATCTTCAAAAACTCATGAATAATTCATAAGCCTTTGGTCCAATTGGAGCAACCATACACGTCACATGCATGGACCTTTATACCCGATAAAGTTCTCTTCATTAGTATTCTTCATATAAAGAATACTAATGAGGATGGAACTTTATATAAAGACTCATCCTTATTAGTATATTTCTTTATATAAAGAATACTAATGTGGACAACCTTATCAGAATAAAGGTGCATCCAAGTTTAGATGAAGACTTAGATCCTCATCAAGGTCAGTCTCACGTACGATCATCGACGACCCATAAATTATCATCGACCAGTGCCAATAAAACCCGATAAAACACTCCTGCTCGTTTATTAAACACTACTTAATTCCACCAGCCAATCGTAAATCACCTGTTTTCAAGATAGATTTACTATTGTATAAGTGGGCGAAATAATAAAATATAGTTTCCATTATCATTATTATTATTATTATTAGAAAATATTCGTTTTTATGCTATTTCTATTCCTATTCCTATTCCTATTCCTATTCCTATTCCTATTCCTATTCCTATTCCTATTCCTATTCCTATTCCTATTCCTATTCCTATTCCTATTCCTATTCCTATTCCTATTCCTATTCCTATTCCTATTCCTATTCCTATTCCTATTCCTATTCCTATTCCTATTCCTATTCCTATTCCTATTCCTATTCCTATTCCTATTCCTATTCCTATTCCTATTCCTATTCCTATTCCTATTCCTATTCCTATTCCTATTGTATTCCTATTCCTATTCCTATTCCTTTTCCTATTCCTATTCCTATTCCTATTCCTATTTCTATTTCTGTACATGCCCTTTCAGCCACATTTTGTTGACTTGCATAATTTAACAGATGTCAAAGTAACTCGCTTGATTTAAATGCTCAATGGGTAATCGACCTGATATTTTACTTCCAATTTGTGCTTTGTTTAGTTCTTTGTTTTTTTATTGACATTTGAAGCGAATCCTGTGATAAAACAATTTTTTGCAACTTTGCATTTTTCACAATTTCGTGATAGACAGCTTTGATCGCCTATCACTTATTTTGCTTATCATAAGTGTGACTTTCTGACCTTTCTTTATAGAGAATAAATTCCTCCACAATACAAAAGAAATATGTATTTTAGCCTCTTTGCTTGAGGGGAACGTTGTAAGAGCGCATTGCCGAACTATTTCGTTTACAATGCAGATCTTTTGCTTTCGTACATAGAATAATTATTTTCTAACCATGGCCAGAGTTTACACATGAACAGCTAAATATATTTTCAAAGATTCAGTTTATTATTGAAAGTTTGATTTCAACCCTGCTGTGAAGCTCGCATTAGGCTGCGTTCATAATGTATGGCAGAAGGAGGGGGAGGGGGGAGGTGAAAATTTGAAATGTCCAGAATAATTTTTAGCACCCCCATTAAAGTCATGCAAAAAAACATGATACCCCCTAAGCAAGGATTGTAGCTTCTTCCAAAAATTGTGCATCCCCCCATTTTCCTGATAAAAATTTGCCCATCCCCCCCTTTTTCCTACCAAAATTTTCATGATACCCCCTTAATTTCACCTACCCACCCCCACCCTGCCATACATTATGAATGCAGCCTTAAGAAAAAGGATTTGTTGCGATTTTGAATTCTGGGCTTGGATCGAAAGTTTATTATTTAGTTTGTCTTCACAAAGTTCAACAGTTGTATCTACCATTTTCAAGCTATTTGTTTGGTGAGATGTTGTGTTCAAAAAATCCTTTCAGAAATGAATATTTTCATGTTTTGAGGTAAAGGACGGGATTGAATTTTACAAGTTTCAAAGCAAGATATAAATCAACTGAGCTTGGAATAATGAACTGGATCATTGAAACTTGATAAGAACGCGCCATGAGACTTTGTAAGCGAGTGAAACATTTCCGTATTCAGAACTCTCACAATAACTCGTTTACGAGTCCAAATTTGAGCTCTACCGTTCAAAAGCTGTGTCTCTATGCTCTAGCCAACTCTAGCTTACATTTGTTGTACGATTTAATGATAATTACGATGGGTGCATTCCACATTAACTTCGCAATTATTATTTTTGTAATTTCGCATGATACTGAGATGCAAGATGATCTTGTCACCACAGAAATACATCGTAAATTCTGCAACAATTTCCACTTAATACGGACTAACTGACAATAGTCAACGAAAAAGAAAGTGTTACCTTTTCTATCACATATTTGACTTCATCTTCTAGCAGACTGAGACCTTTTCATTGCCGGTGAATGTACTAACATTTAGTCCTATAGCGAGCGACCATCAGTATCACCAAAGCGGAACTAAAAAAATACTTAGTTTATATTCACACAGGTAGCCCAAGCTTGGTTTCTGTGGTGTCATGTCATAAGGAAATGTATGGGGATTCTTCACAAATTTAAATAAAATCATTGAAATGTGAAATAAAGCCTCGAAATTTTACCTGATCATTGAGAAATAGCACTTCTTTCGTTCTGTGTGGTTATCTTTTGAATTTAGTCCGTTTTAAGGATTTTTCGCAAAAGAAGTGCTACATTTCCTTATAACATGACACCACAGAAACCAAGCTTGGGCTGCCTGTGGTATAACTATACAGTAATTGCTTTTATTGCTCAAACATGACAGGAGTCACTGAGGGGGAGAAGGTGAAATATGCAACTAAGCAACTTTTTTTCCGTGGATGAGTCTAAGAATTTAGATCACGAGTCAAACCACCTCAAGCGTCATTAATGACGCTAACCCGCGTGCTTTATAACTGCACACAGCACCCACGCGCGTTTCTATTTCTTCGTTTAAGTTATGATCAAAAACGTACTGGTAAAAGTACCGACCAAAAAACATCACAGTGAAAGGACCTTTGAAGCTAAGACCACATCCAATGAAAGGACCTTTGAAACTAAGATCACATCCAGTGAAAGGACCTTTGAAACTAAGATCACATCCAGTGAAAAGACCTTTGAAACTAAGATCACATCCAGTGAAAGGACCTTTGAATCCAAGACCACATCCAGTGAAAGGACCTTTGAAGCTAAGATCACATCCAGTGAAAGGACCTTTGGAGATAAGATCACATCCAGTGAAAGGACCTTTGGAGATAAGATCACATCCAGTGAAAGGACCTTTGAAACTAAGATCACATCCAGTGAAAGGACCTTTGAAACTAAGATCACATCCAGTGAAAGGACCTTTGAAACTAAGATCACATCCAGTGAAAGGACCTTTGAAACTAAGATCACATCCAGTGAAAGGACCTTTGAAACTAAGATCACATCTAGTGAAAGGACCTTTGAAACTAAGATCACATCCAGTGAAAGGACCTTAGAAGCTTAGATCACATCCCGCAGTGAAAGGACCTTTGAAGCTTAGATCACATCCAGTGAAAGGACCTTTGGAGATAAGATCACATCCAGTGAAAGGACCTTTGGAGATAAATCACGTCCAGTGAAAGGACCTTTGGAGATAAGATCACATCCAGTGAAAGGACCTTTGGAGATAAGATCACATCCAGTGAAAGGACCTTTGGAGATAAGATCACATCCAGTGAAAGGACCTTTGGAGATAAGATTACATCCAGTGAAAGGACCTTTGAAGCTAAGATCACATCCAGTGAAAGGAACTAGGATTAAAACAATCAGTGTACATGGGTTCCTCAATAATTGATTTTATTGAATTAAAAAGCACCATTTGTTTTTATTATACATCATATTTTGTGTAAATATAGTTTGTGCTCATGGAGCGATTTTGTACTTTTTTGGTCTAACAATGGAATAAAAAGGATTTCCTATTATTCTAAGAATAACCATAATTGTTTCGATTCAATATCATTGTTCATGATTTCTACCAGTCTCCATGCACTAGCTTTCACTTGCAATGTTTCTTAATATGTGCTAGCTCACTCCACCCTGCAACATCAAAAATAACAGTTTAGATTCATAACACAGCATTATGCTTAGAGAATAATGACATTTATGTCGAAATATTTTACTGTTGTTAGATCCGGTAGTCCAACTAGATAAATCAGCATATCCCAGATCAACAAATAGGATGCTTGAATACTGGTACGTTTATCATACTGCACACAGCTATATTTAAAAAGGGGCGAACGGCGATAAGTGATAGAAGATAATACTTTCAAGATGCAAGAATAGCTGGAATGAGAACGAAATGGTAAATGGAAAGTACGTACTGAATTGGGTGCATAGTGCAGTTCTCGTATGATTGTGAATAGTTAACGGAACGAACACGGTCGTGACACAGCAAGGGATACGCCAGACAAATCACATTGCACGAGAATTTACTCTCAATCCAAACAAATACCTGCGGAACACGGCATAAACACGGCGTGGACACGGTCACGCCAAGATCACGGCAATTTTAGACCAATCATATTGCGCGTGAAAAAAATCAGCCAATTAGAATTCTAGAAAGTATCACGGTCACATCACGCTTACGGCACTGAGCTTTTCACAGTCATACGAAAACTGCACTATTGTGATCACCCGTGGAATGATCACTGCAGACGCCAGTCATTTAGTTATTTTTCAGAATACCTTTAGGCAAAGACTTCTATGCTTCATGTTTTAAACCCAAGAATGAATTGTACAACCTTGTTTTGGAAATGAAATTTTCAGGTTTTACCAAGAGAAGTTTACATTTATTTTCGTCTTGTCCTTACCAAATAGATATCAATTTTTTCTTTGTTCTTTTATTTATGTATTTTAGGAATCTCAGATCTTTTCCTTCCAAAAGCTTGGTTAAGAGGTTGTTGGGGTTGTGCTAAACCAGATCTACCAAGGGCTAGACCATAATGAACTGAAAAGAGAGAAAAAAGGGCACAACATTGTAAGTAAGCTTTGTATTAATCAACCTGATACAAGCGATAATATAAGCTGGTTAGTTTAAAACATGTCATGTATATACATATTTGTGAAGACAGAGGAACAACAGACCCCTTCACCCAATGCACAAAACACAAAACACACTACATCAAGAAAAAACCGATAACTACTAAATTCTTATGAATTCGAGTTTGTTGGTCGGACATTCCATTCCTGTATTCCATTGGGAAAACTCTTCATTTTTGAGTGGAAACTCAAGCATAGCCGGGATCGGTCGAATGTATAAATCTAAATCTGTGTACACAGATGTTTGACAGACATTTACAATTTTAAGCAATCGGTGTCTATTCCAGGCTGTGTTATCAAAACGCATTTTAGCTTGTCCGACGTAGCAACAGTAACTAGGTAGGTACAACAAAGAATGCAGGATCTGTGTATTCTGAACAGTTCTGGTAAAAAATAGGATTGAGCTACTTACGTCCTTGTGGTGAAAAGGGAACAGCGGCTGGTACTGCTGCAGGGTAGGAGGGAACAGCCAATGGTGAATGCATGAAAGGGGCAGCATACATAGGTGGGTGCAAGCCTACATAGGGAGAGACGGGTGCTGCTGCAAATCCAGATAATCCAGCTGGTGCCATGTATTGTGCTGGAATGAGTTGTCGCTTAGATCTTCCTCTTTTGTGGGCAATGGTATTCTTAACATCAGCAGTTGCAAGAGCATGGCCTGGGAAACCAATGGTTGAAAAGCCTGGATGGGTGATTGGGTGTCCGTAAGGAGCTGCGAAACCATGGCCATGGCCATGACCTCCCCATCCTCCATGACCTCCCCATCCTCCATGACCCCAACCTCCAAAGCCCCATCTCTTGGATCCTTGTGCTGTTTTGGATGCACTTCTTGGGATACTGCTTCGGAAAAATGGATGAGCATTTCCCATCACTATAGAAGAAGAAAATACCAAACAAGTATATTAATGCACAATGAATGGAAAATATTTGGAAAACCAGAATTATCAATAAGAACTAAAATGAGCATTTCAAGGCAATTGCCGTATCTTTCACAGGGCAGAACGCAAGTATTCATATATTAAAATGCTGACATTCAATTAGATTATTTTGATATTGTCCAAACTATATATTTAGAACCTATAGTCACATGAATTCTATTTCATTTCAATCTTCTCAAGTATCAAATGCTTGAGGTAGCAAACAGCATTTTATGGCCCACTTCCCTTGTTTCTACTTCTAGAAGTCACATTCAAATGGTAGAGTCACACTTACTTGGGCCATGATATCCACCAAGTCCTCCCATACCACCCATTCCGTAACCCAATCTGTAGTTATCTCCACTGGCATACCCATATCCAAGATGGATAGTCTGTTTCTTTTCCCCATTTTCATTCACCTCAGGAATCTCCCCTCTGGCATTTGCTTTGACGTCTTTGCTCTTTTGCTTTTCAATCTTGGACTTGTAAAATCCACCACAACCACCTAGGAAGCCTGGATATCCTAGAAATCCATGTCCCCATCCAAACCCTGGGCCATAACCGCCGAATCCAGGTCCGAAGCCAGTTCCGAAGCCACCTAATCCATATCCAAATCCTGGTCCATAGCCACATCCTGGACCAAATCCGAAACCACATCTTTTGTTGGCTTTACTGTCCTTATCCTTAGAAGGTTCTGCGTTCTTGCTCACTTTTCCTTTGCGGCAACAACCACCACCCCAGCCCCATCCTCCTGGATGTCCCCATCCATCATATCCATATCCACCCCATCCAAGAGGAGCAAATCCTCCGTATCCTCCGTATCCTCCGTATCCTAGACCACCAAATCCGTGTCCCCAGCCCCCATGACCCCATCCACCGTGTCCCCATCCACCATGGCCAAATCCATCACATCCACCCCAGTTCCATCCTCCGTATCCTCCGCAACCTCCGCAACCTCCACAACCTCCGCATCCTCCACCACAGCGCTTGCCTGCTTTAGGTTTGTTATCTTTCTTTGACCCAGATGCATCGGGAGCTGAACGTGTCGTCTTACTTTCTGTCTTTGCTTGAGCTGCTACTGGTGCTTTTGAATTCTTGCCTATTTTGGACTTGTAGAATCCCCAGCCATCGCCACAACCGCCGCAGCCGTGTCCTCCCCATCCCCCATGTCCTCCCCATCCAATATCTCCATATCCATGTCCCCATCCACCGTGTCCACAATCACCATGGCCCCATCCACCATAGCCCCAACCACCATGGCCTAAATCTCCATGACCCCATCCTTCTCCCCATCCATCACCACATCCACATCCGTGTCCATAATCACCCCATCCAAACCAGTCTCCATGACCGCAGCCATGACCGCAGCCATGTCCACCTCCATGACCCCATCCACCACAGTCTCCTACTCCTCCACATCCACACCCACCACCACATCCCCCACCACATCCACATCCACAACCGCATCCGCATCCACAACGTTTGCCCTTGTCTTTTCCTTTCACTTCAGTACTTCGCTTTTGCTTCTTTGGTGCCTTGGAAACCTTTGACTTGCCGCAGCATCCACCCCCACAATCATCTACAACATGAACAACATCTATTC
Source organism: Actinia equina (assembly GCA_011057435.1). NCBI lineage: Eukaryota > Metazoa > Cnidaria > Anthozoa > Actiniaria > Actiniidae > Actinia > Actinia equina. Next base: position 262,943 of record WHPX01000386.1, on the reverse strand, counting down.
CTGGACACTCATATCCACATCCACAACCATGACCATAACCTAGATAGCCGGGGAAGCCACCACCATATAAGCCACCGCATCCACCGCATCCCCCGTATCCACCGTATCCCCCGTATCCACCGTATCCCCCGTATCCCCCGTATCCCCCGTATCCACCGTATCCACCGTATAATCCAAATCCTCCAAGACCAGAATATGGATATCCTAATCCATAGCCAACTACTGGGGATAAAGCGCCATAGCTGTGAGGGGCAAGTCCGTATGCCCCGCAACCTCCGAACCCACACCCACAACCACACTTCTTATGTGAGTTTTCATTTTTATCACTTGATGGTTTACAACCACAGTCTTTGCCTTCTTTGTCTTTGTTTTCGCTTTCTTCTTCTTCAGTATCGCGCTTGCTAGCTGAGGAGGAAGGGGCATGATCCTCAGGTTTGGGGGTTTCTTTATTGTCTTTAGATTTAGGGACCTTAGATTTATACCAACCACACCCATAACCTAAGCTTAATGGAGCTAATCCTCCAAACCCATAGCCTGGACCGTAACCTAATCCAAATTGATGCCCACCCCATCCTCCATATCCTCCCCATCCTCCATATCCACCCCATCCGCCGTATCCTCCCCATAATCCCAACCCGCAACATCTCTTATTGGAGTTTTCTGGTACTTCATTCTTAGCTTTAGCATTCTCAGTCTTTGCAACATTTGATCTGTAAAAACCCCCGCCCCCGCAACCACAGCCAATCGGTACTCCTAATCCATACCCAGGCCATGCACCGAAACCTGGGTGACCGTAGTGAGCGTAGCCTGGGTAACCAAATCCCCAAGGTGCACCGCCAATCAACTGCCTTTTGGCCGCATTTTGTAAGGGTCGTTTTGGGATACTAGATTTGTACCAATATCCAGGCCAACCTGCTCCAGCTCCCCATGGATTATGTCCCATTGCGGCACCATATCCGGCTACTGCATGACCATGGCCATATCCATAGCCGGCTCCATGCGGACCATAAGACCCGTGGCTTATCCATTGTTTTTTAGCTACGTTTTGCGTTTGTGGAACCCTAGATCGGTACCAAGCACCAGGCCACGCTGCACCACCCCATATACCACCTATTCCAAATCCTGGATACCCTAAAGGATGGCCAAAACCCCACCCTCCCGATCCTCCATAACCCCAACCTGCATGCCCCAGTCCTCCCCAGCCGAAGCCGTGGTGACCAAACCATCTTTTCTTGGCGGAAATTTCGCTGTCATTCTCATGCTCTTTCTCACCTTCATCTTCCTGCTTTTCGTCTGAATCCTGTTTCTTTTTGTCTTCAGATTCTTGTTCGTTTTTATCGTCTTGTTTTGACTCGGCTGGCGTATCTTCTTTTGTCCTGTCATCTTGTTTCCCTTGTTCTTCTTCATCAGGCTCGGCTCTCTTTAATCTGCTTTTCGTCCCATTCTCTTGAGCCAAGGGTTTGCCTTCGGTTAACACGAGTCCAATAAGTGCAACAAGCGCCAAACATAACAATGGAGTCCACCTCATTTCGGTAGACTTCCCTGATAACTTGTCTTTGATTCTCGCCTCTGGTGTAGGCTTCAAAGTAATGATTCTTTACCCGACCTATTAATGATTCTGATCTAACAAAAACGACGTGTCCTATTAATATTAAAGCAGTCTAAATATAAGGTTTAAAAAACCCTGGTATATGTGTCATGACTTTCACGTGTAATTTGCGTAAAACTTATTTTAGACTATTTTTATCGTCCATCCTGAATACCAAGCATTTGATATTTTTGTGTCTTAGAATAAATGCTGGAGTAATTAATTTTTCCCGATTAAGTGACTATTTTTTGTCCTTGTGTGATTAATATTTTAAAGCTCTCGCTCGAGTTAGCCGAAACAAAATAAGTCAACTTTGACCCGTTATATGTCAGTGGCACCAGTTTTTTACCTGCCTTTTAGTCAATATTCCACTTGAGTCTTAATCGACTCTCCACTCAAGCAGGTAACAATAGATCAAAAGGCCTCTACTAGGCGAGTCACAATGAAATGAAGCGTCAAACTTTATCAACAACTGTCATTTTTCCTTCTTGGTTTAAAAAGTTTATTGATTTTTTCATTGGTTTAAAAAATGAGATGCGAAAAATCACGGACAGGGGAGGGAAGAGGCAGATATTGTGATCCAAGATAACCTACTCTGTTTCAGGGGGAGGAGTGTTGATGACTATCATTGCTATAGCATTACCGGAATAGTGGATCCAAAGTAAACTTTCATTTTTTTCCCTATTACATGCATTATTTTCTCTTGTGAAATGAAGACACCTAATCTTCAATTAATTTACTTAAAACAACATGAAGCAACGATAACCTATCAACCAGCTGTCGCGTGAATTCAACCAAATTGTTTATTTAAGAGCATTTGAAAGCAAAACAACAATGCTGTCACATTTTCCAGCTACCAAGTCTTCCCCGGGATTTTTGATGAGACAAATGTCTATACATATACAGTCAGTTTGCGTATAAAATATGTCAGAGCTGCAAATATGCTGTGCACGTCCCATTGAGTGACAAAAATGGTATTATTTACTCTATTTTTTACTTCATTGTCCAGGATTATCCTGTTTTTTGGCACGTTTCCGAGTCCCTTTTTTCCAAGTCTCTTGAAGATTTTTTTTTCTAAAAAGTAAATTCGTTTTGGTCATTTCATAATGATATTTTTATTCAGTTTGTTAATAGTGTTTTTATGCAAAATGCTATTTTAAAGTACTGAACAAACTTAAAAAATATATTATTCAAGACTATATTATATATAGTTGGCCATCAAAAATGTTTTCATATTAATTGAGAAAAAAAAATTTTTTAGTAAAAATATTTTCTATAATATTTAAGAAAAAACATTTCAAATAGACTTGATAATTTTTTTTTTTCATTCTTCCTTCCATTTTTTTCTCTTTCCATCCTTCATTCTTCTTTCCTTCTGTTTTCCTCTCTTCCTCTTCTAGCTTGTTTCCTTTTTCTTGTTTAGACTCAAAATTAAATCAATAGACTAAATAGTCCACAGGTGTTTTAACATGACAGAAAAACTCATAAAAATCTATCAGTTTGTTTATATAATAAAGCAAATTATTTTGAAAACTTAAAAGTGTTAGGAATTTGTACAACAGAAACGTCCAAATCAGCCTTGTTAATTTATGTCTTTTTCCCTAAAACCGTTTTAAACACTAGATCTTGAGAAGTTTCGACTTGTTTGAGCTGAGAAAACAGCCGAAGCGATTGAACGAATTTTTGACTAAAATTATAGAACCATGAACTGGAGTTTAGCTTTAGCTGTAAGTACGTTAAGCGACCCTCTTTGCTTGACCTTTGCTTTTAGATTTGAAGCGTAGATGCCTTCATTTATGGGTCGCCATGCGTAGAAAATACTTGTAGGTTCCACCTGTTTGAAGTAAAGTGGTTCAATATCCTCTCCAATCAAAAGACTCTAAGACAGTCGCCTTTAAACACTAGTCAGGTTGTCCTTTTAAGACCAATTAAAAAGTACAGGTAGGTCTATTACACGCTTCACAGCTATCATGAGCTAAGACACCTTAATCTACATTCCTTTTCTCTGATGTCACTACTGAAAAACCAAGATTCACTCTCTCTTGGATTTGAATCTGTGATGTAATTGAGGAACAATGGCCCGGCCATCTCTCTAAGTCTATGGGAATTGCCAATGATCTAAAAAGAATAGCTATGTCTGGGCGTTTTGCGCCAAAACCCTTGGCAACTTTGGCGCTGTTTGTTATTCTTTTACAATGTTTATATAATAAACAAGCGATTGCCAAACCACGTCCAAAACAATATCTTACCAAGGAGCAATGGACAGGTAATGTACGAGAAGGGAACGATAGACATTGGTCGGATGTATCAATCGAAAGGAATATAGATACACGAGATATACGAAGCGCTGTCGACAAAGACGACAGTCTAGAGGGCCAGAAAGGATTCAAAGTTTTAACTGCAAGCAATGATAAAAGACAAGGGATCGAAACTCCTATTGAGGCTTTAAAATCTGGGGATACTTCAGTGGGAAACACTCATGAGCAAAACTCTAGATCAAACGTCAACGAACCCAATGGTGACAGCGGTGGGATCACGAACGCTGTCCGACAAAATTCCGAAAATAATTCTCAACAAAGAAGCAAAACTACTTCATCTCAAAATGAAATAAAACCAAGTGATTCAGGAAGAAATAGTGAGAGTAATATCGCTGGGGAAAAGCGAGGTGAGGTAACACTTAGTTCAAAGAAAGCTGAGGAATCAAAAGCACAAAGCACTGGTGTGGTAAATAATTCGGGCACTAAGCAGGACAATGCAGCGAGCTCTGCAACCAACAATAATAATAATATTAAAGCTAAAAGCGATAACAACCAATCTACAGCTAGTCCAAAGCTAAGTGACCCACCGTCTTCTGTGACCATACAAGGTAACTCTATTAATGGACAACCTATCAGTTCCAGTTCATCTAGCTCGAATCCCGAGCCTGTTATGGATCCTATTGGAAACAGCGGCTCAGAAGTAGTGACATCACATCCGCTATACGAAAATGAAGGGGGAAATTCTCGGTATCCCTACCGAGATGCTCGTTCGAAGTCCGAAGGATCAAAAGAATCTTCAGAACCGGAAGTGGGGCATTTTCAAGTCGATGATAAATCAGCTGATTTGGAAATCAACGCCAATTCCGCCGGCGTTAAAGTCAAAGCCAAACCAGCTTCGTTGCAGGTTGTGTCCCGTCCAGGGGCTCATCCACCCACGCCTGTTGTTCCTATTGGACCGATACACCCGTATTATCATCACCCTCATTACTATCCTTATCCTTATGGTGGTTTTAGAAGAAGCAGAAGACCATATCACAGGAGACTCTATGGTAGCCCCTATCATGCACACTATCGGTAAGAATGATATGGTTACCATGGTAATATACACCCAAATGACTTTCATTAGGTAACCATAGTAATAGAAAGTTGTGTTGTGTTGATTTCTTAATCATGTTGATATTTAGGATATGTAACCTTGTTTATTTTGTCTGTTATCATTATCATTATCATTAGCATTGATATTAGCATTAGCATTAGCATTAGCATTAGCATTAGCATTAGCATTAGCATTAGCATTAGCATTAGCATTAGCATTAGCATTAGCATTAGCATTAGCATTAGCATTAGCATTAGCATTAGCATTAGCATTAGCATTAGCATTAGCATTAGCATTAGCATTAGCATTAGCATTAGCATTAGCATTAGCATTAGCATTAGCATTAGCATTAGCATTAGCATTAGCATTAGCATTAGCATTAGCATTAGCATTAGCATTAGCATTAGCATTAGCATTATCGTTATCATTATCATCTTGAAGTGTAGTCGATCAAAAATCATTCATCATGATCACGTGATCGGTCATGATCACGTGATCTAGTATTGCATAAACCTAGTGCGAAAAAAGCATAAGCACAAATAAGAAACACAAGGGTTAATAAAAAGCAATGAAAATAAGTTTTCTAAATAATGTGATCGTTGTTTTGCAGAGCATGGATCCCGCCTCCTCGCCATCATTCCCGACACTACTTCGATGATTCCGAAGATGTTCCGTTTTACCGTCGGGCCTTCGATAATCCCTATGGTTACCATCATCGTCGTCATCACCGCCACCACAGGTATCACATACCGGAACTTTACGACCGTTCCGAGGTCGAAGACATGCCTAGCATGTATAACCCGATATACCGGAGACGATTCCGTGGAACGTACCGACGAGGAATGTATGGCAGACGACGATTTGGATTCTACGAAATGCCCGAGTCAAGGTTTCACATTCCTCGAAGACCAAGGCAATTTGTACGACATGATATAGTTACTCCCGTACCTCCCCCGGTAAACGTATACGGGAATCCACCCCCAGGGGTTTTGCAGGGTGAGGCTGCTAACATGTTTGGAATGAATGGAATGAATGCATTTAATGGAATGCCCAGTGTGGGTGGCTTTGGAATGGGAGGATTTGGAATGAATGGACCTTTAGTGCCTGGGATGAACGGACCTGGATTGAACGGACTCGGGATGAATGCACCTGGAATGCTTGAAATGATGGGAATGAATGACCAACTTGGTGGCCAGGAACAATTTAACGGTATAACTCGTTCTCTAGGACCAAGAAATGTCTACTCTGAACCAAGATTTCACGTCAAGAAGGCCGCGATCCAAGGCACCCATAAAAAACACCACGTTAAGGCAAAACTTTCACCTAAGAAGAAAACTAAAGCTACTGCTAAAAAGCGAACGAAGATTCTTAAACACTCCAACCTCCAGAATTCTACAGTGGCACATGCCGGAAATTCTACGATAAAAAGTAAACATCGTTCACGTAGATCAGCCGAAACTGAATTAAAAAAGAAAACAGTAAAAAAGTTACGTCCTCAGAAGATTAAAGAACAGAAAGGGAACCGAAAGAATAATATCGTTATTCACAGACCACCTATCATATATCACCCGCCGCCGGAGATTTATCACCGACCGGATATCGTAGTACACCGGGCACCCATCATGCTACATCGACCTTCAATTATCTACCATCAACCTCCCGTAGTTGTACATCGGCCTGCTATAATATATCACCAGCCATCAATTGTCTTCCATCAACCACCGCCCGTGGTCCATCAACCAATCATGCACTCACACGATACCTATGTCAGCAGACCTGTAGTACTGCATTCTAGTTCATCCGTATCTCACGCAACAAACTATCTAGGAATACCAAATCACGTGTTTTCTGGCTACGATGGTTACCATGGCGATGGCGATTTCCATGGTGATTACCATGAAGGTTTCCATGGCGACGCTTTTCGGAAGCATAGCGTCCCGCGCAATGTTAAAACCGTAAGAGCTGAAATTCAAGGGAAGATCTTCAAGAAGAGTGAAACAAGTCATGAAGAAAACCCTTTAAGACCAAAGCGTGACGTTTACACCAGATATCTAGACAATTTAGACTATTTGAGTCAGTATTGGAAACCCAAAGCAAAACGTCATGTAGAGGATGAGTTTGACATCATTTCATCCAAGAAAGCTTCCTCCGAGGCGTTGACTTACAAAGATTTTGAACCAACTCTGCTTAATAAGCGCAACAAGATACCGCATTACAACAATTTTCTCGATCAAATACTTGACGATAGGACGTCACGCAAGAAGCGTGACTTAGATGATGATGACTTGCGTTATGATGATGGTGTTGTTAATTTTATCAAAAAGAAGAAAAAGAAAGATGTAGTTGTCAACCGCCCGCCAATCATTTATCATCCTCCGCCGGAGGTCTATCATCGTCCTGACATTGTGGTTCACAGACCACCATTAGTTATTCATCGTCCACCCATAATATACCATCAGCCACCGGTGATTGTGCATCGTCCTGCTGTAGTGTACCATCAGCCACCCATCGTGTTCCATCAGCCCCCGCCAGCTGTAAGTCAGCCTTTGTTGTTCTCACATGATTCGTTCACGATACACCCTTCATTCTATGCCACTCATCACGGATCGGTTGTCAGGGACTACGGACACTATATTGGTATTCCAAACATTGTATCTAATTATGGAGCACCACTCTTCCACTCAGGAATGGGCAAAAGATCCAAGATATCAAAACCCTCAAAAAATAAACTTAAATCTTCCAAAAAGTCTTCATCAGAGAAACCAATCAAGAAGAGCAAGTTACACCACAAGAAGGCAAGTACAGAGAACCCGCACAAAAAGAACTCAGTAGTTATTCGCAGACCTCCGATTATTTACCATCCTCCACCAGAGATATACCACCGTCCTGACATAGTGGTCCACAGAGCTCCTATCATGATCCATAGGGCACCAATCGTCTACCATCAGCCTCCTGTAGTAGTGCACAGGCCTGCTATAGTATACCATCAACCATCGTTAGTGTTCCATCAACCACCACCAGCTGTCATCAACCGTTGATTACGTCACACGATACATGGGTCACACACTCGGTTCCAGTCCCTATTTCAAGTCACGTGACTCATCACACCGCATACGTTGGTATACCCAAACATGCTTATATGAATTTCCATAATCACTGGGGCGGCGATGATAACCAACATGCATACTACAAGTCTGAAGTTCCCAAAAACGTTAAGGGTGCTCAACGGGATAATATATCCAACACCAAGAAAACACAGTCAAGAAAAGGCTTAAAACACAAGCATTTAAAGGAAGAAAAAGCCAAAAGAAAGAATTCTGTGATGGTGAAGCGACCCCCGATTATCTACCATCCGCCACCCGAGATCTTCCATCGACCTGACATCGTAGTACACCGTCCACCTATCCTGGTACATCGTGCGCCTATAGTTTATCACCAGCCTCCGGTCATCGTACATAGACCTGCCATCGTCTACCACCAACCTAATATTTTCTTCCATCAACCAATGCCTATGGTGCATCAACCAATCATGAAGTCACATGACACATGGGTGACTCGCCCTGCTGTCAAACTGTATGGGTCTACAGTGCATAATTTGGGTGCTATAACACAGTATCCGCATGCGTACTATCCACGGACACAATCACCTTCATTATATGGCTTATGGAAAATCCAAGGTTCCTAATAAGGAAGAAAAGCCGGCTGCCCGCGATGAAATCAAGCATGATAAAGCATCTGAACATGACGGAGAAGACCTTGAGAAGCAGTGGTGATGATGATGATGATGATGATGATATTAAAATGATTGAAAGTGGCTCGGGTAGTGCATACGGAGACTTAGACATCGAAGTAGTTCCTGAAGACAAACAAAGTCCAAGCTCCACAAAGCAAAACCAAGCACTGAATCAGCATCAAAGAAGGACAGGATATCTAAAATATCAACAGAAAAGCAACAAGAAACTACCGTAAATGGAAGTAAGAAGAACTCTGTTGTTATTCACAGACCGCCTATAATTTATCATCCCCCTCCGGAGATTTATCATCGGCCCGACATCGTGGTGCATCGGGCACCTATCGTACTTTATCGTGCACCAATCATTTATCACCAACCTCCTGTTGTTGTACATCGTCCAGCTATAGTCTATCCATCAACCATCTATCGTATTCCATCAACCACCACCAATGGTTCATCAGCCAATCATGCATTCTCATGACAACTATGTCACGCACTCAGTAGCAGTTCCGGTTGGGAGTCACGTCACTCATATGGTGAACTATCATGGTGTCCTCATGAAGAAATTTATATGGAAGGTATTGGTCACGGTGCATTTGCTAAATCCGTGTTACCGTTACATAAAGGTCACAAGCGTGACAAAATCAAAAGCGACAACGTTGCTAAAGCCGAAGATTCCCAAAGAGCTATCAAAAGAAGCAGACGATCCATAGAAGCAGACGATCTTCCTTTTGGAGTTACAGAAAACCACATCGATGTCAATCAGCCAATCGGCGCGGGGAGAACGCATCAGACGTGCGGTCGAGCAGTCCTGGATATCCAACTTAGGTGAGGACGTTAATATTGTAATAAAACGAAGCGAAAGTGATTTAGGGTTGGGGATAAGCAATGGGGATAAAGGACAAAGTAAGAATGGAGTAAAGAAATATATAAATAGAATAAAGAAACGTTCAGCCACCAATAATGTCACAGATACTTCACTGAAGCATAGTAAGAATCCCAGTAAAAAGACAGTCATTATCATACGCCGACCTCCAATCCTCTTTCATCCACCAAGTCACGTGATTCACAGACCAAATATCATGGTTCATAGACCACCATTCATAGTCCATCGACATCCATTAATCATTCACAGACCACCAGTATTGGTTCATCGGATGCCGATTATCATTCATCGTCCGCCTGTCTTAATACATAGGATGCCTTTGATTGTTCATAGGCCCGATCTCATGTTTCATCGTCCACCCATACTCATTCATCGAATGCCATACGTAATACATCCTCACCCATGGCTCATCCATCGCCCACCTATAGTCATCCATAAAGGACCTCATATGATGATCCACCACTCGTCCTATATTCATCATTTTCCATCTCACATCATCCATATGCATCAGTGTCATGGGTGCGGGTGCCACGGAGGGTGGTGTGGGAAGAGTAAGGTTCCGAAAATCCAAACCAACAAACGTCGTTCATATCGTGAAGTTGAAAAGAGTGATTCAACAAAAATCCTTAGCGATAAGTTTGCTTCTGACCTTATGGTGAATAGTCAAGGAATAAGTGATTCTAGCGGGAAATACAAGTTCTCTTCGGGACCTGATTCTGATCCCGCGGGACCAAGTTCATATGATTTTAAGGTTTCTGAAAACCTACTTAAGGAATCTGAAGGATTCTATCCGACAAGTTATACTAATCGGCCCAAACGCTCTGTTGCAGATTCCAGTAGCATGCATGCCAAAGAACTGAATAAGAGAAACAAGAAATCGGTAAAGAAAAGAAAGGCGAATAAGAAGAAAAAGAAAGATGTTGTCGTAAGCCGTCCTCCAATTATTTACCATCCTCCGCCGGAAGTGTATCACAGACCTGAAATCATTGTACATCGTGCTCCGATTCTAATCCATAGGCCCCCTATTGTGTACCATCAGCCCCCAGTAGTTGTACATCGCCCTGCAGTCGTTTATCATCAACCACCTATTGTATTCCATCAGCCACCACCATCAGTCAACCAGCCACTGCTGTATTCACATGATCAATTTATATTACATCCTACATCCGTAGCGCAGCATATTAACTCTGTTGTCAATGAAGGTGGGCACTACATTGGCATCCCTCAAGGTGGAGTAGAGAACTACCCAGGACCTTTGCTAGATCATCAATTCGGGCATATGATACCACCTTTAGCAGGATATCATTTTAAAAGAGGTAAAGTGCAAAGACCAAATGATAAGGACTCCAAAAAGGACACCAGCTCAAGTGAGGAAGACCAAAACCAAGACGAAGCCAGTGGTGAAATTTCAGGAGAGGATGAAATTCCGTCAAGACAAGTCAAAACGCACAAATCTAAGCCGTCAAAAGGTGAACGCAAAAACAACGTACTTGTTTACAGACCGCCTATGATCTACCATCCACCTCCTGAAATCTACGATCGACCAGACATTGTCGTCCATCGTCCAGATCTTGTTATTCACAGGCCATCCGTTGTTTTTCACCAACCATCAGTGGTAATTCACAGACCTCCTATCGTATATCGACAACCTCCCGTAGTGTTCCATCAACCACCGCCTTTAAACCACCAACCAATTATCAAATCACACGACGCGTACGTGGCTCATCAGTATTTAGAACCTCACAGTAGTTTCATACAGCATGCAGGCTCGTATGTGGGTGCACCTCATTTTTATCCCGGCACTAATGCTTATGGCTGGGGTATGCAGGGATTCCATGGCCCACTTGGTGCTGGTCCGGGGTTCGGCCTACCATTTGGTCCTGCTTTTGGTAGATCAGTGGTGCAAAAAGCTTCCAAGAAGAATTCCAAAGAACACAAAAAGAAGAAGGCGCATGACGAAAATGCCAGCAAAAAGTCAAAACACGGAAAGATTCGTCATAAGAGATCAAACAAGCATCATCATCATCATCATCATCGGCATCATAAAGACCTGAAACGTCATGCTTATCACGGTTTAGACCCTGCATATACACTAATGGAACAGCATGAGTCGTTTATAACCGATCCCTTATCACAAATCTACCTTGGTGAAAACACCCCTGCAGTTGGTGAGCCCGCGTACACCAAGTCAAGAGTGGCTGCCAAGGGAAAGAGCAAAAGAAGTATCAAACAAAATGCTAAAAGAAAAGCTGTAAAGAAACAAAAGAAAAGTGAAAGAAAAAATATGATTGTAGTTCACCGTCCACCGATGATCTATCACCCACCTCCTGAGATCTATGACCGTCCTGATGTTGTGGTTCATCGTCCAGATTTAGTCATCCATAGACCATCAATCGTATACCACCAACCATCAGTTGTACTCCACAGACCTCCAGTAATATATCACGAACCACCTGTTGTCTTTCATCAGCCAGCACCCATGGTACATCACCCTATAATACACTTCACATGATACCTATGTTGGACATCCGTTTTACGAGCCTTATGCGTCTCACGTTGAGCACGCAGGGAGCTATGTTGGTGCACCCCACTTCTTTGCGGAGGATTTGGGTATGGATATGGTGGCTTTGGACATGACTTTGGACATGGATTTGGACCCGGAATTGGACATGACTTTGGACATGGATTTGGACCCGGATTTGGACCCAGCTTGGACCCGGATTTGGACCCGGATTTGGACCCGGATTTGGACCCGGATTTGGACCCGGATTTGGACCCGGATTTGGACCAGGCTTTAGACCCAGCTTTGGACCTGCATTTGGCAAATCAAAGATTGAAAAGATCAACAAACCTCAAAAGAAATCAAAACATAAAAGCAGACGTTCAACAGAAACCCAGAAAAAATCATCTAAAACTGGTAGCAAGAAAAACATGGTTCTTATCCATCGACCTCCTATGATATATCATCCCCCTCCAGAAATCTATGACCAACCGGATGTCGTGGTCCATCGTCCCGACTTGGTAATCCATCGACCATCCATTGTGTATCATCAACCGTCAGTGGTTATTCATAGACCTCCCGTAATATACCAACAACCTCCAGTTGTATTTCATCAGCCTCCACCATTAAACACTCAGCCGGTACTACATGCGCATGACTCTTATGTTGCCCACACATATCACGAACCTATTGCTTCTAGTATGCAACATGCTGGAACATATGTTGGGTCGCCACACTATTACCCTGGTGGCTTGGGAGTCGCTCCACATGCTTGGGGTCCTGCATTCGGTAAATCAAAAGTCCCAAAGGCTAAGAGCAAAGGAAAGAAAGTCAAACGATCAACAGTGACAAAAAATATATCGAAAAAAGAACACGCAGGCTTCAGGAAATCAAGCGGAAAAGGTGATAAGAAGAATATTGTAATTGCACACCGTCCAACCATGATTTATCACCCGCCGCCTGAGATTTATCACCGCCCGGATTTAGTAGTGCACAGACCTGACATAGTCATCCATAGACCGTCCGTCGTTTACCATCAGCCATCAGTTGTACTCCACAGACCTCCAGTAATATATCACGAACCACCTGTTGTCTTTCATCAGCCAGCACCTATGGTACATCACCCTATAATACACTCACATGATACTTATGTTGGACATCCGTTTTACGAGCCTTATGCGTCTCACGTTGAGCACGCAGGGAGCTATGTTGGTGCACCCCACTTCTTTGACGGAGGATTTGGGTATGGATATGGTGGCTTTGGACATGACTTTGGACCTTCATTCGTAAAATCAAAAGTTACCAAAAGTTCAAAACAGTCAAGCAATGTAAAGCTAAACGCAAAATCTGCGAAGCAACGATCGAGGCGAGATCTTGAAGACAAAAGTAAAAAGATCGAGAAGAAAACTAAACCTCAAAATCATCTAAGGGTGAGGCATCTGGACATAAGAAAAATCTGGTCATAATGAGACGACCTCCCGTCATATATCATCCACCACCGGAAGTATACCACCGTCCTGATGTAATACTCCATAGACCAGACATCGTTATCCACAGACCATCTGTGGTATTCCATCAATCTGCAGTTGTTGTCCATCGTCCACCAGTGGTATACCATCAGCCACCCATCGTGTTCCATCAGCCAACTCCTATGGTACACCAACCAATCCTGCACTCTCATGAAACCTATCTTCCTCACCATTATTATGAACCAGCTGGGGCACATGTTGCTCATGCTGGAACGTATGTTGGTGCTCCACACTTCTACCATGGAGGATGGGGTTGGGGTTATGGATATCATGCAGGACACGCCTTTGGAAAATCTAAGGTTGAGGATACTGCCAAGGGAAAAACTGCTAAGAAAACAAAATCTTCTAAAACGACAAACAAAAAAGACAAAAATGAAAATGAAAATGATGACGAAGAGGACGATGACGATGATGACGATGATGACGATGACAATGAAAATGAAAGCAAAACAAAATCGAAAGTTAAAAATAGGCGAAGCTTAAGTACCAAAAGTCATAAAAATGGACACAAAAAGAATATAGTGATAATGCGTCGACCTCCAGTTGTCTACCATCCACCTCCAGAGATCTATCATCGCCCAGACGTCGTTCTCCATAGACCAGACTATAGTCATTCATAGACCATCTGTAGTATTCCATCAGTCTCCTGTTGTCCTTCATCGACCATCTGTGGTGTATCATCAGCCTCCAATAGTATTCCATCAACCAACCCCAATGGTACACCAGCCTATAGTTCACTCCCATGATACGTATCTAGCTCATCATTTTTACGAACCTTTCCATGCTCATGTGGTCCATGGGGGTACATATGTTGGAGCACCGCACTTCTTCGGAGGCGGATGGGGCTGGGGCTATGGACATGGACATGGGCATGCTTTTGGGAAATCCAAGGTTGAAAAGACAAAGAAATCTTATCACAACAAAACAAAGAGAGACACTACTGAAGATAAGAAAAAGAAACGCTCAATATTTCAAATGTTTCACAAGGTTCTTAAGAGGAGGTCGGTAAAAGGATCAAAGAAGAATCTCCATGGTCATCCTTCTAATAAAGATTCTAAAAATACAGTTAAAGGCGCAAAGAAAAACTTGGTTCTCATTCAGCGACCACCAATGATATACCACCCACCACCAGAGATATATGACCGGCCAAATATTGTTGTCCACAGACCAGACCTAGTGTACCACCAGCCCTCTATAGTCTACCACCAATCATCTGTTGTCGTCCATCGTGCTCCTGTAATTTATCACCCACCGCCAGTTGTTTTCCATCAACCGCCACCTCTAGTGCATCAGAATGTTCTACATTCTCATGACAGTTATATTGCGCATAGATTTTATGAGCCGTTTGCGTCTCATATTCAACATGGTCAAACCTATGTTGGTGCTCCGCACTTCTTTGGCGGTGGATGGGGATATGGATATGGGCTTGGTCCCATGATGCACCCAAGTGGACCATGGAATGGTTTTGGGCCAGGAGCAGGAATGTTTCATGGTCCATTCACATATAATGGACCCGGATTCCATGGTCCCATTCCATTTAACGCAAATGGGATTGCAGGTGTCAAGGTTATAGACCACAAGCTGTAGGTCCTTTTGGACCAGCGTTTGCTAAATCGGATGTGGAAAGAGCTCCTAAGGGAAAAGTAACAAGGAAGTCTCACAAAGCTGCTGCTAGTAAAGGCGCCAAACGTACCCGCAAATCTCGTAGTTTGTCATCAGAAAATAAGTCTGCAAATCGTGTCAAATCTCACAGCCGTCATCACAAGGGACTTAAGAAGAATGTAGTAGTGATGAATAGAGCTCCTATCATGTTCCATTCCCCACCCGAGGTCTATCACCGACCGGATGTAGTTATTCATCGACCAGATGTAGTGATCCACAGACCACCTATAGTGGTTCATCAAGCTCCTGTAGTTGTGCATAAGCCTGCCGTGTTGTATCATCAATCTCCAGTAGTGCTTCACCAGCCTCCCCCATTTGTGCACCAACCAGTTATGTACTCTCATGATACATATGTCCCGCACACGTACTACGAGCCTTTTGCTAGTGACGTGGCGCATGCAGGTACCTATGTTGGGGTGCCTCATGGTTTTGATGGAGGCTGGGGATACGGCTATGGACATGTAGTTGCTGGATATGGGAAATCAAAAGTAGAGAAAACCAAGTCTTCCAAAAATAAAAAAGCTCACAAGGGAACAAAAAAAGTAAAGCAGGAAGACAGGAAAACGCTTCAAAAAAGGTTAACATTTTACACCCTGAAGTTGAAAAGGACGTCCAGGCGGAGAAGAAAAATGACATCGTAGTGAACCGTCCTCCTATCATCTATCATCCTCCTCCCGAAGTGTACCACAGACCTGACATTGTTGTACACCGTGCTCCCATCGTCGTTCATAGACCTCCAATTATCTACCACCAACCCCCAGTCGTAGTCCACAGACCTGCTGTGGTGTATCATCAGCCTTCTATTATTTTCCATCAGCCTCCACCAGCCGTTCATCAACCAATCATACACTCGCATGACACGTTTGTCGTTCATCATAGCGCGATGTACGAGCCCCGTGGTTCGACTGTATCCCACCAGACAAGTTATATTGGAATACCATCGCATGTTGAACACTTTGACGATGGTTATGATTATCATGGTGGTCATGGAGGTTACCAAGATGATTACCTAGGTTACCATGGTGGGTTCCATGGTGGCTACCACGGTGGTTACCATGGTTACCACATGCTCCACAGATCAAATATCGAGCATGCGAAGAAGTCCGACAAAGAAAGTGAGTTTTCCAGTAAAGATTCGACTTCTACAAAGTCGACAATAAGTAAGACAGAAACGCCAATCAAAAAGGAAAACACTCATACAGTCATCACAGACGAAGATCAGCGTAGCAAAACAATTACAAAAAGACAAATTTTAGGGTCTCATTCTCTGTTTCTGCCTGTGTCTCCATTAAATATTGCCCATCCAAAAGGCCCTATTGTGGAACGTCTGCAGAAAATGTCTACCATACCGGGTGTACCCAGTGCTGATTATGAACACTATGTTGCTAAAAGAGACCTGGGTTCCCAATCCCAAAAGAAGAAGAGACAGTTGTTGATTAATCCTGGTGCTCAAGCTCCCATGAACTACGCGAATCCAAATGCCTTAGCACTTCAAAGATTTATTCAGCCATATGGACATGCAGCTGCTCCAATGACAGCATCTCCTTCGGCTATATATCCAAGACTACCATTTTTTCAGCCCATGCAACAAGCTCCTTTATTTCCTGGTTACCCAGCGGTCAAGCCTCTAGGGGTCAATGTTCATGTTGAAACAGAGAGATCTACTATTCCTGATAAAAAGAAAAAGGAAGGGAGCCGTCAGAGACGTCAAGTCCTTCCCATGATGCAACCTGATATGTTCGGCACTGCGCCCCATCTATTTTACAATCAAGCGCCAGTTGCACCAGTCCTTCACGAGGCGCCTCCACAGTTATCCCAACAGATACTCCCACAGTACCTTGGTTATCATCCAATGATGTTACCTTCGTATCCTTTGATGAACTTTCCAGCACAACGACGACCACACGTCAATATTAATGTTCAATCTATGCGATCCAGTATTCCAAAATCCAAAAGAAAAAAGAAGAGCGTGACTAAGAAGCGAAGCAAGCGACAACTACTTCCACAAATGATAAACCCTTATGCTTTGGCACTCAACTATCTTGCTCGCGGTTATGGAGCTTATAACCCCTATTTGAACATGAACATGAACCCCTTGTTCTTCCGTCGAAATCAGGAATTCCAAAAGATGAAGACGGAAGATGAAGACGAAAGCGACCCTGAATCTCAAAACACAGAACTAATAAAACAGTATTTAACCAATCTTTACGAGTACTACACAGGTGAAACCTTCAATCACAAGCGTCCAAAAGTCGATGTTGAAGTTCATGCTTCGAAATCCAACATTCCTGGGTCATCGTCTCGTGACATCATCGTACGAAGCAAAAGACAGATGTTGAATTATCTTCCTCAGTCACCCCTTACAACTGGACGATATGATATACCGATATCTGGGCCTCTGTCTTCTTTTTTACCCCTAAAGAGAAGTAAAGTTAGTAAACCCAAACGATCCACGAAAAATGGTGCTGATAAAAAGATGAAAAGGAAAGAAATTAAAGGAAGCAACAACAAACGGGACGAATTCGCACCTCAATCTGCAGGAGGTGGAAACGAACAATCTAACTTGATTCAAATGAATCCTAATAATCCGGATGCTTCGCTATTTGGAAATGGACAGAGCAATCAGTTCTCTACGGTTAATGGTGGTGCTGAGGGATTGAATAAGATCGGTCCAGGAGGACTCAACGAAGCAATAGCCGAACAACAAGATCAGCAATTCCAAAACAAGGCGTTTTTTCAAGGTAACACTCCGCAAGAATCGCAGAATCAAGAAGGATTGCAACAAGAATTAATGCAGGAAAAGCAACAAGATCTTCCACTCGCAAGCTTACAACCTAACAATGTAGAGCAGGCTCCTAACTTTGCTCAATTTCAAGAGATGCAAGGACAGAACAGAATGGAAATGCCTGTGAATGAAGAACAAATGCTTCGCCTTCGAGGACAAGTACCATTCTTCCCTCCAGGCCCACAAATACCACTAGAACGGGAACCACTGTTGGCAGCAGGGTCTTCAAGACCCTTTTTCTTTACACCACCTGTGGGAGCTCCACATCCAGTACCTTTGCTGAGACCTTTTGCACCTTTGCCATTCGTTCCGTTTCCAGCACAGCAAATACCGCTGACCTTCCCCCAGCAGTCTCCAATGGCGTCTTTCTTCCCAGAACAACCACAACAACAACAAGGAACCATTAATGTGAATGTGAATACTGCAAAATCCAAACTCCCGAGGGTAAAGGTTCAGAAGAAAAAGACTGAAGAGCCAAGCAACACTGAAAAACAAGTAGTACCAGGTGAAAATATCCTCAACAATGGA
Source organism: Actinia equina (assembly GCA_011057435.1). Taxonomy (NCBI): domain Eukaryota; kingdom Metazoa; phylum Cnidaria; class Anthozoa; order Actiniaria; family Actiniidae; genus Actinia; species Actinia equina. The sequence goes on along the minus strand of WHPX01000386.1, from coordinate 244,378 downwards.
GACAAGCGTCAAAAGATTTCACTTTTTGAAAGAGTACCAGCCATGCAAGTGTTGCCTCAACGATTTCTTCAGAATGGGGTAGCAGTGCCTTCATTTGCCGGCAGCGAACCGCGAAAAGAAAGTCAAATTCATGGCGTAAACGGTATGATCATCAGTGAACTTCAAATGCAGAGGAAGCATGCTATTCCAAGCAAGGTTAACATCAAAAACATACAATCTAGCACCAAGAAGTCAGCCCTCTCGTCCAATGGTGCTAAAAAAGCAAAAAAAACTGATGTCAAAATAAAGAAAGTTAAAAGACAAATCTACGGTATGAACGAATTGCCTCAAGAGATAAAGTTTCCAAAAGTGCAAAACAATTCCAAGAAAATGAAAAAAACAGAGGATAAAGAACAAGGCAAGAAAAATCAAAAACGATACATTCAAATTGTAAAAAGAGCTTTGAATGGAATGACTAGTGGTAGTTCTAAAATTTCATCAAGGATGCCTGAGAAAGCCGTTGAAATGCCGAAGAAAAAGTCGTCGCTTTCAAAGATGAAAAATGTGGTGCCTCGTAAGCGACAGTTTGTAATACCTTTTGCTGTCGAAAGACCACAAGCTGGAATTCCAAGCTTGGGGTTAATTACAGAACAAGGAGCTCAAGAACAAGTTCCTCAGGTTATAAACCAGTATCAACAAGGTCCTCAACAGGTTGTTTCACAGCAACAGACTCAAGTTATTCAAGACCCAGAAGCTGTCTACGGCGAGCCCCAGCAACATGTCACCCAGATTGAAGAACCACTGAATCATGTTCAGTCCTATGCCAATGAATTCAATCAAGTAAATGATGAAGCAGGTGTAGCCTATCTTGGACATAGGCCAAAAGTCCGGGTAAGCGTTCAAGTAGCCAAGTCCTCCATTGGCAAAGGTTCAGCAAGGGTAACGTCAAAAGACAAGGAAACAGCAAGCAGTAAAAAGAATAAAACTATTACAAAGAGACAGTTGTTCGGAACTGTGCAACTTTTCAGTCCACTAGGTCGAGCAGACGTAAACAACATTGCCAAAGCATATGATGGCCGATCCAGTGTTCCTAATTCCCAAGCCGTAGCCAACCAAAAACAGGTAAGAGAATTCTCCATATTTCCACAGTAAGTTCTGTTGGACATTTCATTACAAAGTAACTGAAGGGACACGGTCACAACTTCAAATACTATTATATAGATTAAAGAATAGATTATAGAAAATAAAATGTTTGAAGGCAAAGTTACCTACTATGGAGACAAATTAACAGGATACCAAATTAACTCGTCACAATGTGGAATGAAATCAAAGGATCCGAATACCATTAAGGAGCAAGCAATATTTATTGCACCTTTGACAACAACTTAGACTTTAACAAAACCTTGCGATTACTTAAGATAAAAATGTTACTAATTCTGCTCTCTTCTGTTTGGCTTTTTTTTTTCTCGCACTACATCATGATTTTTCAATGGTTATTGAACCACCTCATGGGAAATCCTGAATACTTCATCTGTGGTAAGGTTTAATTTCAAGCTGGAGCTTCGAAAATTATGCCACGGAAGCCAAAACATTTATCTACCTTTTTCTTTCTGAATTTCGACGGAAGTTTGCAAAATACCTTGTTTTGTATGTGGTTGTGGGACAAGATTAAGAAGCTACATCATTTCCCATCAATAAGCGCAACCCCTCTATACCCTGGCTAGGAAACCATACGAGTCGTCTCTTCAGCTTCAAAAAGGTGAAGGCATTAAAAATGTTGTCAACGAGATGATTTCAATTCCTCAGTCAAAAAGGATTCTATTTCTCTTCCTTAGAGATGCTTGGCGTTAAGTTATGTTTAGAATATTTCAGACATTAATCACGTTGCCTTCTTGTGGCGACATCTATGACGTCACGAGGAGGCGAGCTTTTGCTCATGAGTCACAAGCTAGCAAGAAAATATCTGTACTAACAGGTTTTATCAAGTACTACTTATTACTCAATTTGCATGACTGTTTGTTGACAGCATGTTCATACGATAATCAATGTTTTGATGCCTTTCTTGGGAGTTTAAGTTTTATACCGGACGTTTGTTATTATAGGTTCCTGCCCGGTCCCGAAGATCTCTGACAAACCCAATGCATGTACGACAACACAATTCAAAATCAACGAATAGAAAACAAAAAAGACAATTAGGAGACCTGATCAACAATATTCTAGAGAGGCGCCGTGGACCAAAGCTGCTAGGTGATCTGCTGAAGAGACCCAAAAACCCGCCCGTTATGTTTTCAACCGGTAATGCTAATAACAATGGTGAGAAACCAATCGATGTGTTTCCCGGAAATCCTGAAGGCAATCAAAATCCTGGAGAAGGACAGCCAAGCCTTAATGATGGTGGAGTAGATAACCCATTTGCAGCGAATTTACCTCCACCCCCTCCACCATTGCAAACCAATCAGAACCCATTGTTGAACAATCCAGCTATTCCTGAAAACCAAGCCATGTTCCAAGACGATCAGTCAGCTATTGCGGCCGCACAGTCATCCCAGCAACCACCACCACTTCCGTTGCTAAGGCAACAAGAAGCCGACACTAGACAAAATGTGTTACAGTTTCTTCAAAATGCTGGCCTTCCAAACCCTTTGATTCAACAACGGTTAAATCTCCAACCTGAAAGGGGTCCTGCACCATTCCTGCCGCCCATGCTTCCTGTGGGAATACAACCTCCAATGATGCCTCAAGCTCCAATGAATGATGCTGCAGCTCCAGGTGAAGGAAGGTCACAGACACCTTTCATCCAATCACCTCCTGGATTTGACCTTACACCCCAAGGCGGTCCTCCAGTAGGACCCTTTGGAATGGGGGCACCCTCAGTGTTTCCCGTGATGCCTTTCTATTCCGCCCAACCACCGTTTTCGCCATACCAATCAGTACCACCGGAGCTGGAAACACACCCTGGGGTCCCCGGCTGGCCTGTTAATCATTTAATTGACGATCAACGGCCGTCTGTGAACGTTAATGTCCAAACATCAAAGTCTAAAATCCCCAAAACAGACAAGTCCTTGAATGGACACATAAAGAACGCCCCTTAGAGGTGAGTCGGACATATACGGAGAATCTCTCATTCTTAATGATAGGCATCAAAGCATTGACAATCGCTTGATAAGGTTAAGACATATTTAAGTAAATCTAAGAGAGAAAAGTGCTAGGTATATCTCGTGCTTACAGTGACGTTCCTAGCACGTTCCTGTTTGTTGGTTCGATTTCATTTTAAAACTTACAGAAATTCTCTTATTTTTGATAACAGGCACCAAAGTATTGACAATCTCTTGAGAAGGTTTAAACCTATCTAAAGTAAAAGAGAACATTGTAGGCGCTAGGGATATCTTTTGACTTTAGGGACATTCCTATGAGCACTTCTGTATTTTGTTTCTCTTCTATGCTTTGAATGCTTTTCTCCTCTTCACTATACTAGTTTTCATCGACAATTTCTTTGAGTACAGACTATTCTATAGCATTGCACAACTTACTGAAAAGGAAAAAAAGACAAGATACTTTTTCTTGCTTCTGTAACAGTTCCTAATGCCGTACATTCTTCAATATTGGATTTTCCGATAAGGAAAACTAGTGACGAGTAGGAGGCGCGCTGTATCATGGGTCTGTGTCAGGGGACAGCATTTGTCTACTTCGTTTTGCAGGTTTTAGTTATTGAATCGGGTCACTTTGACTGGGGTTTTCGGTCTATATTTCAAGAGATTTTGCTAAGCTTTCTACAATATTGAAACATTAACGTCGCCTAGGAAAGCCCCGTGGTTCCGCGCACGTCACAACTTTGGAAATGCCAGCATACGCATTCATGTCTCTGTCGTAAACTTGATAGACGGCAGGCGAAATACGAGGAATTGTACTTTGTCTCGATTTGTATGGACGTAGAATTATAAAAGGCACAACTTTTTTCTTCTCAAATAAACGTTTTTTCAACCAGGATTACTGATTTTCATTACCAAGTTTTCGAGCCGATGGCCCTTTTCTGATTCTACTCGTAGGCGTCGTTTGATAATCGAAGACATTCTTTTTAACAGAAGTGCACATTTCATTCAATCGTAGCCCGATAATGGGCCATTGGTACTAAAAATCAGTAATGATGAAGAAACGCTTATTTGACAATGTCCATATATACCAACCAACAAAGAAGTTAATTTTTATCTTGTCAACGATAGCAACTTTTTCATTTAATTATATCTTCACAATTGTTTGATTTTTTTCCCGCAGGAATAAAACTTTTTTTACCATAATCTTCACCAAGCTCCCCATAAAATGACTGGACACTAACATTTTTACAAGTGTCAACACCATATAAGGAAAGCAGCATGTCACGTGACCAGTAAAGAACGCAATCCATTAGGAAGCACTCTGCAATAGTTCGTGGGGAATCGTTGAATGGCACCCAAAGAAAATTGCACAATGTTCATTTGTTCATTTTGTGCACGATAGAAAATATTGAAAATTAATTAGAAATCAGCAGGTCATAATAAGTAATCCTTTGGGGCTTCTTTAGCATATCACGTCGTTGCCGCCATCTTGGCTGAGATAAAAACCCATTTTTTCCTTGAAACATAAATTTAATCATCCAAAATGGCTGCAGAGCATTTTATTTGCTCAATTCCTTTACGAATTTTCAATGCAATAATGTGAGTTTACTTGTTTATACCTAATAATGTATAAAACAATCGATGAAATATCAACTTAGGAACAAACTAGATTAGGGAAAAAGAGGAAAGGACAAATATTGATATATCCAAAACAAACTTTTTTCCTTTTGCTAAGCGTTCAATATAAAAATGTTCATATAAAATTATAATTAGATTCATTTAGGAATCACGTGTTTATGTAGTATGACGTGGCGGTCTCTCATTGGTCCCTTACCGTCCAAAACATATTATATGTCAAGTCGATTAGTAATTTGAAGAAATTCATAGCTTTATGTTTAGATTGAGAGTGAGTGAAGAGATTTTCTATCAATATGAATACAATCATTATATGCCAAGGTGTTATAATAAAAGAAAAGATTTTATTTATATCAACCGTTTGCTTTTTTTTTGCTTGTTTGTTTGTTTATTGTTCGTTTGTGTTTTTTTACGGGGTTTTGTCCTTGTCGTCGTTGCTATTGTTGTTGTTTTGTGTGTGTGTGTATATGCTCTCCTTTACGGCTCTTATTCATGTAACTCTGATAAATGTATCAAAATATAAGACAAAGAAAATATATTAATTTTAGGAGCAAAAGATATTCAGTTGCAAACAGTAAAGAAAAGAAATGGACACCCTTGGGAAGATTCCTAATACGCATTTTTTCGAGTTCCAAATTACCGCTGTGTTTCTTGATTACAGACTCATTTACTCAGAGTTAACCTCGAACCAGTGTTTAAATTATTCACCAATACCAACTGCAAAGAAAAGAATGCACAACTTTAACAACACACACAATGGATCTGAAATTCCACGGACCTTGACTGGAACACATGAATTTTTTACAGTAAGTCGAGAGTAACCCTGAGCAACTGAGTAACCGAAACTAGAGTATTAAACGTACAAAATCAACATCCTCCCACTGTCTCATTCTCGTTACCAGACCCTTCTAAGAACATTTTTCGTTACAAAGCAACTGAGAAGGGTTTGGGAACGAGAATGCTACTGTCATAGTTATGGTCGCTAGGCAACGAAACCAAAATTGTAGTTTATTTTCACTTCTGGTAAACAAAGCATCCGCTTTTAGATTTATTCGCTGGATAAGGATTTATCCAAAGGATAGCGCTTCAGTATCACCCTTGTAGCATTCGTTTTTTTGCGAGACCACAAATTCATTTGTATTGGTTTAGACTCGTCTATAAAACAGCTATTTACAGATACCATACCTGAAAAGCCCGTGGGATTTCAAAACATTAGTAATGTTCAACTTGCACATTTTTTTATTTACATAACTTTATCAATGGCAATCATCTAAGTTCCTAAGCTATGATGGAAGGGGTAAGCACAACAGAGCTTGGCTCCAAATTAAGTGCACCCTAACAAAAATTTAAATTATAATAATAACAACAAAATACGAATAATGATAAACTCGAAGTGAAAAAATCGAGTGAAAATTTACTAATTATACTTAGATGATAGTAGCTAATTTAAAGGCTAAGACGGCAAAAAGTATTCTGATCTATTCATTGATTTAAATTATAGTTGGTGTTTTTTTGGAAATAAATCGCCGAAGTAAACAAGGCTAAACCTGTTTAGATGAGTATTAAGTCATAAGACAGCACTTTACCGAATGAGAAAAGCAACCAAAGTGGAATAATGAGATCTTAGCTTTCCCATTTGTTCGTTCATTCAAATAATTTATTCTTCCTTTTCTTCTATCATTCGTTTATTCAATTCTTCCTTTACGCATGCATTCTTTCTTTTCTTTTCTTCATTTCTTCATTAATTCAGCTACCTATTCATTCATTTGTTAATTCATTCATTTGTCCCTTCTTTTTTTCGTTCGTCCGTTTATCGTTCGTTCGTTTGTTCGTTCGTTCGTTAGTATATTTTTATGGGTAAACCCCTTCCCCCGCACGTGCTTTTTTTGCCTATATCAGTAGAGAGAACATAACATTTTACTTTATTTTTCTTTTGTTTTTTGTTTTACTTTTACAAACAAATGTTTGTTTTGTCTAAAAGACCTGTCGGACTTGATTTCTATTGTGTCTCAAAATGGAACGCTGTTATAAAAAAAAAATTAATCCTACAATTGCCAAGACAAAACATCTTAATAGATACAAGATTATTAATGAATAAGAAAAAAACAAGACATTGTTTATCTAAAAGTTGACGTTCCCTTATCAAAACTTCAGTCAATCAACACCTTTATGGCGCCTGCTTAAAATTGGTAATCATAGCCCATTTTTCTGACTTACTTTGACCTGTTAATTTTGTAAAGAAAGAAAGAAAATTGAGAAAAATTAATTTCCTAGGTGAATGATTAAAACTGATCGTGTAGGGAACTCCTGTTGCAATATTGATAAAGTTTAAGGTTTTGACCTCAATCTATCAAGTCAAGCGATCAGAGTACGAAAGGAAACGATCCAACGGTTTTACCTGTTAGTTCAATTGATTTTTGCAGGTGCAGTTATTGTTCCAGCCGACCAGCATTCAATCGCTCCAATTCAAACACAAATAAGCGCCACGTCTTTCTCAATGACCAAACATTAAGTCATTTCTTCAAATTCCTTCTGTGTTAGATCATCGAGTTGCAGTTCCGTAGACTGATCTGGCTGTGGATATTGTGACTCTTGAGGTTCTGTGGTTTACAAGAGAAGGGAAAGAAGAACGTTGTTTATTTTTACAAAAACGATGGGTGCCCTTGGGAGTTTGGGGCTGTTTATGACATTGCTTTTATTGTCAAATGCTGCGAGGATCAGAAGAAATCCCGATGGTTATACTGTCCATGAAAAACCACCCGAACTTGTTGTCAACGCTGACACTGAAGGAGTCAAAGTACAAGCCCGTCCTTCGAAACTACAAGTCATCGCCTATCCTCATTTACAAGGATTTCATCCGTTTGAGCACACTGCTGTTTTAGGACCTCATAGTCCTCCGGTAAATATTGGGCCAAATGCGCCCCCAGTTCATATTGGACCACATGTGCCGGCTGTTCATCTTAGTCCAAGGGTACCAAGTCTTCATTTTGGGACTAATGCCCCTCTTCTTCATGTTAGACCACATTCACCATTTGTTCACATGACTCCACCACTTCCCGCAGTCCACGCCTTAAATGGACCCCCAGTACATGTTGTATCCCCTTCGACCGTGTATCACCAACCGCCTATTGTCTTTCACCAGCCACACTTTGCCTACCCTGGTTATGGCTACGGTGGAGGGTTCTATGGAAGATCTGGCATCCCTGATGGTCAATACCAAAGGTCTTACCACAGATCTAGGCGTGATCTAGGTTCACAAGCAGGACGATTTAAGAGACAATGGTATGGATGGCATCCTTTCCCACACTCCGTCAACGTTGGCCCTCACACGCCACCTATCCACGTTGGACCACACTATCCCCCTGTACACATTGGTCCCCATGTCCCAGCAGTTCATATTGGTCCTCATGTCCCTGTCATTAATGTACCTTCACATGTCCCAGCCATTCATGTCAGACCTCATGTCCCAGCTGTCCATTTAGGACCCCCAGTACCAATCATTAACGCCGGCAACCATTTCCCTGCTGTCCACGTGAGCTCACCACCAACTATCTACCATCGACCACCGATTGTCATTCATCAGCCTCATATTGTACATCCCTATGGCCAATGGAAAAGAGCAAGGATTCCTAAGAAATACAACAAGAACCTGCAGAAGAAGCAAGACGAACCCGAACCTGAAGAAGAAGAAGAAGAAGATAATCATCCAAAAGGTAGCAAAGACAATGATGAAACTTTACAGAAGAAACAAGAAGAACCAGAAGAACCAGAAGAACCAGAAGAACCAGAAGAAGAACCAGAAGAAGATAAAACTCCCAAAAATGACCAAAAAAAGAAAGTCAGCCTCAGGACAATAGTTGAGGGTGCAAAGAAAATCCAAAAACGACAAATGTTCTCGAATGCTAACTCTGGGCCCAATGGCGACTCTGTCATCTTCGTTCATCCAAATCAAAAAAATGGCAACGGAGACTCCAATATTGGATTCAATGACATCGGGTTAGGAAACTCGAATCCACTTGAAGGGAACCATGCCAGTGATTTTGGTGACATGTCAAGCAAGGGTTTTGGAGGTGATAACTTCTCGCCTTCATTCAGTGACAACGGTGGCAATAATGGTGATAGCCTTGCCGGCATTGCAGGGGGAAGCCTTGGAGGGACAGAGGCGGGTGGAACCCAGTCTTTCACGGATAATCCTGGAATGAACCTCGGTGGAATGGGAGGAGGGCAAAGCTCACTGTCGGACCTCGCTGGAGCATCACTTGGAGGTGGAAGCATGGGAGGCGGAATGGGAGGTGGAATGAATGGAATGGCAGGATTAGGAGGATCAAGTCAAATGGGAGGTGGCATGGGAGGAGAATCGATGAGATCTGACATACCAAGATCTTACGTAACATACCCAGAAAGACAAGAATACCAAATAGATGACGGCCAGAACTATCAAACTACGAAAAGAGATGAAATCCCTGCTGGGTATATAGAATACTAATCTAACATGCACAGGTGAGTAGACCAACATTTACTATGTTCTAAGAACGCTTTGACTTTTTAATGGCTCTTACTTATGACCAATAAAACCGCTAGAGAGATACACTGTCCAATCAGAAAGCTTGAATGTGGAAGCCATTATGAAATAACCATCTATCATTAACTACATCATCATTATCAACATCATCTATCAATATTATCATGTATCATCATCATCATCATCATCATCATCATCATCTATCAATATTATCATGTATCATTATCATCATCATCATCATTATCATCATCATCTATCATTATCATCATGTATCATCATCATCATTATCATCATCATCTATCATTATCATTAATCATTATCATATATCGTCGTCATTTCTTACATTGACCAATCATAGTCTTTCTTAATTAACTAAAATCATCATTTCGTTTATCAACCAATCATATACTTTCTTACATTAACCAATCATATTATTTTCTCTGCAGGCACTACGCTGATTGAAAACAAAAGAACAAGGGCGATTCAACTCAGCCTTGTAAAAACTTTACATAATTAACGAAGCAATGCTTCGAGCTCTATCAATAATATTTCAAATTGAAATAGAACAAAAGTTATTATCACATTCGCCCTCAAAATCTTATCTAATGCCATCAAAAGCCTCTTTATGACGTCACTCAAAACTTGACCCCAGTTTCTCACGTCCATAACATACTGTAGCATGTTTCGTGGTAAACAAGATTGTTTTTTATATTCCCAAAAGAACAGAAGTAGATAGATATATATTGATCTCTAGAATGCTTACGTTTACAACTGGGGCACACCAAAGAAATAGCTAGAAAATTGCCACACGTTTGAGTTATTTTTCTGATTTTAGAAATATTTGTTTCATAAATAGTTGTGAGACGTTTCCTAATCAAAAAATAAAGACCCAAAAAAATGAATTGTTACAAATTCCTTTTTTAATTGAATTTTTAATTGTTGCTGGCTTAAAATGAAGTCATTTCCTGTCTTTCGCAAAATGTTCATAAGCTAAATCGCACATTTCATTTCACATTTTAATCTGACTCTTTCTGGTTGACAGCACATGGTAATTAGTGTTTGAAAACAGAATTTGAAGCAGATTATGAGATTCAAATAATATATCATTTTCAACGCAAGAGCAGCCATTCACCTCATACACGCGGTTGAGTTTTGCCTGTGCTCTAGCACTAACTGAATTTAATACCATATAGCCAACAACTGTAATAAAGTGATACATTCATATCCAATATTTATCATGAATTGATACATTCCCCCAAAACTTCAAAAACTCCCCTGTTCCCATAAAACCAGTTTTAGTGAAGTGACCCGTCCGGCCCAGCTATTAGGGCTTTCCCTCCCAGTCGCATCCCATTTCGTATGGGTGGCCGTAGAGGGTCAAAACGCATAACTCCATAAACAAACGCAGATGTAAACAATTGATACTTGTGGAAATGGAACGAGGGAAATGCACAACCTAGCCGAGCCGGACCAGGAACCGTTCGAAGACAGTTTTTTTGTGGGGGGAGGGGTGGGGTTGATTTAGGTTGCCCTTCTGGTCCAGCAAGGCAGTAGATGGCCCTAATGAATAGGTTAACGGTCGACACACAACCAGAATACGAAACTGGGTCGACACAGACTCGATCACGTTTCCATAGGCCTTACGGTTGACACACGACCGAACATTAAATTTGGCCGAGCTCAGGGTCGCCACACGACCGAACTGCCGACACACGGTCGACACACGACCGACAATAAATTTAACTAAAGGCCGGTGTCACAGGGATTTGTGTTCCCCCGAGTTATGTGTTCCCCCGAACACTGGGCACTAGTGTTTTGTGTTCCCCCTCCTCTCCCTATGAAACATCTTTTGACACGATTCTCTCCCCCAGAACGAGGAATCTCTATATTAAATGATTGGTTTTCGGTTGTGATAAACTGGCTAAATCTGAGAATTTTCTTCAAATCTAAATTCAACGAACGAATTCAAAAAAATCATGAAAGCTTCACAGTATGATAATGTTTTTACCTATTTATGCCGAAAGGAACATCCTCTTGATTTTGTGAATAAAGAAAAATAAGTTTTACAAGAAGTTCTTGCTCGAAATAATTGCACACGAAGAAACTCATTAGCATCTCTTACTATGGTACGTAGAAAAAGGAGGGAAAAAGAGTGGTAATCAGAGGACGTGAAGAGAAGCAAAGCTAGGTTCTTTGAGGAGTGCCATTCATCTGTTTTCGGCGCCCATGTAGGGCTAGATAATATTGAGCAAAGAAATTTTGCATATGAATTTTGCCGAAAGACCAAGAAAAGAACTCGCTTGAATTATTGCATTCGGTAAATACAATTTTATCTCTCAAAATACCAACGGCAGTAGAGGATCACGCGGTTATACGGTTTACGATAAAGATGTACGATAGAAACAGTCCGCTGATTTATTTTTCGATTTTAGAGTTAAAATGTCCTTGTTCTGGGGGAGAGAACCGTGTCAAAAGATGTTTCATAGGGAGAGGAGGGGGGAACACAAAACACTAGTGCCCAGTGTTCGGGGGAACACATAACTCGGGGGAACACAAATCCCTGTGACACCGACACACAACCAGACCAACGAAGCATGTAATGCATAACATGCTATACATAACCCTTAGAATCTAACTAAGCCGAAACTACTAACGTGCAGGTTTAATAAATACATAACAACTAATAACCGCGTAATAACTACTTTAAAGCCATGACAAGCGAGTACTACAAGTGGTGACTACGTGAAAATATAAACATTTGAGCTAAACAGGCCAACAGTAAACACAAAGCTTGATTGAACTATTAGGGAAACTAAACCGTGCAAACACACGTGTCGGGACCGCGGACATGAAAATATCAAACACAACGACAAACTAGAGTCCATGGCAAAGTGAACATGAACTCCGAACCCAAAAATGGGGTTGGACTGAACTACGACCAAGCACACATGCACGGCCAAATAAATCTTAAAACGATACCAAGAATCGAGCGAAGCCCGTAAACATGACGTGAAACAATCAAATAATTACCTCGACGACTGTTGGTACAGGACATTAATGTTGTATAGGGAAGCTTCGGCGACGTGTGTACGGAAAAACCAAGGGGAAAAAGTACATCTAGCACTGACTGGTACAGCGAACCTGAGCAAATAAGCCCGGAACCTAGGATTTTCTAGCTTGAATAGGCAAATGCCGACCCGGGGGCATTCATAATGCTTCTCACCTAGGAATCACACCCAGAAATTCATGATAACATTCCGCGTGTACTCGTTTCATGGTTGCTTTAGGGGTGAAAATACTTTAATCAAACTGATTGTAACGGAAAAAGTTGGTGGTTTGGTAATTGGGTTTATTTTTTTCCGGGAAAATAAAATAAGACACGGCAGCCACGTTATGTGCCATGACATAAGCAACTAAATGTTTTGTTCAATTCAACCAAGCTGGCATCCATGACAACCAACAATTCATAGATCTTGTGCTTTGATTCATGGAAGCGAAAGTTCCATATCTGCAAAACTAAAAACTTACCCCTTTCTCTCCTCCATGCATCATCCGGCTTCCATTTAGAACAAAAAAATGTACCAAATTCCTCTTCTGTCACCATAACCTACTTTTATAATTCAGGACAGCCAGTATTTTTTTACCAGTTCCCAACCCCCCTCCAACTGATATTACCCAATATCCCGTATGCTCTTCAATGTGATTAGATGGCTTTGTTTGAAGAAGTATTGTTGTCGTACAGTTTAACGTCTTTATGGAGTGGGTGGGAAGAGGGTAGGCTTGGTTTCAGCTGAGGTTTACGTTCGTTTCAAGCCTCTCCTTATTCTGAGGATCGCAGGCGCACCGAAAGTACCACGCCTAAAAATCGAGCCTAGTGGGGGACGAATCTAATGCTTGAAATCTTTTTTTTTTTTTTTCATTAGTTTTATACATTCATTATTTTATTCATTCATTCATTCATTGTTCCAATCCTTCATTCATTTATCCATTTATTGCATTCCAATCTTTTAATTCACTCATTTATTTATTATTTCATTCATTCACCGTTCCATTATTCATCCATCCATCCATTCATTCATTCGTTCGTTCGTTCGTTCGTTCGTTCGTTCGTTCGTTCGTTCGTTCGTTCGTTCGTTCGTTCGTTCGTTCGTTCGTTCGTTCGTTCGTTCGTTCGTTCGTTCGTTCTTTCGTTCGTTCATTCATTCACTTATTCATTCATCCATTCATTCATTCACCTTTCCATTATTCATTCTCTCTTTCCTTGTTTCATTCAAATATATTTTTTTTTTTTATTTTCTTACTTGAGCGAAAAAGCAAATTATTTAAACTTAAAAACGACAAAATACTACACCACATAAATCATTTGACCCAAGCTTACGCAGCCCTGTTGAAAATAAAGGTATTCCCAGGCTTCTTGGAATACAAAACGCAAACATGTTGTTCACGTATAATTAAGAGTCATAACTGAAAATTTTTTATACCATGTGCTTTCCAACCTATCAACAATGACAAAAAAAAAACAATCGATGTCAAAAAGATAATTTTCGCTTAAATATCAGAACCACACACGCTTGACGAAATTTAGGTGCGATATTTAGTTAAAAGAATGAAGAATTGATACAATTTAACCAGTCAAAGTTCATTCAGAATCTAAAGAATCCTGGGCCAACGGTCTACATGGACTGTAGTTAGAAATAGCATTGGAATTTCAGTCACAGAACTTTTTTAAGAATCAAAAGAGAATAAAGGAATCAAGTCTTATTAGCGTGTAAATACACCACTTGCCAAAGACCAAATAGTTATCCATAATTAATAACCATATGAAGTCATTTGGATTCGTAAACCAGTAGCAGTCGACAATAATTTACGAAAACAAACGTGTTTGCTTTAAAAATATCCTTTTTTCTTCGTCAAAATAAGGAATTCCTAAATGCTCAAGGCTATGTAAACCTGTGCTGTGGCTATGGCAACGGTAAGAAGGATCGTAGGATTGGCATTCGTTTTATTAGTAGTGATTTGGACCCGAATCGAAGCGAGAGCTTTGCCAGAAGGAAAGGTGACCCAGTCAGGCGAGCCCTCACATTTTCAAGTCGATGACAAAGCAGCAGAGATCGAAGTCAACGCCAATCCCGCCGGGGTTAAAGTCAATGCTAAACCAGCATCTTTACAAGTGGTAGCCAAACCCGGGGCTCCGGCTATTCCCGTATATCATCCCGCTATTCATGTTGCTCCCCATTACTTGCCACCACCAATTATCCACAGGGAGCCCGCCATGTATTATCATCATCACCGCCATTGTTTTCCGTACTGCCTCGGAATGAGTAATGGATGGTTTTATTCAGGACTGAGAAGAAACAAACTTCCTAAACCAAGTAAAAAATACGATTCTGATGGCACGAAAAGAAGTGACCTGTCAAAAAAGGGCGGTAAACTGTCGCGAAGGAATGGCATTCCACAGATAATAGAGTTGGATGAAGATGACAATAGCATTAGCAGGATACATAAATCTTCCATACCAAGACAACACAAGCACAAGCACAGGGGTAGAAACGCGCGCAAGAGGCAGTTCATTGCGGGAATCCCTCAAATGTATCAGCCAATGGGCCTAGGGACCCTTGGAGGTCTTGGAGGTCTTGGGGGTTTTGGTGGTCTTGGGAGTCTCGGGGCTTCTGGATATGGAGTACAGCCTTATGCTTCCATGCTAAGGACCAGGGCTCCATTGGCTAGGAACCTTATATCATCATTAGGTGGAGATCCACATAATAACGCTCTTGGCTCCTTGGGTATATATGGTGCTAATAGATACAGCTCATTAGCAGGATATAGTCAGCCCCTGACAAATAATGCACTTGGTTCCCTCGCTTCACAGATACCAAGCAATGGACTCGGAATGTACGGCTCTATGAATGGCAACGGACAATTCTCGAATTTCGGACATCAATCATCAAACTATGGACTCGGACAAAGGCAGGATGACCCAATCACTAAGTTCCTTCAGGAGGAGATAAACCACGAGCTGTACAGGTCAGCGGCTAGTCCCAGTGCTCTAGGGTTGGGTCAGGGTTATAGCAGGTCTATTATCAATACTCCCTATGCGCAGCCTTACTCAGGACTTGAAGGCCTTCTACCTAGAAGGGGTGTGGGTAGTGTTGGAGGTTTATATGGTAGTGGTGGTGTCCTGGGTTCGTCTGGATTGGGGTACGGTAATGGTGTTACTGACAGGAACCCCGCGTTAATGCAGCTGGCGCAGATGTATGGAGGACAGCTATCAGGGATGCAGGGACTAGTACCAGGTGAGTACCCATATTGATTACCAGTTTCGATATTTATTTGTATCACATTAAGAGCGAGTCCACCTGAAAACCATGCAATGCTGAAAAATGTGTCTACATGGGGTATCTCCGATTATTTTGATATTTTGCACAGTTATGTACTTTAATGTGATTATTAAATGTGTGGAATCTCAGACGAAAATTTTAAAACGCCGAGAAGATATGGATGTCGAATGAATCATGTCCAGACAAATTATGCAATTTACTCTAAATTAGAGCGAAATTCACAATAACAGTTCTCTAAAACTACATTTCTTTTCGAAATGGAAACTTATACAAGTGTAGTATATCTATTGGACACTACGATGAAGGTATCAAACTATCATTGTAATTCGAAACAAAATAATTAAGGTAATTTACGATTAAGTCGTTGGAATCGAAATTTAAAACAGGTATTTTTGGCCTGAAATAAACATCGTATATTCTCGCTGCGGCGGGCTTCTAAGAGTACGCAGTTTGATTTTTCTTTACTATAGATAATAGGAAACAAGTGCACGAAAATATATTTTGTAAAGTATTAACTGTGAAGCATGAGAGCACCGCAAATTGCGTGATTTAGCGATTATCTTACTCAACGAGCTAATGCCTGATTACAACAAAGATAACTCATTAAATGAAAAACCATTGCAAACCAGTAGTAAGTAAAGGAAAACAATCTAGAAGAAGTCAGATATTTAGCTCTGCTACTTACTGTTTGTGAAAGAATGATACAACATAAACAAAGTCAAAAAGCCATACACCAAAATACAGTACACATTCATTGATCTGGACGTCTTTAGATACTGATATATATCTTCAACACAAGAAGTTTAAAGACATTTGTTTAGAAAAAAAATCAAAATACGACAAATATAATCCTCCCTGGTGGTACTATGGCCATTCAAAGCCGACCATTTTATATTTTAAGCTGCAACATTATATTGTTATTACATGTGCGACATCATTTGAAACTAGTTTCCAGTGCCCTTAAATTTTTGCTAGAGTCATCGCAAGGTCTTCCCAAAATACACTTTAGCTCGACCGATTAAAGAAGTCACAAAGTGGGCTTCCTCAAGGCTCTCTCACGCAGATTATATCTTTCGGTCGTACGCACTGCAACTTCGACTTCTTCCTCTTCTTCTTCAGTTAGAGGTGCTGGAGGTAACTGACCAAGTTTTTTCATCGCCGCCAGTTTTGAAAAGTAGCTGGTGATCTGCTGTACTGTTAGCCAATCTTCTTTATCAAAGACTCGTTTCCCGTTACTATCACGCATGGAACGCATTCGTGTCGATGTTTTTGCTGGCGTCACTTACCTACCTGTCTCCTCCCCAATCAGGAACTGCCCTACGAGGTAGCTCTTCACGTGCAGTGGAAATCGGTTGCACTGCTTCGATTTTTTCAATGCCCAGCCGGTCACTAGATCAGGAACATGTACTTCTTCTGAATTAGAAGCCGAGCTAACCATTGGTGGACACGAGGGGTTTGGAGGTTTTAGAGAAGTGCATTTTTGCGCCCATTTCCGTCGTATTTGATCATACTGTGATTCTTCGTGAAGCTTGAATTCATGCTTTCCAATATCAAGGTACTGTTTAAGATAGCGACTGCAGCTATATGCTTTAATACATCCTTCTTCGGGAAAAATTTGACAGGTTCTTTGTCTTTTACGTCAGGGACATTTGGCTCATTTTTTGCAGCTGGACATGAAGAAGGTCCCACTATAGCTTTCTTTTAAATGCCAGACGTCACTTTTGGTTCAAGAAATGGCTGCGTTACGATTACGCCCGTCTCACCTTGAGGACTGCCAGTCTTCGATATTTTCATACCCTTTCCGATATTCCACGCCTGCCATACCGTCATTTCTCCATCAATGTTATATTCGAATTGTTTAAGCTTGCTAATGCCTTTTAATTTAAAAGGTTTCGTGGTACTTTGTATCTTTTTATCTAGCTCAATTATAGCAACTTGGCATCCTTTCAACCCTCCATAGGAATCAATAGCTTCTTTCAGATGTTCAGCAGAAGTGATATCATGACCTGGTACGTAAAAATAGTTATATATTAATTAAAGTAAAGTAATATCACCAGCCATATTCCCTGCAATAGATTTACGTTGAAAAAAAATAAAAAAAATAAAGTTGTGTTACCTTCATTCAAATATCTGTTAATATGTGCCTTAAGTGGTGCAATATTTATGTCGCAGAAGTCTTTTCCACAATTTGCCTCACTGAAACTGTAGTGCTTCAGAATCAGCCCTTGTTTCTTAGCAATGGTATGGATACTTGTGATTAAGGCAGCATTATGATAGCAACCAGTATTGTCGCTTCTCAAAAATACTTCTTTGAGGTTTGGCAAGGTTTTTGGAAGCTCAAGAAACAGATTCTCTTATACCGACAGCACCGAAACCAATCTTGATTACACTTTTCTAAAATATGAACGAAGGTGCGCACCTGTGAACAGTAGCAAACATGCATAAAATCATAAAATCCAATTTGTTGTATTTGTATAAAACGTAATTCATTACATTCTTACTAAAAGACAAATAAAGTACCTCGAAGTCGTTTTCTCTGTTACTAGCTGCTTTTGTTATACAGGCCGAAACGTGCCAACTAATTCCCTTTTTCCCAAACCACTCGTTCTGGGTTTCACGGTACTTTCGAGGGAGCCATTTCATCGCCCAATCCATTATGATCAAAGGGATTTTCCTCGATTACATGGAGTTTGTAATCAGCTTTCAGATATCTCTTAGCTGTTTGAATCCTTTGTATGGCGTTGTTGGCATGATCAACAGATAAACCTGTACACAAAAGAAAAGGGGTAAGAAGATCTTATATAAGCCACTTAAGAGTCAGAAAAAAGGGTCGTAAGATTATTCATCACATTTGTTGTAAAAGAGATGTTTACCGAGGGATACCATGGTATGTATGATCATTTCCATGGTGTCAAAAGCTGACGCTCCTTCAGTCGCTGTGTTGTCTAGTCCTGCAAGACTTTTCTTCTGAGACGATGCACATACCTATGGGAAAATGCATTGAGATCAGATATCAAATTATTATACGTCATTTAAATAAATGAATGAATGAACGGTCGGTTGGTCGGACGGACGGACGGACGGACGGATAAATGAATGGATGTAGGGAGGGGGGGAGGGAGGGATGCATGCATGCATGGATGAATAGATCAATAAACGAAAGAACGAATAAATAAACATACAAACTGTATGAAAATTAACCAAAAGCCTGGACTCCTCAAAAATCTGTAGTCTAGTAATTAGATTATCCGTCTAGTACGCAGATCATCCGTTCGATTTCTATTTGAAGCTCAGATTTTTGGTGTCACGTTCCCCTTATGATTTATTTTCATTTAGTGTCTTTTTTTTAGAAATAGTTTAATTTCTTTCATTGAAAAGATATAACATTTGTTTGATTTTAAATACCTTTAAAATTGAAAAGAGCGTCGATCGTCCAAGTGGTGTAAAGCCTTTTTCTTGGCAATTTGATTCATAGAGCCTTACCATTCTTGAATTTATCATAGTCCGAACCATGTTTGGTATTTCGATTACTTCTCCATTCGACAACTTTAGCTTCCTTGTTCCGTATGCCACGTTCTGAAGATAATAAGGGCTGCTGATGAAATCTGTAAAATGATAGACTTTCTTTTCATCTAACCGATAACGAATCACAGGGTTTTTTCCTTCGCACAAATTACCAGCGACTGCGTATTTTCTTGCTTCGTCGATTCGCCATGTTGTTAGTCCAGGAACCATTGCCTTGAGTTGCGTTTTGGTGTAGTGCTTGACGAAGATTGAGAACTATGTCAGTTTAGTGTGCCGTGATGTGGCTTCATTGTATAGTGAAATGAGCGTCTTCATGACATCATTTTCAGGTCTGTCATCAATTGTTGAAGAAGATATCGTTATTAGCCCGAGAAGTTCTTCAGACTGTCCGGGCGCTATGCATTCAAGAGTTGTTGTGACAACTTCATTGGCCTTTCGTTTAATATAAGAACGAGTGCTTCTGGCAACTTCTGTTATGGCTTGGTTTAGTTGAAATCGCACCGCGCTCACTGGCCCGCCACTCAAACTGGTAATGTGTCGATTCAGGGTTTGAAGTTTACGGTTTGGAAAGGGAGTAGGCATGTATTCTTGATCAGATTGGTCAGCTTGATCATTCAAAGATAAAGACTTTGTTTGACTGACTAAATCATCATGCTTGTTTTCTAACTTAAAATATACCCCTGGTTGCGCCTATTAATAGATACATATATGGATAGGACATAAGCTGCGTTTACACCATACCGGACAATAAAAACACGTACAGACATACGAACCTCTGTTCGCTTTGTTCTTGTGAAGGCCACCACTTTATCATCGCTGTCGGCTAGGGTTAGGGGAGGTATAATACCTTTCTATTCGTTCAAGCTACAGGCTGAGTCTTGCAACTGGCGGGATAAAATGTAAACAAGATAAAAATTAAATGGAATAACAACCCTTCTAGTCAGATCTGGCACATCTGCATCTGACTGACCGACTGACCGACTGACCGTCTGACCGACTGACCGACTGACCGACTTCAACATGGGAGAAATAAAATCATACCTGCGATACTGAGCCCTCTAGAGTTCTTCTGTGAATTCCTAAACATTTCATGCAAATTCCAGCATGAAACAATGGTAAACAACGTTTTGAATTAGCTTTTTCATAAATTTAATTAGCAAAACGGAGGAATAAAGTAAATAAAGCAGTACCTTGACCGATTTTGCACAAAATCCCCCAACTTTCAAATATTTCTGATTACAGAGATTTTGTTTGCTGTCGTGAGCTGGATGTTTGCATGATTTGCTTGGACGCCATCCCAGCCCAAACTGATCTCTGTGGAGTGGGCAAATTGTGAAAGTGTCCACATCCTCTTCATTGAATAATCCCGCTCTGAGAAGACACAACCTCCATTCCGCTTTCACATCATTCGGTGAAGTCTGGAAGCAGCCTTTTAGATGATTTGAGATATTATTTGTACATGATTTTAGTGGAAGAAAAAACGTCTGTTTGTTGTTTCGCCTAGAAACCTCACAAGATTTTTTCGAATATTTTTGGAAAGAGCAAAACTTTATTGCATTATCAGAACCAAAACAAGGTTCTCATATAGTAAAAGAAATGATTGAAGGATAATTAACTATCGATCGATACTTCGCTTTTTATGTCTCCACTGTTAATGTATGCAAATTTGGTGTGTATTTAAATACTTCTAATAAAAACACATTCGAAGCAAGAAGTCTATAAGATGTATTAAATAAATCTAAAAAAATATTATAGAATCTTAACATTTTTCAAGTTCGTCGTGATTAGATGAACAACCTGGACCA
Source organism: Actinia equina (assembly GCA_011057435.1). Taxonomy (NCBI): domain Eukaryota; kingdom Metazoa; phylum Cnidaria; class Anthozoa; order Actiniaria; family Actiniidae; genus Actinia; species Actinia equina. Next base: position 223,482 of record WHPX01000386.1, on the reverse strand, counting down.
TGTAATGGTCAGAGCATGAACCGAGTTAAGAAGGCTGCCTACTTTTGAACGTTCGAATTGAGCCCACGATGAGCGCGCGCTCAAAAACCGCTGAAAAATCTACAATATTTTATTGAAGGACCATACACGTTTTGAGCTTCAAAAGGGCAAAACCCTCAAATTTTGCACGGGACTCTGTATTTTTTAATCGCTCATTCGAAAAAACTTTCAAAAATCTATGTTATATCAAAATTTTAGAAAAAGTTTAAATCAGCAACACATGAAAAAATAGATTTTTGTAGGGATTTTTGTTCGCCTTAATGAAATTTTTAAGAGCACCGAAACTACAAAATATGAGAAAGCAATTTAACTTTTTGTCTTTTTGTCGAAAATATCCATGTATTATTGTAGAATGATTGACTAGCCTTCATTCGTGAAATCATGTAGTCTACAAATAACTATGATCTTATGGATCTTAATTTTTTCCTAATCACTTCCGGTGGCGCAGTTTTTAATCCAAAAGGTAGTTCGTAGGCTTCCATTAAATTCTGATTATCTCGAAAACAAGCTCGGGACACCCTATTTTTCTTTCCAGATTTGGAATCAGTATTAAATTTCAATACGGAAAATCGAAGTTTTAAAAAAAGTTAAAGTCAATTTTCAAAAGTAGGCAGTCACCTTACAAGAAATTCCGCGCAACCAATCAGAGACAACTATTCTCACGCCTGAAATGAACAAGATATTTTGATTTTGATCCTGATCGATCGTATCAGATAAAAATATTAATTATGTTCAAGTACTTTTGAGTTTGGTTTATCGTATGTGAGCGTGGGTTTGTTGATGAAATTGTATAAAAAGCATCGATCGACGCAGGTTCTATTTTTACCCAAATTAGCCACCAAAACAAAGTGCCTTATATTTGTGTCGACGAGCACAGAATATATATATGTAAACGACAAATCGAAATTTTGAAAAATATTCTTACACGGTAAAGGTTTTTATACATTATAATATGGCCTAAGTCTACGCCGTTTTTTGTTTGAAAATATCGTCATGGACGTATTGTTGGGTCACGTGACACCTTCTAACAAGCGAAATTTCATCTTTTTGAGATGTAATTTTTCCTAGAAAAAGAAGCCTTTACAAAGATTATTTTTTGCTAGACAAGTTGCCCTATCATTAATATATCTGTGATAGCTTTCGAAGTCAAAGGAAATGAAGCCGCATATTTGAACATAGCTCTTTTCTAATCTATATTTTTATAAGCTCGAAAACAACTGCATAATAGCCATAATTCAAAAATCTACAGAACTATTAAATTTCAATTACTTAAATTTTTATTTACTTTAAAATGCTTATAAGGTCACAAGTCAGTCGTGGACAAGATATGAATTCTCTATCTAAACTGTAGAAGAAATACTAGACCCTCAAACTTCAGGAAAATTTTAAGCTAATTCTGGCCGTTTTGAGGGTAAAACATTCAAACAGCTGTAACTCCAACGCTTTCTACGCTAAGGCCAAACAACTTTGTTTGAGTAGTAAGTTCATCAAGATGTACAAACAAGCTAAGTTTAAAGAATATCGGTGAGGTACCATGTAGACCTGCCTGCATGGTTTTCACACGGACTCGCTCTTAATAACAAATCATTTCAGCCCAAGGTCCGTTAAAGGAGGCCTTGCTGGTTGAGAAACAAGCGTAAAAAGGTTTAATGTCTTGAGAACAAAAGCTGGTCAAAGAGAAAATAGCTTTTTAAAAGTATTTTTGGTCTTTTCAAATAAGTAAAATCAAGAGAGCACGAATAAGAGAGAAAAATAAATAAGAGAGAAAACTTCTTATTGTGTAGATTCCAGGTTGGCCTATTTTTAGAAACCGGATGCAATTTAAATTTCGCCTTACCCTACTCCTCTGCGTCAACTAACGCGTGTGCTCACTTTCTATTTGTTCTTTTGATCTCGTTTTAGTTATCAAAACAACAAACGGAAAGAGCACACTGCTGCACGCGTAGCTTTTTGTTTAGGAAGTTTCACGAAAATACTGCTGTTGTACTTTTAAAATTGCATAATCAATAATGATGAACTTTTAGTCAAATGTTTTATTCCATTAATATCTAGGGCTTCAGCAGTTTGCTCAACAAAGAACAACGTTACCATGGCTACCATATCCAAACATGGCGGCCGGAAGTAGAAGTCCAATGGTAGGTAGATCGAGCGTCCCTGGGTCCAAAAACATTATCCGAAAGAACAAGGATACAACAAATAAAGATGAACAAGTTGAAAGCAAAAAAAATCAGAAAAAGGAGGATGATTTAAAGAAGAAAAAGATGCGAAAGAAAAGGCAGACCTTGTTCGAGCCAGAAGACGGAGGCGCTTTTGACTTGAATGAAGTTCTACAGGAAGCCTTGGCGAATGAGGTCAAACGACAGATGATTCTTGGAGCGCCACCACAACCCGAGGTACAACAGCTAGCAGCTTTAAGAGATGAAACACCACAAGCAATGAGAATACCGTTGCCGGGGCTACAGCGACTATACGACGCGGCTCAGGAACAAAATGTAAACCCAATTTTACAGCAGCAGATGCCTTTTAGTGCCCTTGGAGCAAATTATATCTCACCGTTTGATAACTACGAGGGGCATGAAGCAGCTGCGGCTCATTTGAGCGCAATGGCTCTAGGGAGATCTCAGTTACCCCCAGATCAAATGCGTCTCATGCCAACATTTCCTCAAAGAATGCCATTGATGCCACCACGTGGACCTATTGCACAATACCAAGGTCCACAACCTCTGGAACCAACTAGACCCAATGTATATGTAGGCGCCCCAATGTCTTTCCACGCTGATTATACAAGTCCTATACAATATGAAGAAATGCCACCAAGACACAGAAGGAAATATGGCCGACATCCTTTGTTTCGTAGAAGACTTCGCCGACCACACTCTCGATATGATGACATATATGATGAAGATGATGAGAATGATGGCGATGATTATGATGAAGATCGTGCGATGTACCATGCTGAACATTTGGGGAAAGAGAGAGTGTCCTTGGGGGGTTCTTATTCCGAGAATGAAATCCCCAGAGATCAAGGAGAAACATTAGTGGATACAAATAACCATGGATTTGGACCAATCACGGTCGAGGCTAAAACAGCCGAAGGAGTAAGGCAGTCCCTTGGGGAAGACAGCAGAAGTAACATAGCAAAGCCAGAGAAACCTGAAGAACGTCTAGAAAAGAAAAGCTTTACCAGGCATCATCGCCGCCTGCATCAATTGCGAAAGGGCGTTCTATGAAGAAACAGTATTACTCGGTCAACTTTTCACGAACGTAGTGCGCTTTAAACCAAAATTTGGTTCATGGAAATAGCTGTTAGCTCGTTAGAGGGGAAGGAAGATATTTTCAAAAACATCAATCTGAGAAATATTGTTTAAATCGAAAACAAATGCGAAACTGAGGTGTCAATTTTCCTCTTACAATAATGGATTTCCTGGCCACCAAATGAAAGAAAAGGTGCTTGATAACAATGACATAATAATCAAAAAGTGTTTAATATTTATTGCAATATAATAGCAAACAAAATAAGTTTTATTTTTACAGATCATTTTTACAGGCTTTGTGTGACATCCCAGTTTTGCAGTGAAGTTATTTCTCAGTAAGTTACTATTTGAGAACCGCTAGATCACGGCTATAAAATTGTCTAAAATTACACCGCCAGGCTAATGAAAGATTATTGTCATTGTTTGCGCTGCTCTTGTGCCATCTTAGGAAGTTATTAGTTCATAATAATAATGAGTAAATCAGAGAATAAATCAAAAAAAGAGATCTTTGAATCTCATTGGCAGATCTTTGAGGTCAAATTAATGCTTTTGGGCATTGCACTTTATTTTTGTACATCTCTACCCTCATTGCCATCCCATACCCCTCCCCCATCTTATCCCCCACCCTCCCCCTTCTTGTTTACTCTACAGGAGGGAGGAAGACTTAAAAGTAAATCGTGGAAAGTAAAGTGGGAGTAGAAGAGGGAGTATAGCTAATAGTTACATTACTTTTTTATGGGGGAGGGGAGGGTGGCAGGTTTTTAAGGCCGGTAGCACCCTCTGGATGATTGTATCGATTAATTAATATTAATAAACATAATAAATAATTAAACAAATATATATAACGTGTATACATTAATTGTGTAAAAATAATTCTTTAAGTTTTATTATTTATCCCTTAACAAGAAGCTCTACAGGCGATCACTGGGCTGCCTGTGTCATGCACATAGACTAGGCCTAGTACAGATGAAGAAGTTTGCAATGTTAGGCAAAAGATAATGGAATGGTTCACAGATAAGAATGATTTCGTTTAACTCGTCTAAGACGATCTTCTCCCTTAAGGTGTTCTCTACATGATATTAAAGTATAGGAAACTATGATGGACTATGATGCGGGGGGTCGGTGTCCACTGGTAGAACGAAGCTTGGAATCGGATAAAATAACAAAAACAAAGAAAGCATGGATTATGGTGAACAATGTGTATTATTCTACATGTGAGCTGCGTTCTTTGTATCATCTCACCATTCATTGTTTGTTCATCCACTTCCAGGCTTCGTTCTGCCTGTTGTGTGTTACCCTTCGCGGGCCCATATTGCTTATATGACTAATAACGTCTGATCGAGCTTATACAGACTTATAAGCAACCGAGTAGGAATAAATATTTTTTCACTATTGTTGAAAAATTAAATCTAATAAAAAATGAACTTTAAAAAAAAAGAAAAATCTTATGTGAGTACGATGAGATTCGAACTCAACAAAAGAAATTCAAAAAAAACGACTCCACTTTGCCATACCCCCGAGACATCCGCAGAGCTGAGGCGTCGTATGGACTTCGGACCTGACGGCGATTAAATCCTTCTGCCCTTGGGTGTACGAATTACGCAAGAAAATGTTCTAGCCGAAGCATCAGGGGAGCGACCAGCCGGCCCCCAGACCATATCGGCTAATCCCTTGCATCTCTGCCACGCACGGAAAAAGTAAATCCAAAAAGTCTAGTCTATTCAGTGCATTGTTCTTACGGCTATTGTTATGCTGATTCACCTGGAACCGTGGTCCAGTGGATGAATCGTTGTCGTTCAAAATACTGAGTCAAGCTCGTTTTAGGAGAGTTAGCTCTTTGATGGGTGACCTAAACATTATACCTACTCACGCTTTTGCTCTTTTTTTCAATTTTTTGTTTTTTGTTTTTTGTTTTGTTTTGCAAATGATAGAATATATAATAGCGGTAGTATTATTGAATTGAGTTGTTCAAAAAATAAGAAAATGTTAAGTAAAAATGACTCCAAACAAGGTAAAGGTGATCTACCACAGTGAAAATGCACTTTAACGCCAACTCGATCGAGTTTTTCCTCGACCTTGAAATAGCTGAGAAGAAATATGGAATTTTACAAAAACAACCGATTAAGAAAGCTTAATAGCACGTACTCAAAGAAAACAGTGGCGTATTATCACGGATCGAATTGAAAAAAACTATTAGCCACAACAGAATCTTTGAAAATGAGCCATCTATTCGCCTCGACAATGATATTAACACCAGGTATTAATACTGCATCTGACTGTTGGATAGTTTGTTTACATTTGCTTCAGAGTAAGACGTTAATCTTAATCTAGTGATATGCTGTTTCTATCTGTATCAATGCGCTATCGTGACTTTTATCTTTGATGTTTACTAAGAGATTTGAAGCGTTTATTTAGCTATCAATGTTAATGAGATCAACTTCAGAAGATAAATATAATACGTCTCTGGAGATAGTAATGATAAAAGGGTAAATTATACACCATGAAAAGATGAAAAAACTAAAAGTGATAATAGTAAGTTTTTTCATCTTTTCACGGTGTATAATTTACCATTTTATCATTACTCTTTCGTTAGAAACACCGACGCAGCTCACACTAGTTTTTAGCTAATTATATCTTCTGTCTCTGGAGATTATTAGAGATTAAGTGGTCATTGTTAGAACCCTTAAAAATAAATAGTATCACCATGGGAACAAACGGTAATGTTTGAATTAGAGGGACAATTATTGGACGTTAGCTCGCCTCGTGGAAGGCTGCAAACTAGAATCTAAGAGTTCAAAACTATGCCAGGAAGAAACCATGAAACGACAAAGTTATATAAATATTTTGTAACTTATGCCATTCATTAAGTCTGTTAAGCTAAAATCTACAAAGGACTAGAAAAAAGGTTGCGGTGAGTAGCAAAATCACATGTATCAAGAACATCAGGGCCCGGTTGTACGAAGGGTGAATAGCGCTATCCAAAGGACAAATCTTATCCAGTGGATAAGTCGATGCTGTTATCCAATACATTTATCCACTGGATAAGATTTGTCCTTTGGATAGCGCTATTCACTCTTCGTAGCACCGGGCACTGCTGTAAATACCCATATTTTGCTTAAAAGTTTGAAAACTTTAATAATGCTCGTACTTTACGCTTTGAAAATTTTTTTCAATCGTTATATCGGCCTGTGGTTGCAGTTTGAATCGTCAGAATCGACGAAAATACAGTCCGATAACTTGGGTCAGTAAACGGTGTACCGCCCTCAGAGGGAAATTCAGCAAGAACATTTATCACGTCCAACAAGTACATACACGTGTAAATATTAGGATACTTTCATCGAACAAGACCCCTTCTCACTCAGGACTGATTTATGATCAAAATTGGAGCAAAAAATGATCAAACATCGTAGTAATTTAAAAAAAGCTTTCTTACCATCAGCATTTTGTAGTTTGCGTTTTTCAATTTCAATTTTTATATTTTCTGCCTTTGTTTAGATTTTTACGACCCCCGCAGTCTACAAAACAGAAGAACTTATATCAATTAATAGTTATCACTGATAATTATTAAAGGAATTAAAATGCCTCGACGAAAAAGCACCAGCACTAGCGCCGTGAGTAATCAGAGATCGGAAGTATCAAATAAAATGAACGACCACAAGAAAACGCACTCATATGCTGTACGGTCTGCTTGCTCCAGTGCATCCAGCTCAATCAAAAGAGCTGACCAAACCATCAAAGCTTTGAATACGAAGAATTTAGATGAGTTAATGGAGACTATGTCGGTGTCGAGCTCACATTGGGATACTGATCTTGAGGATGATGACGAGTTGGGACAAAATAAAGAAACGGATACTAGTCCAGCTGTTAAATGACATAAAATATCAAAATTGTTCGTTTTGTGATAAAAGCATGAAACTTGGCAAGTATGCTCCTCTCAATGTGCTTGTTGATTTGTGATATGGAGCCATCTGAGATATGGCCTATCTTTCCAGTAATGCGCATGTCAAAAAACGCTATTGCATGGAAACGAGGCTGATCCAAAGAATCGCGTTTTTACGGCTTTGTAAGGTCGAATAAAGTTGAAAACAGTTGTAAGAGGTTATGTAAATATAAATAGTAATTGAACGAGGTTGGGAGAGCGTTTTTGAGATTCAAGAGCTAGCCGATGTACTTTGGTTTCATCATCGTGTCGCAATAAACACAACTTACAACAAGAGTCTCCATTTGTGTAGTATAACCTGTCTTTAGTGAAAGCGCTTAAAATTTCCTGTGCAATCCTTTTTTTCTTTTTCTTTTTTTCTTTTCTTGTTTTTTCTTTTTTCTTTTTTTTTTTTTTTTTTAGTAATTGGACTTCATGGGGTAATAGAATATTGCTGAAAACAGATTAAAAACATTGTGTTGGGATCGGTGATATTGAAACGTTGTGAGAGCCTTTCTGTGTTTATCACTTAACTTTAATTTATTTGTGTCACAATAAATACAACTTACACCAGGAGTCTTGGAGTGAGTAGCCACCACACAAACATAATCCTGTGCAGTCTAAGTTGGCTTAAAGCACTTGCAATTTCCTGCGCAACTCTTTTCGCAATTGCAATGAATCAGTTCATAGCATGTGTCTTTAGCCTGAGTGAGCATCGTCCAGTTTGGCTTCCATCGATTTTCAACCTTCTTCCATCCCCCTTCCTCTGGACTAGGCATTTTTGGTATCGGAATCAGCGTTTGTTCCCACACTATTGCACCTTGGAATAATGCCCTCAGAAGATGTTGTTTCAGTGCGTCTTGACTTGGCGGCACTAACTCGATGTTTTGAGTTCTTGTGGCGAAGAGAAATTGCCTTGCTTTGTTCACCTTACAAAGTAATAGAATTATAGTAAAGAAACTGTAGTTAACATCGGTAACTCGTGACTGAGAATGAAGGCTAGTGCTATTGAGCCTAAGTCCGATCCACGAAACACTGGACAGATCTGCTAACTAATAGATCAACACGTCTTACCTCTGTGTAAATACTGGTCTTGTCGTAGAGCAATATTACAAAGCGCTTTATGGTGGTCATTAAGTGGTTGTTCAATACTGGCAATGGTGTTGAGAGATTAGCCAGACAAAAGATGAAAGAGTTCCGCTTTATTCTCATCTACACGCAGAAATGAATGCCAGTCACTTGAAATGGCAGTTGATGGTAAGACTCTACGACGTGTTCCTTTCCCTTTTTCTCCCTTAATTGTTCCTGTCTTGAGTGAGTCGTCTTTATAGATGTCCCAAACGATGTCTACTCTTTTGGAGCGTCCGAGTTACTTTGTGATATAAGGCATGAAAACAGTGTCAGAATATTCTTGAAATGTACGGGCTGGTCTTGGATTTAGCATTTGGACTGCTACTGCACCATCGAGAACCACGCTCTGTACAATGGGGGGTTCATTTGGCCTGTTGGATTGAAGAGCTTCAAGACATTGTACAAGATCCGCTTTTTGGCCTTTTCTTATTTCTCCCCTGTCGGCTAGTGAGGGTGGCCAAGACTAATTCTCATGACGAAAAAACTCTTAAATTATATTCATTAAATACTCTTCAAGCTTAATGAATGATAAGAGGAAATGTTAAGCCTATTAAGGGATCAAATACTTACAGTTATAGTAGAGAACAATTGCACGAACCTTCAACTAATGCAAGCCGCCATCTCGAATACCGACAGAAGACTGGGCACTAAGATAAATAAATCTAGCGAATTCCTATAAAAAGGGCTTAAAAAAACAAAATAAGCGTTTTTTTCTTTAAATTTAATCTAGAAGAAACTCAAATAAATGTGTCTGATAATCACATTTTGTTTTAGTCCACATGAAGTTTGAATTTAATTTTTCAAATTCAAAAGATATAACCCATATAAGGCAGCACCATTTAGCTACTAATCACGTGGTTGTTCAAATAATAATTCTTAAAACGCTTTTTTAATTAAAACCAACACTTACATAACCTCTTACAACTGTTTTCAACTTTATTCGACCTTAAAAAGCCGTAAAAACGCGATTCTTTGGATCAGCCTCGTTTCCATGCAATAGCGTTTTTTGACATGCGCATTACTGGAAAGATAGGCCATATCTCAGATGGCTCCATATCACAAATCAACAAGCACATCGAGAGGAGTATATGTGCCAAGTTTCATGCTTTTATCACAAAACGAACAATTTATCACCTAACAGCTGGACTATACTGAATTGTACGAGAAGGTGTGTGAAAAGCTTGGCGTTACTCCAGTATCGCGATTCAGTAAAACAATTGGTCAGGAAGAGGTTAAGATAAGCCATCGATATTTAAAAGAGCTCGGAGCGAAGGCTATTGCTTCTGTTTTGGTAAATAATAACGCTACATTGAAGGTACATATCGAATCCAATGACCTTAGCCCGAGGGGTGGGGTGTATATGGGGAAAGTTTTGCAAAGAAACTCGACCCTGATAGAACTGAACCTAGCTAACAATAACATCAATAAAGAAGGGATTCGAGCGATTGCAGAAGCGTTAAGTGAAAACACTGTGATCAAACGACTGGTTTTGTCGGGGAATGGACTGACTGACAAGGACTCGAAGATCTTGTCAGATGCCGTTGAGAACAATACATCTTTAAGATACCTGAATCTGAGTTATAACAAACTAGGGGAACTCTCTGGGCAGCATTTCGGTTCAGCTTTGAGTTATAATAATGGATTAATGGAATTAAATCTTAGCTGGAACAATATCAGAAGGAAGGGTGCCGAGGCTATCAATAAGAGTCTACGCTATAACGATGTGCTGGAAAAACTAGATCTGTCTTGGAACGGGTTTGATGACTACGGGACTGGGGAACTTACGGAATCATTCAAGCGCAACAATTCCTTAATTGAGTTAAATCTCAGCAACAATAGATTAAGTGATAAAGCTGTTGTGAATATTGGTCAAGGTTTGGATGGGAACAGTACATTGGAAGTGCTTGATTTGAGTCATAATTCATGCTGGGGAGGATGTGAAGGAATCAAGTGTATTTTACAATGCATCCGAAAAAAGCGATGCGCTTTACGACACCTAAGAATCCTCGACATTCACATCAACCAATCATGCGAGGAGCTTATTATAGCGTGCTTGAAGCAAGATGAGGTAAAAATCGAATTTGGATGTAAAAAGAAAGATAGTTTTGTGTCTAAGAAGAGCGAGGTTAACCCAATAGATCTGTTGAAGGAGTATCTACAAGAACACAAGATCCATTCATCAGATTTGTTTAAGCAGTTAGATATCAATGGCCAGTTTCGAGACAGTTTAACAAGAGAAGAGTTTGTTGAAGGAATGAAGCGAATTAACGTGATGAAAGATCAATACCTTGAGAAGCTTGTAGAATTGTTGGATTCTGATGGCGATGGGGAGGTCGATTACAGTGAATTTGTCAAGCTTTCATAAATATGAATCAGGATAGGTTCAACTTTTAGCTTAGTTCTTTTACAACTGTTTCAAAAAAGCTTTTGGTAGGGTGGTGGGGGGGGGGGGGGGAGAGATAGGCCATAAGCGCACTGAATCGTTGATTTTAGTGCACTTATTAAGATATTATTATTATCATCATCATCATCATCATTATTATTATTATTATTATTATTATTATTATTATTATTATTATTATTATTATTATTATTATTATAAGGGGTTTTCATTTATTAGCGCATGGGAGGCTGTAAACTATAGTGGGGTTACGTTATTTGGAGAAATTTGTTAGGGGGGTATCACATAGTGAGAGGAGTTTAGATCTATTATAGGATGGTGAAACGGGGGGATGGGGGGAGGGAGGGTTATGCAATTGTTGCCTCTACCATGGAGGGAGGGGGGCTTTGTTATGTTTTTAAAGCTTTCCATTCGAATTGCCAAACGGCCAAACACAATTTATGAAAATTAAGATCAAAAATAATTATTTGTAAATTAAGTACAATAAACATAGGGTTTAAGTCAAACTTTAACGTTATCTATTTTTAAATTCTTCATTAATAGATACTCGTCAAAATACTGGTGTAATTTTACATTATTTTCAGGTTCAGTACAGATTTCAAAACTGGCTACTTTTAGTTTGCTAAACAATTATAGTCGAAAATGTTTTCATCTAAAAAAAAACACCTTAGTATTAGTAATATTAGTGGTAGAAGTATCGTTACGAAAAGATTCACATACACTGGTGAAAGCCAAAGAAAACAATAATAAGCTCGCAAAGGGACTTGAAATAGCCCTGGATATCCTAGTCTGGACATATCGCGTCTCCTTTGCCTAGGACAACCTTTTTTAAAACAATTATAAGCGTAAACATCAAAGACTTAGCTCTCCAAAGGACATTTTTTAAACGTTATTAACAGAATAGTTAGTTAATGTATCTTTAATATCACAATCTTTATAATGTATAGTCAAAGTTATAAAACATCAATTATTCAGCATGTAGTCTGTTGTTGTTGTTCAGGATTGTCCTTCTGTTCAAGAGCATGTCGTTTGATCCTCTCATTCAGTAGTACAATCGCTTCTATTGCCGCCATCATACTTGCATCTTCTTTATCGTGTTTACAAAATTTACTATCTCTGAACCTCTTTCGCCACCTCTTGCGCAACAGGATCATGAGGTCCTCTGGAAGCCAGTTGATTCTGTTGTTATTTTTAAGTTCAACCCAACAGAGAACTGGGAAATTTTTGGAATCTTCGAGAAGCGTTTGTAGAATATTCACAAATCTATTGGTCAGTTCGTTTCCCCTGAAACCTGGTTAGGAAAAGTCAAAAAAGCGGGTAATTTAGTCTTTTGTTAAAACCACGCGTCATTCTCTTGAATATTACTTCTTTGGAAATCTAATTTCTAAATTTAGTCACCTGTTTATATCCTGAAACATCCTCTGGACTATTTATAGTCATTCTCAATCACACGCGCCCTTTAGGGATTTTTTCTGTTGCGAAGAAGAAGGTTTTGGTGTACGTCAATCAAGGCGTTTCCATAACATTGTCGGGAAACACAAAGCTATAAGGGCACGTGCCTATAGGATGTCATGGAAAAGCCTTGATAGACGTCCACTAAAAGCTACTTCGGCGCGAAAGAAACAATCGTTAGAACGGCGCATGTGATTGAGAATGACTGTAGCAATGGTTTTCTAGACCGAATGGGCTATTTACTCGTACGCCATGGGGGTGATTGCGAGAGGACTAATTGTCGTAGTCAAATCCATTTATAGTCGGTCAGGTACATAGACAGATTCACATAAGAATTCCTAGTACAGAAATCGAACATGACACCCCCAGAGGTGAGAAGCGAGTGCGCTCGGCCTGTACACAACTCTTTATTCCAAATATAATACCAAACTTAAGCACAGCATATACTTACATACTTACCTATATAATAAAGGTGTTTTTCTTTAGATAATAGGACCAGGAGTTGGTAAGCTTGATTGTTAGTCAGGCCACAAAAGCTTATAGTAATCTTACGTAATTTAGGATTCCTTGATATCATAGCTTTAATAAGTTTAAAGTTTTTGTCGTATGCCAAGTTTACACCTGTTATTCGGACCTCATGTCGGTTCTTTGAAGCGAGGCTTTTGCGGTTCACACGATCGATGTCGTGTTCGTTATCTTTGTTAATTTTGAAGTTAAAGTAAGAAATGAGGTGTTTGCACACGTGGACGGCATGACGGATGTTCTTGTCAGAAAGAGCTTCTTGCAGCCTATGAAAGTTGGAATTATTTTAATAGTATGAGATTGAAGGAGACAAGAAAAAACATGTACCAACAAGGATTATGGTTTAGATGTAATATTGGTTGCAGGGCTATGAATATAATCACCGGGAAGACTGAAGAACTAAGCGAATGTAAGAGAAAACAAGAGGACAATGACAAAGAGAAGTGAAAAGAAAAAAGAAGAAGAAGATAAGAAGAAGAAGAATAAGGAGTAGAAGTAGAAGACGAAGAAGAAGAAAGAAGAAGAAAAAGAAGTAGAAGAAAAGAAGAAGAAGAAGAAGAAAGAAGAAGAAGAAGAACAGAAGAGGAAAGAAAAAGAAGAAGAAGAAGCGGAAGAAGAAGAAGAAGAGAAGAAGAAGAGAATATGAAGAATAAGAAGACGAAGAAGAAGAAGAAGGAAAAGAAGAAGAAGACAGAATAATAAGAAGAAGTAGAAGAAGATAGGAAGAAGAATAGGAGAAGAAGAGGAAGAAGAACATGAAGAAGAACAAGAACAAGAGCAAGAAAAAGAACAAGAAGAACAAGAAGAAGAACAAGAAGAAGACGACGAAGAACAAGAAGAACAAGAACAAGAACAAGAACAAGAAGAAGTAGAACAAGAACAAGAACAAGAAGAACAAGAACAAGAAGAAGGGAAAAAATGAGAAGTAGAAACACTACAGGAGGAAAAAAAGGGAACAAAGTCAACAACTGTTCAAATACCTTCGTAAAAGGTCGTGTGCCTGTCTGTCGACCAGGAAATCTGGTAGTTGTAACAGATCCACTAATCCTAAGTTTGATATCAGCTTTGTTTCTCTTGTTACTTGTAAATTTTTGCACAACTATGCAACAAAAGGAAAAGGAAAGTACAATTCCAATGATCATGTTTACCTAAAGGAGATTTGTTTTTCAGACTGAGGTTTTTACTATTGGTTTTCATAGGTATTGGTGGTTGCTTTGAAAGTTGATATGCTCACCAGTTCATAAGTTAAAATGTTCAGTGAAATTAAAAGCGGTTTATAATGGTTAGGAACGGCATGTTCAACACACAGCTTAAACCCTGAAACAATATCTGAGCTGGTTTTAGTCAGGACAAGGCTAACTCCCAGATTGAACCCTGAAACAGAAATGGAACTCGACACCGCACCTTTTTATAAGTGGTTTTGATAGAACGTAACAGCTACATCCACAACGTTTTTAGATTTAAAGAAATTTACCTGAGTCACTAAATATTTGGCATCATCGTGATATCCTCTCTCAAGATTATCTTCAATCTTCCTTAAGATATGTACGCGCTCATGAAACGGATAGAATGGAATTTCAACCGTTTCAATCGTACAACAACAGACCTGACCCATTTCTTCACTGGATTTTTACATCTTAATATATTCTTCGTATTTTCGCTGGCGTCACAATGTAAAACGTTACGTCACTATTACTTCATTTTTGCGCGTGCGCAAAAGATAGATAGCAAAGTTTTAAACTGTAACCGTTGATTTGATTAACTTTGCATTTCGTATTCAAATTTTCAATATGAAAAATGATGATGGTGATAAATAAAACGCTTAAAAACATGGCGCAGAGAAAACTTATTTTTCAAGAGAAACTCTTCTTCTAAATTTTAATCCCTAAATTTGATATGCTGGCTTTTAGAATGAAAAATAGCCTGTCATGTGGTCTAGATATCCTAGTAACAGACTAGTAACAGAGATATACTATAAATTATGTATTGGTGATTCTTTTTCTCAAAGAATTAAATAATATTTTGAATAAACTCGAAACTAGTAGGTAATATAACGTTTTTATCACATAACATGTTGAAAAATATATGCAAATATAGAGAAAGAAGAAAGAAATCGCAGCTTAGACACGAAAAACTCAAATTATTGACTTCGAGTATATTCTGTTTTCTTGCTTTTTATATATTTTCTTAATTATAAAAATTTTCAACAAGGCCCAGAGAATCAAAACTAGAATACTTATGCGTTTGTTAACAATAACGACGTTTATTTAAGCGGTTTTTAGATCTCAAAACAAGACAAAATGAGAAGCTAAACAAATAAAAAAGAATTCATAGATTAGCCCTAGCAGAGCCACCTGCTTTCTAATGTTTTATAATAAAAAAAATAGATATACAAGTTTTTTAATCAACTGTTCTTTTCATAGCTGTGAATATATGAGAAAGTTTGGCATTTTCTTTACATTTAGGAACCAGAAAGGGTTTTTTAATTTCTTGTTTAGGTAAGAATGAATATTCATGATAATAAATCAATATTTGTGGTCGTTTGAACAAATTGCCACGTAATAAATAGCCGAACTGATACTTGATTTAACATCTGTTGGGGGTATAGCTCAGTGGTAGAGCATTCGACTGCAGATCGAGAGGTCATCGGTTCAATCCCGATTGCCCCCTATGTTTTTCCCCCTTTTATTCTTTATTCTAATTTTTGGTTCTCGAGTTTATTTTTAAAATAAAAATAAAAATTCTCGCACGCAAACATAGTAAATTTATTTGCTTGTTAATAAAAAAAATATAAAGAAAACTTTAAATTCTAAGACCCTAAATCAGAATAGAATTTTTAGAGTTGTATCTTAAAGCATTAATGTTGATTTTTAGCATTTTAGGTTCTGTGAAGGGAGTAAAACTGAAGACAAAACTTCGAATAAAGGTTTTGCACCATCACGTGATGGCAGCCATGTTAGATGGGAGGAACAATCCATATATTTGCACTATTTTCCGTACAAAAATAAGGGACAACTGGGATTGAACCGGTGACCTCTCGATCTGCAGTCGAATGCTCTACCACTGAGCTATACCCCCAACACATCACTTAGCTATCAAACAATTTTTATTTGAGGGGATTTACACAGGAAGCCTAAACACCTTACTAGCTGGCAACAAACCTGTTATCTTTAGCTTCCGTTTGACTATGAACAGAAATAGAGTCTGAAGTCAAACTGCTGTAGCTTGGCCTACTGACAGCCATCTTGTTTTCATCTTTATCATGGCTCTCACTAATACTAATTGAGCTTTCAAAACTAGAGTGTGACTTTTTGTCTTCATCATGGCTCTCCTTTCTCCTACTCTCAACACTAACTGAGCTTTCAAAACTAGTAGAATATGACGTTTTGTCTTGTTCTTGATCTTTTAATGATGAAGTATCGCTGAATTTTCTCGACGGATTTTCATTTTCATTTGTTTCTCTTTCGTCGATGCTGTTCGTAAAGTCTTTGCTGTTCACCTGAAGTTCCTCATTAGATATTTCACTGTTCTGAACTTCAACTGTGTAGTCTTTTTCAAGTTCCATAGATGCCTTGCTAATGCTTTCATTTTTGTGATTCTCTTCGAATTTCTTTTCATCTTTACGTCGTTCCCCGCCGACCTCCTTCTCTTCTTCAACATCCTCGTATTTCAAACTTATCGATGACCTTGACCTCTGATCAGTTTCTTCTCTTATGACGTCATTATTGTTTGACCAATCACTATCTTCATATTTCTCATCTTCTCGCTCTGACCTTAAAGAAAGCTGACTTTCTTTACCTCGTGATATAGACACAGTAGAGCTACCCATGGTACTCTCTTCTTTAAAGTCACTGTATGTCGAAGAATCCCTTTTGTCAAGATCTTTGTCATGTTTCGAGCCGTCGCCATCCATATTTATTTTTTCGTTTGTACAATCATGCCTCGAAGTTTCGGTTTCTTTTTGCTCTGGTTTATCATATGACGACAAGGAATTCCCGCTAAAAGAACTGTAGCTGGTGTTACTTTGTCCACTTATGGAAATATCTCCTTCATCTTCTTCTTCCACTTCTTCTTTTTCTTCTTCTTTTTCTTCTCGTTCTTCTTCTTCTTCTTCTTCTCGTTCTTCTTCTTCTTCTTCTTCTTCTTCTTCTTCTTCTTCTTCTTCTTCTTCTTCTTCTTCTTCTTCTTCTTCTACCTCCTTCTCATCTCCGATTGCTGTTAACCTTGGAACACCAGCAAACGAAGAAGACACTTGCTGCCTCCATTTGACACCAAAATCCTCATCATGAGCGCGGGACTCTGGAACTTCAAAAACAAGGCACTTTTGAAAAACAAGACAATAAATACGTTTCAACTATAAACATTTTAGTCTCACATAAGATACCAAAACGTGTCAGGATATCAAACCCCGGTCGCATTGGTGAGAAGCAAGTGCGCGGCTCAACGCTAAGTGGCTTCCAGATGAAACAATCGCTCTGCAGAGTTGAACCGGCTTTTATTGAATTTCGTGTAAAATGGTGTGTATAAGCCGTTCTGAAGTTGAGTATAAGACTGGGTCCAGTTGAATTGGTGAGGTGCAAATTGGGACTATCTTAGAGGAAAAAAAATAGACACCATCTTGGAAATGTGTGTCAGTCCCACAATGCATTGCAATGCCAACTCGATCCAGTCTTCCTCAACCTTGGAACTGCTATTTGCATTGGCCTTGCACATCAAAGTTTTTGGCGAGAAAATTACCAAAAAAATATTATCGCCACTTCCTGCTTGTGCAACTGAAGCTGATGCCACGAGGCAAGTTACACAACAAATCGCTCTATGTAACCTCCCTTGCGTAGGCTTGTACAACACCGCTCTGCACAATTTTCAGCTAATGATGTTTCATCGCGCGATCGTGAAGCGAGAGAACCTACATAGGAATCACTTGATGTAATGTTTTCAGAAAATCTGATTGTATTCTATCTGTCATTCTGTACATTGCATTCATAGCATTGCATTTTTATAAATACATTATACTCAAATGCTTGCTGCGTAGGCTCTCCCATCGTCAAGCAGCGCTGCTACAGTACCTGGCAAAGAATTGATCACGTGGTTACTACCCAGAGATGAGACAGTATGCCTTCGAAGGAGTGGCTTCTTTTGTCGTAAATCGCGCGACTTGCGTCTATCTCCTCCAAGTTTGCAATGGAGTTCATTGGCAATCTAAAGAAATGATTACGAAAAAGTAAACCACGATATATATGGTGAATAGAGTGATTTCACGGCAGAGCACGATGAATT
This sequence comes from Actinia equina, assembly GCA_011057435.1. Taxonomy (NCBI): domain Eukaryota; kingdom Metazoa; phylum Cnidaria; class Anthozoa; order Actiniaria; family Actiniidae; genus Actinia; species Actinia equina. The sequence continues at coordinate 205,487 of WHPX01000386.1, read as the reverse complement.
GTTTTTGACAGACGAGATACTTCACGATTTTCCCTAAAAGATCATTTTAATTGGACTTGGGCTTATTTGTTTCCTATTTCAGACAACGTCATCCTCTCTGCAACTATTAAATAAATTTAAAGAAACCCCTTCATGCCACTGAAATGACAATTAAATGAGAAAACAATTCGCCCAAGACAACATCGTTTTCGTGAAATCACTCTAAAGCCATCCATGTCAAACCAAATACTTTATAAAGAACTTATCCAGCCGCCATGTTGGATCCATTAGCCAAAGTATCACCACGACCTGTCTCACTCAACACCTAATTCAAGATTCGACGAGTAGTAGTAACACTTTATTTAAAGAGGGAACCTTAATTACAGAAAACTGTGCTCTCCCTTTCGGCCATAAAACGACTACAGACTACAAACATTTCGCTGAATAGACTGGGTCGAATATTTCTGCGCATGCTCCTAGCAGTTTATTTTCTTACCCCAATTGTTTTGGTAAGAAGTCAAAGTGTTTTAAGTGCTGTCAATGTGATGTCTTATGGCTATTTTTAAGACCGATAGAAGAAACATGTAATACTTATTCTATAGTCTGTAGTCGCCGAATCTTAATGGTCGCACAAACCTCCCACCAGTAAATGCTAGTGGAGCAATACTCACAGGAGTAGGCTTTTGTAGAGTGATGTAATACTGCATGTCAGCGGTAGAATGGATCGTAACCTTTCCAATAGTCTCTGGGAGCTTAGTCGGATCACTGAGCCTCAGTTTCAAGTTAAAATCCACAAAGGTAGTTTTACCAAAGAACATGGTGGTTCTCTCTTCTGAGTGGTCAGCGGCGTCTCGGTCAGGTTCAAATCTCCCGCGAACTAAAATACGAACTTTGCCTAGCGGTACCGTGAGAGGCTGGGAACAAACTTCGTAGACGAAACAACTATCTGGGTTGCAGGCCTGTGAAGAATCGAGAAGAGATATTCGAAGTATAAACTGCTTTCCTGGTTCAGCTATTTCGGTGATGAAGCCTTTGAGTAATGGCGTCACCAGGACGTCGGGCGAGGTTGCTGTGCACAGTTCACGGGAGATGCGAGAGGAGACTTGCTCGATAAAGCGCATGTGTTTGTTGGGAAAACGTCTGACCAGTTTGAACAGACCGCCGCTTGTAATCAAGAATGTTGCAATCTTTTTGCCATTTTTTGTTGTCTCGACCTATGGTATTGGAAACAGATAAATTTGTCTCAATGATTATATTGCTGTGCTGTGCTGTGCTGTGCTGTGCTGTGCTGTGCTGTGCTGTGCTGTGCTGTGCTGTGCTGTGCTGTGCTGTGCTGTGCTGTGCTGTGCTGTGCTGTGCTGTGCTGTGCTGTGCTGTGCTGTGCTGTGCTGTGCTGTGTGCTGTGCTGTGCTGTGCTGTGCTGTGCTGTGCTGTGCTGTGCTGTGCTGTGCTGTGCTGTGCTGTGCTGTGCTGTGCTGTGCTGTGCTGTGCTGTGCTGTGCTGTGCTGTGCTGTGCTGTGCTGTGCTGTGCTGTGCTGTGCTGTGCTGTGCTGTGCTGTGCTGTGCTGTGCTGTGCTGTGCTGTGCTATTTTGCCCTGCCCTGCCCTGCTCATTTTGTCTTCATAACCTCTGGAGTACTGAAGTGATGGTGCCAAATGACAGCTTCGTCCTCCATTTCTCGACTTGCTAACACCACAAGTCGGCTACTCTCTTTCTCAAAGAAGCTTTCAAACTCATTTCCTAGCAGTGGCAACGAAAGTTTCACGGGTTTATAAAACCTAGTCCTGATTGGTCGTACGAGAACCACTGGACTTCCGGTTACATCAATCATATTCTCATTAGCATTTTCTCGGATTTGTATCGGAAGTCTTCGGCGAGAGTCGTTAAATGTCGGGCTTGCCGAAGGTGAATTGTATAAATCTTCCAAGCAAACGACTTTAAGGGTTACTTTGGTATCTGAGTTCACACAACCGGTGTCGTAAGCTATTTTAATCTCAGGATAATCTTCAACATGAACAATAAGTTCTTGTCGAGGTGACACCTTGCTTGTAATTTCAGGACATTGAGTTAAAATCAGCGTATAAAATCCTGAATATTTGCAAATTATTTTCCCTTCTGTCCTCAAAGGATTCATAATGAACAACCTGGAGTCGATTCGACCCCATTGTAGAAACCTTACATCGCTTTTGACAGCGAAAGAATTACTGAACATGCATACCACTTGACCAGCGGTCTTTTTGTTTACACAGCTTGGTAACCGCACTGTCATCTCAGCGGGAGGGCTAAAGACATAATCTTTAGGATATATTTGAATGATATCGTGAACGCGATGATCATTTCCTTCTAAGAATGGTTCATACAGGGTCTTGTTGTTGATACGAAACTTCACAGCAATCGGTTTGATGTTCTTGACAGAATCTCTTAAAACTTTGAGTCTTATTCCAAGGAACTCGTGAGCTAGGTTCAAGTCTCCTATAAGTTCGTTTTTACCGCTAACCCATCCAGAAGTAATGGTGCTAAGAAAGAGACAAATAGGAATAAGAAAGGGAAAAAAAAAACTTTATACTTTGGAAATTTTCTCAATCTATCCCAATTTTCAGTTTTATTAATTTATTTATTCCTCCCATTTATTCCGGTCGTTGCCTACGTGACATTTCTGCCTCAATCCCTCCTCTGAAAAAAAATTATAACTGTGACAAAATAGAATAGATGCACTTATATAGATGCATGATAACATCAACAAATTATTTCGCACTAACGAGCTACAGTAAAATATATAAGTCTTAAATTGAATTTATCTAATAACAGTTATAAATCTAACGTGGCCTGAAATGGGAAAATATCAATCATAAGCTAAAGAGATGTATCCAGTAAGTCCCTTTGATTGAAAGCCTAGGCCTCGTGTTACTCATTCACTTCTTTATTGGACTGACAAGAAATTACCGAGCTACTTTGACCAAATCTTATGAGTCCTATAAAAACGAAAGGTCTTCACGTTAACAAATTACTTTTTTGCCTTAAATTGAATTTTTTTGAGATTTTTGGATGGATTTTGTTTTCTCCACATGATGCCACTGAGAAAACTGTAAAAAGATCGCAGGGCGCCTTCTAATATTGGCCGAAATATTGTCTAATTGCATAGCGCCATGTTGTGTTATTCCTTTGCTATGTTTACCTTGCCACGTTTGAATTGATTTACTTTTATCTCTGATATATATTGCGATATATATAATACACAAGAAATAGTTAAATCTTAGAAATTTCTGAAATTTATCAACTGTATATTTATTTCAATGTTAAATCGTTAGTTTTTAGCAAAAAGTGTTCGCTAAACACTTCACTTTCAAAGCATCACACAGCAAAATTAATGCATATTTTAGAGTTGAGATTACTATTTCTTATTATAAAAAGTTTTGCTAGTATAATTTCCTTCGCCAGCTGCTCTAGCTTCTGTAGTTTGCATAAAGAGGGAAAATTGTTTAATGGGGCAATATCAATATATGTTGAAAGACGAAAGACTTGAGACTTTTTTGCGAATTTATTCAAAGGTTTGACAAAATGGCGTCATAATTTTTCATGTCAAAATTTGGTAACAGAATGATCCGGTTTTTTAAAGGAAATTTGTAGCTACAGCAGTTAAATATCTCATAAGTTATGAAGATATTGAATCCTTAGCTAAAAGTAAACGTTTAAAAAGCAAATATAAAAAAGTCAAAGGATGTTTACCCGTTGGTTATCGACATCAAGAACCATAAGAAAACAATATATCATATCTGCAAGAAGCTTATTGCTCTTTATAATTGACGTTTTCTAAGTCGCAGTGAGAAATACCGAATTTGAATAATTGAAGACTTGATTATCAAGGTATAAAGAGCGTTAAGATGGGTAAAGATGGATTGTTTTTGATTGTTAATTGATCTAGTTCGTCCAAGAATGGTTTTGAAAGCATATGATAATTGATGTAATGGCTTCCTAACTGTATGAACACGTTCTTATCAAGTTTGAAGTGTAATTTACACCAGCTCTTGTACACAATAACTCTCTCATGACACTTATAAATCTTCACAACACAAATAAGTAATAAAACACAGGGCAAAACAATTAAAATTCAACTGATTCACGAATATGCTTTACCTAAACTTAGGTCTTCTACTTGACTCGTCTTCATCCATCATTATCGTTCTTTGGTGCAGTAATTTATGGCGTTTTTTGTCCATAACAACCAAATAAAAATCTTTATTTGCAAACAACGTTTCACACTCTTAATAATTGTAAGTAATTAAACGAAGTCCTTATTCATCAGCATACAAAAGATATACCACTAGAATGGCCTCAGATGGCTTTTATTCCTTTGGGAATCGTTTTTAAGCTTTTTGAGATTTATATATATATATTTAAAAAACAATGAAAGTGCTTAGCTACAAAATCCTCCGCGATGAGTTAATTAATCAAAATGGAGTTTTGTGCTGAAGATGAAGAAGCTAAATAATAGAAAGCGATTGTTTTGCTTTCGTGGCCGCTAATGTCAGCTTCTTTGATGAACAAATTTCCTCTTCAGAACGAAATTACTATTTCCGAAAACGTTTTTTTTTTTAAAGTAAAAGATAAATAACCTGATTTTGCAGGAACAGATCAACCCTTTCACTAGCTATGTATTATCTCATGTAATCTAACTTCTGACATCCTTATTATTCCTAATATATAAGTTTAGCAATATTTCTTTGTTATGTTGAATAGATAGTAAACCACATAACTGTGAAATAGTACTAACTAATAAGTACAGAATAACACCGATGAAACAAGTGAAAACAAAAGAAATAGATGTGTTTATAAAACAACTGTCAATATAAATATCGCGTTCTGATTGGTTGTGAGCGCGTGCTTTATGAGAGCGCACAGCACGCGCGTGCATCGCTTTTGACTCAGCTGCTAGTTTTGGGCCTTTTTCCCTCTAGTCTTCTTTCAAGTTCACGAACCATGTCATATTAAAGCATATAACAAAACACTGTCATTATCACATAGCATTAAATATAATCTTCAGTGCCCCCCAAAGATTTTTAGCTTTCGCCAAACCTTGCTTTACCTTTCCAGGACAATTAAATGTCAAAATATGGCATCATGAAAAATGAAGCTCAAAAGTAGGAGAATTGCTTACTTTCGTGCGTATGTCAAAAATTGTAAGTAGCGAAATCTCAACACAGAAGTGGGTCTTTCATGAAGCAACATTTATATCACAAGCAAAACTCTTTAATTTTAATCGTTGTTCATACATTTACTGCATCTTTTCAAGTTCTCTGCTTGGAGCCATTGTTTCGTGTCACTCAAGCGAAATCGGGAGAGTTCTATTCCAGATTATGTCATGATCTTACTTAAGATTCACTGTATTGCAGTGAATTTCTCTTTTACTGGTGTCAATAATTTTTAATGTTTGAAACCAAAGCCGGAAATTTACAAGCATTTAAAGTCCCTTTCCTAATTCCTTTCACGAAGCTCTTATTAAGAAATATTCTTTTTTTCTGTGTTTTTCAGTTTTTCACGCTTTGTTCGCAAGTAAAATAGAATGAGATACGTAACTAACTAAAAATCTAGGATAGGAAAAAATAGGAAAGTATAGCTGTGCTTTTGGTGGATCGATATTGCTTATATGACTGATAACGTCTTATCGAACTTATACAGACTTATAACCAACCGACTAGGAATAAATCTTTCTTTTTTTACTAAAAACATTGCCTTATTGTTAAGGATTGAAATCTAATAAAAAATGGATTTTAAAAATGAAAATTTTTTTATGTTGATAAGATGGGATTCAAACTAAACAAAAGAAATAAAATTAAAAAAACGACTCCACTTTGCCATACCCCCGAGACATCCGCAGAGCTGAGGCGTCGTATGGACTTCGGACTTGACGGCGATTAAATCCTTCTGCCCTTGGGTGTACGAATTACGCAAGAAAATGTTCTAGCCGAAGCATCAGGGGAGAGACCAGCCGGCCCCCAGACCATATTGGCTAATCCCTTGCATCTCTGCCACGCACGGAAAAAGTAATGTCAAAAAGGCTAGTCTATTCGGTGCATTGTTTTCACGGCTATTATTATGCTGATTCACCTGGAACCGTGGTCCAGTGGATAAATCGTTGTCGTTCAAGATACTGAGTCAAGCTCGTCTGAGGAGGGTTAGCACTTGGATGGGTGACCTAAACATTATACCTACTCATGCACGCTTTTGCTCTTTTTTCCTTTTTTCTTTTTTGATTTTTAAAAAATAATAAAATATAGAATAGTGAAACTTTTCTATTTTTGAGTAGCCCATTCCCCTCTACCCAAATCCGTCAAATTGAAATCTAGCAGAGAACAATCCCTGGAAAAAAATATTAAACCAAACCTTTTTATGCTTTCTCTGATTGTTTATAGCGCTAGCAGTTTCCAGACTTTTACTTGAGACTTAATAATGACCCCTAGGTACTATTTGCGCATTTTCTGAACGCAACATATTTCTAGACTGGGCTGCCACAGGCAATCCAGTAATTAAAAATAATCATTCTACTATTTTTTTGTACGTTTGTCACCTTGATTTATTTTGCTTTCATCTATATTTGTTTTGCTCACTTCTTCCTCCTTTTTTCTTTTCTTTTTATCCTAAAATCATTTTAACTAGTCCTAGTTTTTTACGTAACTTAAGGAAAGGATTAAGATTTGAACTGAACACAACTCGAGTTCAGTAAAATTTTACACCAAAAAAACAAATGTCCAATATTTACACAAAAACTGCAGTCGTTTCAGTAGACTCTGAAGTACCAAATTAGAATAAATTTTTAAAAAAGGTTTTATTTGTGACGCAAGTGAAAATATACTTAGAAACAGTCTAACCAGGTCGAATCAATTAATCTTAAATCACACCTGGAGCGAAATTCTGGCTATTATTTTTAACCGTGCGAGAGCTGAGCAAAAAAGAGCATTCAATAATGAATACATTGTGAACATTATTTTTTCAAATCATGATCAGTCGAAAAAACGAAAAACGATAGAGAGAGAAAAAAGATTTGAATCTGAGAAAAAATACTGCAATTTTATTGGACCACCGAATACTACTGAAAGAGTTTTTGCGGCATTTGACTGGACGAACCACACGAAAATATTTGGAAGCCAAAACGCACAAGTCTTCGAAATGGAATGCATCGTCGTAACGATTATTTTCGCGCATATACGTGTTTGCAACAGAGCAATTCCAACTTTATTTTCCCCTCGAAATAAAAACTTTGAGGTACGGCCATAAAATGAGAAGGGAAGATAGGTAAATCCATATTCTCTTGTCTTCTCTTTTGCGGTAAACCCTTTTCTAGACGGCTCGGCTATTCGTCAAAGATTTCCACTAAGCTGTACTTTTCAACTTCCTGTCCTAAATACGATCTTTTGCAGAATCCACTCTATAGGTTTTAACTGTTGTTTATAATATTTTTATTATTTACTTTAATGATAAGAACTAGACCGAATGGTTTGATTATAAAACCGGAAAAAATATACAAGATTGCAGGAAATAAAATTTGATAATATGAAAGTATTACAATATAATAAGACATCAGGTGTTTATTAAGAAATTAAGGGAATGCACTAGATCCCAATTTTAGAAGTAGCAGTGCTTAGAACGTGTTTTCTGTCTGCATTTTAAACCATGATATCCAATAGCTGCTGTTTTGTCCTGATAAGCGTATTGGATTGTAAGCAATACCTTTGTTGCTCAGAATTGAAAGCTAAAACATGGCATTTTTACAGCACCCAACTGTCCAAAACATCTTGTAGTCTTAAGTGCTCTCTCAAACCATTCAGGCTCGTCTTCCCATCTCCACTGATAAGTCGTTCAAGCTCCTCGCATATAGCCATTCTTCGACCACAATTAGTTGCCAAAAATTCATTATAAAAATGAATGTCAAGAGCTTTGAGAAATCTTTCGCGAACGGGATTGCTCTTTTGTGAGATTTTAGGGATGTCTTTAGCAGTGTCAATTTTCGTAATCTTTTTCGATTTTTCATCTTCGTCATGATCTAAGACATTTATTAAGTTGGAAACCCCATCGCTGTATATGTCACTTGAGCGAATCCACCTGCCTTTCATATCCTTCACCGCACAGCTTTGCGTATTATTCGTGCTGCCGGATAATGAATCAAAACCAACTCTTCGTTCAAAACTAGATATTTCATCGTCTATCACCTCAGCGCTAGTCTCACATTTATAACTAGATAACCGATCTTTCTTTTTGCGTCGACCCCTTAAAAATCCATCAGAAATTCCAGAGAATTCTGGCTTTTTTATGCGCTCTACCCGCATTAGACCCGGCTGCTCTTGATTTCGGACTTCTGGCTTTTCGTATGTCTTGTCATAGGTCATCGCCGTTGATTGTTCACCACTTTTCGAGCGAATGAAACGAGTATTTGCGCTAAATGGCGCGCGTTCTAGTTTTGGCAATCCAGCTGATATTTTCAAACGCTGTTTATTCGGAGAGGCGACAGAATCACTTGAAGAAAAATGTTCGTTTACATCAGTTTTGGTAACGTTCGTAGAAACCTCTAATTCTTGTTGGAAAATTGGTGGCAGACGAGGAACGTTAGAACGACCAAATTGTAAAATTTTGCGAGCATTTTCCCGTTGTGCTGGCATGGTCTGATGCAATCCATAGCTCTGTCCATTTGGCGTAAATATCTTTCTCTCCATACCCAAAAAATTGATTGAAGATTCTCCGCTTGTCACTTGTGTAAGTCTTGACCTTCTTTTGGGGAAGAATGACGAGAGAAGTTGAACTTAGAGTTGACAGAGCAGTAGATTCGTCAGCACGATCGAGAAGTTCTTCCCTGTGAAAACAAACTTGTTGTTACTGCGTTTTCGCGGTAAAATATCAAGAATATTGGAACTCGCTCATGTCAGTCCCAATATGCTCATCAACGCTCAAGTTCTATCGTAACTGAGTTCGAATACGCGAACTCTGTCACTTGCCTGGGTTAATATACAAAGCGATGTGATTGGCTTTGAGTTCACCGTGTCTTTATAGTGTACAAGGTAAGAATTCGATCTGCCGCGAACATGAATATGCATTAGTTTCTTCAAATGAGAATCCCACGAACAATAACGGGTCTGTATACATTAATTCTACGTCCACTAATAGCTATGTTCACCTGTTCTCATAGCCTAAGGTTCTCAACTAATTTCTTAATACTATGCTTGGACATAACTAATAGCTATTTCGGGCTAAGCCTGCAGAGACTTTACTATATTGTGCTTATTGGGACTCAAAGTCGGTCTTTTTAGAATACATCCATGCATTATCTGTATTCTTAGGATTTTTAAACATTTAATGGTGATAAGGGGAAAATTACTGCCTAATAAATCAAAGCTTTTCCAGCTAAAACTATAGGACTTGGTTGAAAAAAAACAACATTTGTTTTGTTAATTTATTTTGCGATTTTGGGTATTTTAAAGATATATAAATTCTTGTGTATGATTGGATTATAAATTTAGGAGTGATAAAAATGAATAATAAACCAAATATCTTATAAATACTTCGCAAATTGTTTTTACTGATTAAATGCATCTGAAATATCTGTGTTTATTTTTAGGAAAACGAGCACTAAAACCGACGGCTTAGCAGGTCTCTTTGACATTGTTCCTAAAATGCTCTTAGCATTAATCTGTTATTTAAAAGCAGAATTTACCACAAACAACACATGAAGCAGGATTTAACCTTAATTTCTTGGTTCCATGGCTCTTCATTTCTAATATTTCAGCTTTTCAAAAATGAACTCCTTCAAATATCAAAAAATATATATATAAATCAAAAAGAATATATTCTTTTTTCGCCTCCCATTAATGACTGATGACGTTTGATATTTACTTCTTAAGCGATCTATTTACAAATATTGGTTTGCTTTCAGATATTAACTATGCAAAATCGAGCAAACAACGAAGGAATCAATACTTCGAATTTCAACAAAACGCTTTAAAAATTACTCCAGGAAGGCTTAGGAAAACACGCAAAAAAATTGGCTGAAAATCGCTCTTTACGAAGTTTTTTTTTTTTTTTTTTCATATAAATATTATTTCATTAATTTTATCAGTAATTTATTGTCTTTTTCTTCTTCTTTGTGACGACACCTAGTCATATAATTTATTCTATTCTCCAAGACTTATTTCCTATATCACAAATGATAAATTCGCGATTATCTGAAAATTACATCCATACAAATTAGATTGGTCGTGTTTATGTCCAAAACAGGAAATTCACAAAGTTCGTGTAAAAACTAAAATAAGCAAAGAAAGATTTCTCGAATATTAATAAAGAGAATGACAAGCAAATTTCTACTAAAAACAAATACATTTTTGCTTTGTTTCTTCGTTGTTTTATTTCTTATTTTATTTGTGGCATGAAATAAAAATTAGGGTGATTAGATTCGCAATAAAGATTGTTGATTTGAAAGCGCATAAGAAAGCTTTCAAATTATGTCTATTTGAAGGGATTTTCCAGCGCGCTTCGCTTGTTTTTTAAAAACATATTCATCTAGCTGTCTAGGGAAGTTCATCAAAGGTAGTTATGAAAATAAAATTGTATTATGGCCTAATTCTCCTCGTGGGTGGTCGATTTATAGTTTGAGAAACCCCCAAAACAAATATATCTTTCTCAAACGACTGCCCTTTTGGAAGAATCTAGAATACAAAGAAAAAGGTGAAAATCAGGCAAACACATATACGTTTTTCAAACTTTTAGCAAATATGTTTCATAGCCAATCGCAGTAGATCTGATTTTTTTACATTATTATTCTAACTTTTAGTAAGAATTTTATAAAATTGGTTTGTATGAAATACAATGTTTGGTTGAGTCTATCAGCTATATTCTTAGAATCTGCGCATCCCGCTATTCATGTATACCGATGTTTTGAAACACCGCAGACTCATTAATAATTTCAAGAACCTCTACCAAAACGGTCGGATTGACTCCGACGAAGGACTAACGTCCGAAACGTCAGTTTTCTATTTTCACTACGGTGTAAAACTTATAAATCTACGATAACTTGTTTCATTAGAAACACCGACGCAGTCCACGCTAGTTTCACTAGCCATTATCTACCAAAACGACTGACTTAACCGTTACGCCTTTTCTTCTTCTTCTTCTTCTTCTTCTTCTTCTTCTTCTTCTTCTTCTTCTTCTTCTTCTTCTCGTTTATTCCACAATTTCAAGAGAAAGTGATTGACTATTTTTTCCGACATTTTCTGGAAAATTTTGATAATGATGGGAAATACCGTCTGTTAACTCCCCACTGATCATCCTACTTATTTCCTCTAGAACTGGAGCGGAACAGTCAAAGAGTAAATGAGATAAGTTGCTGACGTTGAACACGTACGCCAATGTGGTATGCAACAACTCTGAAATGACTTTCAAAATTATTTTACTCATCTATTTAATCAATTCACTGATATTTAAGTTTCCTTATCTATAAGTAGGATTTATTTTCTTTCAAAATCATGATACGCTGATATGCCATGACACCGAAATGGTTTCCAAATATTTTTACTCCATTCATATCTAATCAAACTGTTCCTTCTATTCAGTCTAATATGGTTGACAAATTCGTAACGTATGGGCGTAAAAAATATGGCTCTGGTTTACAGCACGTACACGGTCAGTGGTATACCATAACACCGAAATGGTTTCCAAATATTTGCTTGCTATACAATAAATTCAATCAATGAAAGTAAAATCTAGCTGGAGTATCACCTATGTTCCCACGCGTTTTCCTATGGTCTTCTAAGTGGATAAACACATAAGCTTAGAATTTAAGCCGGAGATAACTTGTTGTTCTTTGAAACTGAGCTGGTTTTGTTAGGATTTTAGAGTGTACTCTCAATAACCAGAAACGGAGAAGTGGAGGAAAGGCTAAAAAACAACGAAAACATAGTAGCTATTATTCTAAGGGTGAGATAAAAACTGTGTATTGTTGGCATTACAATGCATTGTGGGAGTTGATCAGGGGACAAAATGGGCGCAATCTTGAAAATAAAACACTCTCACAATGCACGACCCACGACCCACTTTTTACGTTTTTCCCCTCTTATTCGAAAAAATAAAATTAATAGAAGAAAGGAAATATCTTAATTATAAGATGTGGAGAATATTTGGATGTAAAGACACGCGACAGACACATAGCAAGTGAAATTAATAAAAGAACGAATTGAAGTCAAAAGATATCAACATCCGATATAGGATTTCTCAATTCGAGTTGATTCTTCTGACAGCTAGAGATTAACGTCATTTACGAAAAATTGCAAAGCTTTGATCATTTTTTGATCGGGCTTCCTGTGGAAACAGATGAAGATTGACAGCTTACATACGAACGAGAGGGTATTGGGTTGAGTATCTCCTTTCTCCCTTTTCGGCCACAGGGATCCCGATACGGTTTTATTATGTATCGATTGCCATGAGAAGGGCATTGAATCAAATCTATACATTCATAATATCTTCTAGATATTTGGGTAATGTTTTCCCAATCAATATACGTTTCTTCTCAAGCCAACAATGGAATGACACGTGGTCAGAAATATGTCAGCAACTATAGTAGCGTGTTTCTCTTGTTCAGTACAGCCTTCTAGATCGATTGAAGAACTGTTTCTATCAAGAGAATTTGAAGTAAGAGAGCAGATACTTGTGCCCCATGAAGTTTTTTGAAAATCTATTTTTAGCTCCGCGCGCAAGCCTGAGCTATTTTTGGCATGCGATTCCTGATTGGTCAGAGTTGTCAGTCACTTCAATGTAAGAGGAAAATATTTTTTCCGACGAGAAAAATGTCTTCAACGAATCAGTAAAAAGTTAAAATTAAACTAACATGTATTCTTCATAGACGAATTAAACATTAAACTTCAGAATTGATGTAAAAGAACATCGAGAAAGGTCAAATCAGGATGGTTTTCAGTATACGAACAAGCTAAAAACAGCGAAGAGGCCAGAGAAGGTAGCAGCGATGAAAAATTAAAAAATTAAATTAAAATAGCTAAGAACCTACAGTGAAAAAATTATTAATCGTAGCGTTTGCGATAGTAAGTTCAATTGATTAAGAAGGTGATGATCAAGATCGACGAGTATTTTGTTTCACACACGACTCAGAATAAACTATTTGCACCGTAATGTACCTGAAGAAAACTACTGTTATCACAGAGGAAAAAAACTACAACGGGCACTGAAATGATTTGCCATGTGTTAAGCTTGCCAAAATACGGTATACTACTTTATGCAAAGGACATTCCATTGAGAAAACTTTGAATTAATTAACAAGTTTGACTGTTAAAACTAGAACTTTCTTTCATATTTTGCACCTTGAATTTTCGCTCTGCCTCAACGTTCAGGTATTTTTCATAATTTTTCAACTTCTAAAGTCCCAACAGACAAAAGAAATACGATCACGATATCGGCCAAATACAAAAAGCGACTCAAACTTAGTATTTGAGGATGCAAGCTAAAAAAGGAGATTATTTTTACCTGATTGAAGGGCATTTTACCTTTTCCCGCCAGACGCTCTCAGTTCGGTGTATTTGTGCCTTTATGTTTAATTCTTCTATTCCGAGCAGCTCGACTGCAGTTTTCGGCTATATTAAAACCTCTTTTTTTCTTCTTTTTACTGGTAAACAACTGACTCCAACAGTAAATGCTAAATTTTCTCTCAAGCTTTAAGTTTCGGAACTTTTGACTCGCAATGACTTTAACAAGTTTGTTCATCGAAAATCCTCTTTCGTAAACGAGTCCAATGTACCTTCATTTTAGATGTCCATAAGATACCTTGTCATTTTGAAAACACTGAAGTTCAAGTCAGAAGTACGTGTTCTTGGGATTCAGCAATATATTCCCTTATTTCAGTACGTTTAGGTGGAAATTCTGGATAATTTACAGTCTCATCTATGACTCTCAATCAAGTCTCAGTCGAGCGACCTTTGTTTTGATTTAAAAACAAGCTTCTCAGCTGAATATTTTTCACATGTGCTGTTTATAAATTCCTTCAAAAACCTTTCAGAATTTCTCAAGGAATTCCTCTAACACATTTTCTCGTAAAGTTGAATAAAGTTTGGTTTGTCAACTGCATGAAGCTTGCTTGTCACTACCGATCTCTTGTGCAACCATGACGTCACTACAGTCTGACCAATCAGGAATCGCATGATAAAATAGCTAGAGCTTGCGCGTGGAGCTAAAAATAGATTTTCAAAAAACCTCTTGGGGCACAGGGATGTGCTGTCTTACTTCATATTCTCTAGATAAAAATGATGATATTATAATTGTCATTTGCTGTAAGTATTTAATGAAAGTTGTTAAATACTTTTTGTGTGTGGGAGCGGAAATTTTTTTTTGAAGAAATAGAAAACGCGAGCGCGTGCTGTGTGCAATTACAAAGCACGCGGGGATTGGCAGAACACGACACTTCTGGACACTCCTTGAGTGTTTTGCCAATCCCCAAGTGCTTTATGACTGCACACAGCACAGCAAGCAAGTTTTACAAATTACAATAATAGATAGGAATAACGCAACTGAAAGTGCGCGCGCGTACAATGTGCTCTCATAAAGCACGCGCTCCAAACCAATCAGAACGCGACATTCACAGTTATTTTATGAACATATATTTATAAGCACTACGCGTTGCGGAGTGCCTACACACTTCTCGAGTGCTCTGCCAATCACAAAGTGCTTTATAACTGCACACAGCACAGCACAGCACAGCAAGCAAGTTTATTTTCTCTTTCGTAAAATAGAAATTACAATATTCGTTATTTTAGATGGGAATGACGCAACTAAAAGTGTGCGTGCTGTGTGCTCTCAAAGAACGCACTCTCAACCAATCAGAACGCGAGATTTTTAACCGTTATTTTATAACTAGCTTACGTAACGTTTTCACTTAACCGGTCTTTTCCGTTTTAAATTTTGACTTTTTTTTCCTGTGATTAAAAGTTTTCATATATATTATATTAGACTTTCGCTACGTATGTTAGTACTAAGGCCTTATATTGATAGTTTGACACCTTCGGGAAGTCATTGTGAGCGATAGGATCCAATTCGAGGCTCAGGTGAAAGAAAAGAGAATTGCGATCACATTATTGTTTCCCCGGATTCTCGACTTGAAATGTTATGTTTTTGACCACTCAAAAGCTCAACACGAGTATCAAAAGTTGGATATTTTCTACCCCCCACAAAAAAACTTTGCGTTAGTGTGTTTCTAGCTTCAGTAACTTTTTCACTTTAAACATATTTTTTTGTTTCTTAATTTTGACTTTCTTTCTTTCTTTTCTGTGATTAAAAGAGCAGTTTTCATATTGTTTGTTTTTCTCAATTTCGCAGGCAACTTTAGTTAAAATTTAATCGCGCCTAGTCAAGCATAGTACTGAGACCTTATTGATATTTTGACATGTTCAGGAAGTCCTTGTGATCTATAGGAACTGAGGGGCGAATCAAACTCTGAATTAACCAACTCTTCTTATTCGTACAGTTTCAAGGACAAAGGAAGGCAATCGAAATGTAAAAGACCTAGCAGTGCGTTTTACAAGATGAGAAATAAATTTTTGAACCAGTGAGGCTATGAAGAATTCGTAGTAAGGCATAACAGCAAGTTAATTGAGCACTCGATTCATTTCTATCGATCCAAGGGATAAACAGTTCTTAAGCAGAGGTGAGTATTTCTTTGCTTTTATAATTTTCCCGCTCAAATTTTCCGAACCAAAATACAAAGCTAAATTGAATGAAACACTTTGGAGTAGGCTAGTTATTCGCCGGCTAAACTTACTTGTGATGTCGTCTACTACAATCTACCAATGTACCAAATGTACTCAAGAAATTTGATACCCTTTTGTTGATATACTTCGTGTAACATCAAAATATATTTTATACTCTGTACTCAAACAAATGTACAAACTCTCTAGCCTTTATTTAGCGATTTAAAAAAGTTGTAATTCGCTTACTTATATAGATACACCATTTTCTATTTGGGTAAAGAAAATATAATATTGGGTAATCAGGCTTGTAATATGGAATCCACTTATTTACATAAGATAGGATAGAGTTAATGAATTTAACTTTGCCGCCTCTCTGTTGAGGTATTGGGCGGTAACTAGAGCTAAACACCCACTCAGATAGAGCTGTTTTTCTCTTCTTATCCCGATATTCAGTGCGCTGTAGTCTTACCTACGCGTGCAAAGTTCGCATCCTTCCGTTTGTATCAAAAACACTCTCGCATATTTCTTTCGCATTTAAGAAAATATATTTGTTAATTCTAATAAGGATTGAAATAATTACTTGTGTTATAACAAGATTTTTCAGAACAGCTCTTTTATTGTTAACTTTATCTTAACTCGAGTTTGATAAAATTATTTCTAACTTTCAATGTTTGCTTATTTTTTCGGGGTCAACGAAGTTAACAAATAGGTCTAATGACAGCATCTGTTACGAAGTTTGAAAACCATTCTTAAATTTTCCCGAAAAACGACCTCTTAAAATAATTTTTCTAGTAGCAAACCTATTCTCTAATTACCACAAATTATGCATTTAGCATTTTCTGTCCTTAAAGCAAGTATAAAAAAGTTTTATTTGCAAATTATTTCTGTTTAGTCTGGTTTTCATCCCACCGTATAAAACCGGAAACCCTCTGACAAGTCATACTACAACCTGTGTTGTTGTTCGCGAATTCAAAGGCTCAAAATACCCCGACCAAACTCTTCCACAATTCTAATTCTGCAAACTTTTGTGGAGCTTACTTTATTTTTGTGTCTTATGCAAGCTGAATTGAGAAAAACAAGAGTTAAAGTTAACTTCTACTGTAAAGATTGAGAGGTTTCTCGTTTCCTGTACGTAGAACAAAAAGGAAATGCCGAACAAGTTTCTACACAATAAAAGCAACCCCAGCCACGTGGTACGGCTAGTGTTACCACGGCGACGGTAACGAACATCCTTGACGTCATTGATCAGGTCGCGGTTTGGTCTTGGTCGATTTAACTGCTAGTCTCGGCCCTCAATTAAATTTTTTCATCCATTTTTTTACTTTCATATCTTATTCAAGGGAAAATATTGAATACGGTGAACAGGAGAAAGGTTCCATCTTCTTCTACGCGTTACTAACTGAACAGTCCATTCACGGTCCATCATTTAGCAAACATTTTCTTTCGTAATATTTCTACCATTATTATCATTGAAGTGCGACCCTCGGAGTAAGATGTCACATTCACTGACTAGCATTTATTGTCTCGAGGGAAATTTTGGACTGAATAGAAGATTCCAGAGAATTAGAGGATCAAAATCTTTAATTCAGTCTAAAACCTCCTTCAAGATATTGGGTTTTTTATTTCAGATTTTTGATTGACGGTCGTCGAAATGCTAGTCGGCCAATGAGACATCAAACTTCAGGGGTCGCACTTCAGCGATAATATGGTAGTAAGAAAGATTCATTATAAGATTACATGTAGTATTATACGCAGACCAAGGAAGGCAATATCACTTGATTGCTTACTCTTGTATCGGATTACATGTACCAGTTTTCAACTTTTCGCTCAGTTGCCAGAGCGCATGGTTCTTAGTGACTTTCAGAAACAATGGTTCTTTCATGTCCGTCTTCCCTTTTCGCTATTTCTCTAAGTCACTCTACTCAGTAACCCCCTAAAATTATTAACAATGATGAATATTAAATGAAATGGAGCAATCTTCTCTGCAACTTGTCTGGCAAACGCGTTGCGACACAAGCTGCAAGAGTGTCTGCATGGTGCAAAAAGTATAAACGAATTATACTTTTCGCCAAAAATTGTTGCAACTTGTATCGCAACATTTTTCAAATGGCGCTGTAGGTTACACGCTGCAATGTTCCGTGCAACTTGTGTCGCAACGTTGTTGCAACACAAGTTGCAGAGAAAATTGCTCCGCGTAATCGCGCCACTATAAGAATGGAATCAAGAATATGAATGATGGGATAGAAAAAACGATCCAATATTTTCTTATAGTGTCTTTTTAGAAAATGTGTTATGGCAATACTAATAGTATAGTAACTAATACTATGCTACATACTTTTCTTGAAAAGCTTGAAGCATAGATCAAATACTTCCTAGACTTAGCGTCAGCTTTTCTGCATGCGTGAACCTTCCCAATGTACGAAACTTCCTGGGAGGGCTAGATAGAACTGAACGACCTGGCAAAGAAATATCTCAATATAACTACTTAACAAAATAAGTAGAAGTAGAATTTATGTTTCGTATGTGGAAATTGTACTTTTTTCAGTAATTGAAATGATCAGTAATAGTTTTCATTGCGCAGAAAATGGAAATATATTTTCTCCTTATACTTTTCCCCAATCATGAATACTTGAATGCGAAGTTTAGACATATTATTAACTATGGTTTACTAAACTAAACATCCAATGTTCTTTGCGTGTGTGTACTATGGAAGTATACGAACATCAACGCAGAGACCTAGTTAAGCTCTAACTGATGTATGACGCGGAAAGAATGCCAAAAACTCCTTAAGACTCCCTCGAAGACAGCCATCACGCACTGTCTTTCAAATACTTTTCTGTTGCTTAGTCAGAGAGTGAATTTTATTTGAATGAAAAGGTGTAAAACATTTAGCCAAGCTATCATTAATAACCAAGTTTAATGACGTATATTTTATGTACAAAACGAAAGAACACAGAAACAAAACAGCATTTCCTGTATGCAAATCTGCCAACCAAGTCATCTGTTGTCTTTGCATGCAACGTTGAATCCAAACTCGCTTAACGCTTTCCCATCCGAACATATCAATGGCTTACTCATTAAAGCCATTGTTAATTGGCTGCCAATTCAATAGAGTTGTCAATCACAAATTCAAAATCACTACAGTCATTGAGTGTGAACACAGGGGGAGGAGAAGTTAGTTGTGTCTTCGTTAGCTAGAAGAAGTCGTGGTTGTAATGAACTGAGATAATCAAAACTGCAGGTTAGTAGTGATCAACAAATGAGTTTGGACATGCATGTGCGACAATAAATTGACAACAACGCCGTTTATAACTGCAAACTTTCTTTCCCGTTTCTTAGACTGTGTTGTTAATCAACATAAGCTTACTTAAAGCCGTATACGTAAGTTATTTTACCATTTTAATTTTAAGCTAGTTAAATTAACTATTAAAATAAGTTATTTTGAATTCAACATTTAGGATACTTTAAGAAAGTCAGCAAGCTTCCTAACTGTTCTTTTGTTTTGAAACGGAACTTTTGAACTTGAGAAAAATTTCACTGAACATTTTGTTTTTATTTACGCTAAAGTGTTGTGAACTATCAAGAAAAGTCAGAAGCTATGAATAATTACTTATACTAACAAGCCGCGGTCAACAACATTCTTCAGTGCGCTTTATACAAAGTTTGAGCAAATATTATTTATATATACGAATTTCATATTAAAAGACTGAAGCTCATTTAGGTATCAAATAGTTATGAGTTACTTTTGGATTTTCGGTATATATTGGTAAAAGTGATGCACATTCGACTTGTGAGTTACTTTTAAAAACCTTTGGTGATTTTTTTGAGTTTACGAGCAAGAAACACAAGCAAATGTAATCAGATTTTTTTGAGCCGTTATTATATAAGAAAATGGCCGGGCTAATTTATTAACGAATACCGTTGTCATACAAAATTGAGATATCTTTTTCAGATAACTAACCTGAACGTAATATACGTTTAGGTAAGGTTATAGGGTTTGGGTATATAGTCAGTGTGGTTTTGGGTAAACAGATCCATGGGTATATGTGAGTATTAAGGTTGGGTGGATTTTTGAGTATGTGGGTATATAGGTGTGGGTATGAGTTTGAGTATGTGTCTATAGTAGTGGGTATAATTATGTGGATATCTATAGGCGTGAGTATGAGTGCCGGTGTGGGTATATAGGTGTGCGAATGCCGGAGTATGTGGGTATATAGGTGTGGGTATGAGTATGAGTATGAGCATGTGGGTATGTAGCTATAAGTATGCGGGTATTCTTTTGTCGTATGGTTCTTGCTTGGTGCGCTAGTCTGTGACAAAGGTGTAAGATGTAACTTGTTCTTGTTTTGCAAGGCTAAAGAACCCGTGGCCCTCGTTCCATGATCGAATTGGAATTTAGAAGTGATCCGTCCCGTATCATGATCATTAACAAGACAAAAAACGTAGGCGATAGTGCTTCTCACACTTCTTGAGTATTACGTTGCTTCCTAAGCGTTTCCTAACTGAATGGAGCACGTAAAAATCTCTTTTATTTGTTTTAGTATTAAGCTAGTAATTTTTTTCGGTATTGAATTTACTTACGCAAAAAGAATTATGGTAACAGGATCTAGTAGCACTTTTGCGCGCGCGGATGGCGTCAGCACTGTGCTCCGTTCACTGATAAAGCACAGTTTTCGACCAATCAGCGAGCGCGTACTATCCAAAATATAATCTATGCATGCAGCCATATATAATATGGTGCATGCTATTGGGTATGGATATTTCAGTGCACTGATCATAATCAAAAATAAAAATGCAATAGTGATGTGGGATTAAATGAGCGTTTGAAAACAATTTTCGATTCCTCTATCCAATTTTGTGGAAAGTTCTATTTTTTCGTGCCAAAGAAGCCTAGCTTAAACTAGCCATCATTCATTAGCACCTAGTTTTGAAACGACCGTAAATAATGAACTTACTGAATTGAATGTTCACTTAGTTCACTTAGTATTCCATCTTACTCTTATGTACTGCCTATTTAATGTTTTATTCCCAGGCTATAGAATTTAAGATTAGAATGTATACAATTTCACAATCGTTCATGTTTCTCATCTGTTCCTAACCAAACACAGGACAGTCGTTATCTTAAGATAATTTGGTTAGCACCAACTAAGATGACTGTTTACCAAAGTTAATTTTAGTTTTAATAAGATGAAATGATAATAATAATAATAATAATCATAATCATAGACGTGAGGATTCAGTTCATATTTGTAACACCAAACAGCTAGGGAAGTTTTTCAGTTTTTGAAGTTTATCGTCCTTGTTTTAAAATTTGCATATTTATGAGTTTGTCTAATTTTTTTGTGTACAAAATGTTATGTACGTTGTTGTTTCTTGGTATTACATTCAGAACATGTATAGCTTTCATTTTTTCAGGAGTCAAAAGACTAATTCTATAAAACACGCATTTTAAATTCTGATAATTTTCTCTCTCAAAGGTTATAAATTCAAGTTGGTTTTTGTGGGTGGATTTTTTATCCTTCTTCGTTGATATAAAAATGACTCGAGCCTATGCGAAACACACTTAAAACAAAGCTTCCCTCACTAGATCATTAAATATGGCATTTTTCTCTCTCCCAAGTGTTACCCCCGCAACATAGACAACTGCGCATGCGTGCTAACAATTCCCTTGAATTTGCCCGCCCCTAGAATTAGAATAAAACAAACCCATTTGTTACCTATGCATTTCTCTTCCATCTGGAGTCATATACTAGCAGCCTTTCAAAGATCTTCGTATTATTGTAAGTCTTTTCTAAGCTTTATTCGATTTTCCCGCCATTTTGGCGGTTACATTGATGAGAGGGGGCGGCCGCGTCTTTTCGATTTTGCAGCTCCATGCTGATTTCTAAATTGACAAAGAGCAGTTAACTTTTTGAAGGTACTTTTTTCCCGCTCAAAAATTCACTTCGAAATATGCATTTTTTAGGAGTATCAAGAATAGGGTGATTTACAGACTATGCGAATGAATTTCTCCCTTTTATATTTCATGTTTTTGGAAAGGTTTAAAAGGATTTTGAGTTGCTAGGATTTGGCTTTGTTCGGTTTCCATTTTCATTGCTTCTGTGAAAATCCATTTAAATTCGCTCAGCAATACGATCTCGCTGGTGCTTCAATTAAAATATTCACACACATCTGAAAGAAATATTTTTTAAGATTTCCTTATTTAAAATTCTGGCCGTTTTAAAAATTGAAATTCTTTCCGTTGTATTTAGAAATATCACAAATTGAAATCATCAGAGTTATATACAGCAAACACGATCTTTTTAGTTTCGGCGAAATATTTTATCGATTTTGATTCATATTTTAATTGAAAGATCCCCTGAATTCTTTAAAACTGATGCTTGATCTTTGTCGAGTTTTCTTGGATAAAAACAGATTGCATTGTTTATATTCGCTATGAAAATTTCATGGCGATTGACTGCATTCTAACTTTTGAATTAATTAGGACTCGAATGAGAATGAAATTGAGAGTAAAGCTTTCTTTCTCTTCAGGATTCTAGGATACCAAAATCCATGGAATTGGAATACATCGAC
Organism: Actinia equina; assembly: GCA_011057435.1. Lineage (NCBI taxonomy): Eukaryota > Metazoa > Cnidaria > Anthozoa > Actiniaria > Actiniidae > Actinia > Actinia equina. The sequence goes on along the minus strand of WHPX01000386.1, from coordinate 183,210 downwards.
CTTGAAACTACCAGTATCGCTGGAACAGGTATGTAAAGAAAAAAATTCAATTTACGCTAAGAAATTGAAAGGTTTTTCTGGCTATAGTCATGAATAATTAGTTAGGTAGATCATTTGTGAGGAATAGTGGTTGAATATACGATTGTGTCAAAGCAATAGAATACTATAATTTTCCAACAAATGTTGTGTATATAGAGCAATGCAAACGTTTTAAACTTTGCTTTTACTTCTTTTATAAAGGCATGTGTTCATTGAAAAAACCTTGAAAAACGTTTGTATCGTTGATAAATGTACCTCGTGAGAAACTTGTCTCTGAACCATTACGATAAAATATTGGCTAATTTCGAAATTTGGCGATACTAAAATCCAGCAGTACGTTCTGACTTCAAATTGAAACTCGCCGCCTAGCCAAATAAATAAATTTATTCAAACTAGTACTTTTATCGAAGTTTGTTATTTTGTGTACTAATTTTTGGATATATTTAAAATTACTTCTCGGTACGTAATCATGATAGAATAAAACATGTAGAGTCATAAAATATTCAATTATTCGCACAATTTGAATTATTAAAATCTAACAACTGCAGAAGGAAGATAAAATATCGTCATTCTTAGAATATTATATTAATAATTGTCATTCGAATTTGAATTTTTCTATAATTTTTTTGAATACAAAAACTAGGATCTTGCATTTTAGAAACTGAGCAAATTGCTACATATATATTTTACTTAACATATTTTAAGAAAATCTTTAATTTAAGATTTCAGTATTACGTTGTGTTGTTCCTGCATATTGTATAGTAGTGATTGTTATTTTAAAGATTTGTTATTTTTATGTAAAGTTGGGGAAAAAAAACGTTACAAAGCGACGCATTATCGCGTGTTATATACAGAAAAAAGCGAAAACGGTGAGCTATGTTTGTTATCTGTTTCGTGATGCCGAGCATTCGTGAGACGAAAAAAGGCTTAGGATCACAGTGCTCCGGACGTTTTTGTCACTATTGACTGTTTCTCATCAGTTTGATCTTATCGCTTAGCAACAAACGATGAACACTCTTGGATTGCGTGTATAATATTCTGTCTGGATCAGGAATAAACTCACTTATATTAATTAATCGCTCTAGAAAAAACAGCAGGCACGCGCATTACCAGGTTCTGATCACATAACTTTCCAGTACTGGCGCCACTTGGGATAATGTCTTAGCAATCTTGAATCACGCACAATCACGCAGGAGATATACAACGTGCCAGTCGAACTAGATGGTGGAATTACGATTCATGCATTCTTCTTACGACAGCTTTATTTCTTTCAAAATTCCCGCGGAAAATAATAAACAATGAAGCTAAACTAAAATATCTAAGGAACAGTGCTATCAAAATTAATTAAAGATGCCATAAAAAAGCTGAATAATGTTTAAAATCTTTAACACTTTATGTTAAAATTAAAATATTGAATAACTGAAGAAAATAATCATTATAGATATGCATCACTAATTTAAACCTCACAAAGATCCCTTAAAATTAAAAAAAATAAACGATTATCAAATTTCTTCTCGAGACTCTTCTTTAAGTGGTTAAAGTAGAAAACAGTATGTCCCCACCTCGAGCTACGAATTCAAGCATTTTATCCTTTCATTTTATTTTGTTGTTGTTATTATTATTATTACTTGTCAAATCATCGAATATCAGGGAGATCTGGCATAAGTAAATAACTTCAATACACTTGGCTTACAAAGGGTTCTGGTTCGCGACCAATGAAAAAGCGAGATAATGTATCTCATCTAATCAGAATGCTTGGGTGTGTCTGTTTCCTACTCAATCGAAGTCAGGGGTCTTTGCATTGTGGTTTGCGTGTTAAAATAACGAATTAAAAAATTGATGAAAATCTGTCACAAACCAAGTTTGTCCTTAGATTTAAATCTTTCAATCTTTAGGAATTCCGAACGAAATAATCTTTTAGCCCATTTGCAAGTTTTATGATCCATAGGAGACTAAATCAAGCCCTTAATAGGCTTCGGAATAGTTTATTAACTAAAATATAATTATTATTATCATTTTATTTTATTAATCCATTCCTTTTAAATCCCACCGTTGACAAGACAACCCCCAAGCATATTTCATTCACAGTGACAGAAAACGTCTCTCAACTCCTACTGTCTGACACACGGCAGATGTCTAGGGTGTGATGATGTCACAGGGCGTGACGTAAATGGTTACAGAAAGATTTCTCGTGGGTCAGCGAAAAAGAATAATGGTCATGTACAGATTGATCTCTTGATATTTAGTGTATGAAGGACGAACAGGGAATATATAATAAATATTTGGCTATTAATTAGTCATCCCTAAGAAGAGACGAGACGATGTTTAGCATGTAACGTTCGACGATGATCGCGTCACGTCCACAGTACTAGTAACCATGAGAAACCAAACGCTTTAGTGTGAATTAATTTGAAATCAATAGTCGTGATGAATAAGAATTGGGAAAAAGTTTGTTCTCATATAAGCTGCAATTCCTTGTTATTCTTCGGTCTTTAGATTATACATGTAGTTTTTATGATGATTTTCCACTTTTGACTTTCAGTCTACAAATCTAATTACGCGATATCAAAGGCCCCCAAAAACGTCGAATGATGTTATTTGTTTATTCATATGCCATAAGTCTTTTTAAAGGTAACTTGACAACGTTCGTATTTGTCAAGAACAATTATTAGAATATTTGAATAACTATCGCATACAGCTAACCATTTTCATTCATTTGAACTAATTCTTGATATCATCGTCTAGGTGTCTATTAAAACGTTATTGAAATGATTACAACATCCATCAGTTCAAAAGAACAATTAAAAAAAAAATTAAAATCAAATGTTTTGATACTATATCAGCATTTATGGTGGTTATTCCGTTGCAATGAGTAGAAAATCAATGAATTTGGAAACAGAACTGACCGACGGAATAAAAAGTTCAAAGATTTTTATTTAAAAGTCAAACTGACTTAGCTCTCCTTGATATCATCGCTGGCCTGCAGTTGTATTGAAGCAAGCAGCAAGAAAAGCAAATATATAACTTAACGTCAAAGTTTGTCAATCACCACCACCACATCGCCATTATGTTCATAATCATTTTCATTGCATCATTATTAATTCACCATTATCATTAGTTCTATAACTGGTAGAACCCGCTAAAATAGCATTCTGATAACATCATACTCAAGTTAATTTTATTAATAGTCCAAATAATAATAATTTGTTTCATTTAAGCTGCAATTATATCGAATTACATTATCTGATATTATTATTTATTATTATGCTTATTGTTATTATTGTTGATGCTGTTAGAAAGGTCTTTTAATGAATATTATCATTATCATCATCGTTATTATTATTATTATTATTATTATTATTATTGTTATTATTATTATTATTATTATTATTATTATTATGGCTTTGGTGTTTTAGTTACATATTATATCATTGTCATGCATATTTAATTAGGTAATTTCATTCGCTTTATAAACACTTGAGTCAGCATGTAATACTAATGAATAATTTTTTGAATTTAAGATGTGTTGATATTCATGTCATATAGTTTTGATTTGAATGAAATTTTTAGCGTTATTTATTTAGTCGTTTTAAGAAAAACATATTTATGTCATGTCGCTAGGATACGCTTCTTTTTGACGTCTTCTTCAAGGAAAACTCTTAACCATTTCACACATGTCAAAAATGTCGGATGAGTTTAAACTTATTTACAAGTGCGGTTGCTGGGTGTTATAAACCAACTTTTTTATGCTATCCGCCAATTAAAAAATTTGATAGACGGTTTATAGCTTTGCTGACATCGGTGTTCTTTCTGGGTCTTTCTTCAAACTGACCGTTTCAATCAAATTTGTGATTCCTAACACAAACCGTCACTCGTGTACATGCTTAGCTTCCGGAAATTTAAAAATTTCCTATTGCTGGCCTTCGTACATTTTAGCTGATAGTTTGGCAATATTATCATTTAAAATCATTTATTCCAATTTTGGGTCTACCCATTTTAGACCTATGAGAAAGCCTTCTCAAGACAACGTAATCCATGTCAATCACTTCAACAACCACCCAATGAGAAGTCACTAAAGGCGCTATTAATAAAACTAGCAAAGGCTGTCAGCACTTTAATACGAAACCTGATTCATCCACAATACGGTTTTGAAGAGCTGTCATATTTGGCACGTTTCGTGTTAGGAACCAAAAAGGCAACGAAAACTCGCTCAAGAAAAAAGCTTTATCGCTCCTATCCATCTATTTTCGAGTACAAAAAAGCGGTAATAAACGGCGTTAAATGTACTTTACTGGAGCTGAGAGACTTGCGGCTTCTGTGTTAGCGGTGAGTATGTGATTGACAGTAAGTACAAAAGACGCGTTGTGATTGGTTGATTAGTGAAAACCAATCAAGTGTCGTGCATGTGTGTCGCTTCACAATGGCTCAAGTTGGCTTTTGTCTCGACTAAAGTAAGAACCAAGACTAGGACTCAACTAATATTCACTGAATTCCAACCTTTACAGCCATTTTTAAGGCACTCCTTCCGTCTTCAGGCCTTCATAATCGTTATCAGGGAATGCAAGAGGGCTTTCTCGTTAGAATGGTGTGAAAATTTGAACGATTTTGAGCGGAGGAAGCGAAAGAGATCTTCGCCGACCAGCACAGAGAGTGTTCATTATTACGTGATGCGAAAGTAAGTCAGTGCATTCTCTCCTTGATTTGCTTGTATCTTAACAGTTAAGTGCGAATACAAAGACGCTATATTTATAGGAAGGAACCCTAGTATTTCCTTTCTGAGGTATAGCGTTTAAATTGATCTATCTTAGTAATTATACGGCTGGAAATCTCGATTGCATTGACGACTTCCATAATTTTCGCGGGTCACATTTTTTGGTTTCTCTTGCTAAACGTACTTATCTTGTCTCGTATTTCCTTAATCCAAGACACGAATATCTTCTCTTTAGCTTTAGGACTGATAATTCTAGTCTCTTAGGGACCTAATCCTAACAATTTGTACCATAAACTCCTTTTTACTAAGCGACAAGTCAAAGTTTAAATAGAATATTCACCCAAGTAAATTGCTGAATTTTTGTCATTTTGAGAAGAAAACTCGATTACTGTTTTTTTTACCTCAAATTTAATTTATGCTAGTTGTCAGAGTATTACAATTATAACAGGAATACGGGTCATAAAGCCTATTTGTCCAACTTTGGTTGTATAGTTCGCTGTATATAGTTATAGATCTGCGGGGAGTTCACTACTGGGTAACGACTGGACGTTTACAAACATGGACCTCAAAACCTCTTAATTCACGAAACCTTTGAAGTAATTCCTTGCTAATTCTTATTTCACTGGCTAATTCTCAGACACAGAGATTGAAGAAGTTCCATGCTAATATTGTCAAAATCGATAAAAAAATAAATTCGCCGTCATAACATTGAACGTCGCTGTGTTGAGCTGTATTTCTTTTTTACACTCGTCTGTTTCCATTTCTTTAGTACCCTCTACGTCACCGAATCACGAGCGAGAAGTTATTCTACTCAGACATTTTAAAAATACCGTAAAACAGTCAAATGTTTCGATTCTTCAAAGCAATGCTTAGCTCTTTTGCAGTATGTATCGGTGATTTTCAAAGGCAAAAGCGCTTTGATGTTCTAGTAATTGTATTTATGCAAATTTAGATCGGACCGAAGTATTCATTTCATGTCGATTTCAAATAGATTAGTTCGAGTTTTGTTGATAGTTTGGGGTCTTATTTTCAACTTCTCCATAAATCTGCAGCTTTTTAAGTCTCGTGTTTACTAAGCTTTGAAGCCTTTATGTGTATATTTTATGGTCAATGCACCTAGTAATCTGTATTCAAGTTGTAATAGAATTGATCTCCAGTTCAATCATTCGAATCAATTTGCATTCGATGATCCGACAACCTTTGTAACCCTTGCCAAGACACACGCATTCCTCGTCTTGGTTAAATCACGAAGCATTCAAACCAGACATTTTCTCTATCATCTCAAATTTTATATACCCCATTTTAAACACAAAAGATTATTATAGTCCGATCTTTTTCTCACGTGGGATTTTTGTTTCGATTTCAATCCACTGCTATTTCGTGTTCGACACCAGACATCTGGTGTTTGTAACAATCAACTTTTGCTTGCGAAAAGATCGTAGTTATTTTTCGTTTAACAAGTAACCAGCCCGACCCCGGGTATTAAAGGTCCATCCAGATATATATTCCCAATATAACACTTTTGAGGTTATAATAGCGTATAGTGTTACGTATACTTTCCTTAAATTTAGCATAAACGTTACTTAATAGAATTACTAAATGCATTGCACAGTTATAATAGAATATTCATATCTGTAAACCATTCCAAGTAATTTATCACTTCCAATTGGTGTTGTTTATGATCCATTTATTGTCGAGTTCTTATACTATCTATCACAGGATCTTCATTTCTTCGTATATGTAGAAAGATGGGGTGTTTGAAGGTCTGATCGCCTTGTGTCGCTAGTTATTATACGGCAGGGGGGCTATCTTCTCGCAAGCTAATGGACAACCACGACAATCAATCCATACTTGATCGACCAATTCTTTTATTACGAAACAATAGTAATTTAACTAGTTCTTATGCTTCAAGACACAGTTTTTGTACAGATTATAAATAACTAGTGCATTTGAATGTGAGTAACCTTATGTCACGGGCTTTTAGAAGTAATCTAAGATCTACGTATGTCTGACAAATGTTTGAAGAGGAAAAAAACTTTTGTTTGACATAATCTGTGCTATCTAGTTTACATATTGGTAAAATGTTTGCTTAATACATGTGCAGTGTAATTATTACAAGACTTGAAAAAACAAGGAACAAACAGCTAACTATAGCGATTTCTGAAGTTATTCACCATCAAAAGAGAGTCTTATTTTATTCCTTATGATTCAAAGACGATACCTAACCGAGTCTACCTAACCAACAAAATCTTCTTCCTTCATCGCTGTCATCTACACAAATAACTTAACCTAGAAATACAAGTTTGACATGAGTTTACATAGTACTGTTCTCGTTAATTAAATTATTTCAGATCTGCATGTATGGTGATATTTGATTCTGCTTTCTGCAGAATTCTTTTATTTTTTTAAACGAGAAAGGTTTTGTACTGTACTTAATTACCTTCATTCTTTTTCCACCAGTGGTCATGTCGAAATGTTGCTTTGTTTCAAAATAGTTTCCATGACTTATTTTTCTTTATTTTATCTCATTCCACTGCGCAATCAACGAGCGTTTAAGTGGGTTTAATTATTAATCATTATTGTTGCCTGAATTTTTCACATCATTTCCATTAAATCATAAAATACAATATACCCTAATTCATTCCATCCCGAATTTGTTATTAATCAATGCCCGCTTTATCGACAAAATCTTAGTTGATGTGCATGAATGCTCCAAATTTTTCTGATCTTTCTCTTCTAATTTTATTATGTTTCAAGAATACTTTCTCAATTATATATTTATGTAAAGTAATTTATTCCATGCGTGTATTGGTCATGGGGTTATTCACCCTAACAGTATAACAAAATGCTCACCCCAAGAGTATACATTTATGTCTATACAATCTATCTGTATTATATCATAGTATGATGTTATATTTCATCAACAAGGAGCTCTTCCAAGATATTATACTCTGTTCAGCTGTGTTTCTCACATTACCATGACCCTACTAGGGTGAGATAAGTAGTGATTTTGGCTGTATTTCTGTCAACTAACCTTAATCAATATAAACACTCTAGATATGAACCCATGACTGATAAGAAGTCAGTCTCACCTATGGTACTACCAGTATTTCAATCAAAATTTGTTCTTTCTACCTCTGATATACTCATTCAATCATTCAGGCATTATTAAGATATATATTGTCAAAAATTACATAAACTGGGACTAACAATAACTTGTTAATTCGTCCGATGTTGGCTTCCAAATTTAGGTATGAGCACTAGTGCAAAGAATCTCAATATTATGTTTGAGTCTGTGAAGGTTAATAATACAAAGACTCTTTATATTCTCTGACTTGAGGCAGTTGTGATTTTGGTTTTATTGTCTAGTTAAGTTAAACCAAAGTGCTATGCTCTTAACCACATTAGTGTTATATATATATATTGATATTTTATAACAATATTCATTAAAAGTAATATCGAGGGAGTATTAGTTTAGTACTGCTCATGCACTCTCTAGGTATTACTATATATATTTCAATGCATATATATTCCAGCGTGTATAGATACTTATATTAACATGTGCAACTAATTGATGTGATATTGTCTCATAGCCAAGCTACTCTAAGATAAATGACTCATTAACACTGTATAACATCTATAGCTTTACTTCCATCGTATGTACTGGCATGGATTGGCCTGCACGTTTATAGCATATCCCTAATCTGCTCAAAACAATATAATTTTCCAATTTTTAAATTTAGTGTTTTGTTTCTCAAGTTGAGCACATCTAAAATATACATTGCGGTTTAAGTTATCTTGTACCCAAACAGGGCATATGAGACTGGTCATCTGCTTGAGTTGCAGCCAGAATTGGCTGTAATTTTATTACAATGAATATTTATGAATTTTTGTAATTTTAGTTTAACTTGTTGATCCCTATAACTATTTAAAAAATTGTACAGATGATTTGGTTCCATCTCAGACCTCCTTCAGTGTACAGACGTACGATTGCACACACATTTTGAATCTACAGTCTGTATTTGCTTTCAGGTGCAACACTTATGTTCTTAAAACTATTTTTTTCTTTCCATTATAGTTACGATAAAGCAATTTTCTATTTCATTTTACTTCAACCTAGTACCAGAATGCTTAGCAAACACTCCAGTTTCCATTTCTCTGTTTCTCATGGTTAGTTATTTTTGTATTCCAGTGAAGGTCTGTAGAATTTCAAAGTGTTTGTATTGTTGAAGTTGTGCATTCTTTACCTGTCTGTTTGTATTTATGAATATTTAGACACTGATTCAATGGCTAAGCCTGCGTTAATGAGTCTGTAATCGATGAACACAGCAGTAATTTGGAACTCAAAAAATGTTCTATTGCTTTTCCTATAGAAATTTATATTATTGAGTATATAGTGAGACAACAACTGGTAAACTGAACAAAAGGAAGTGTGCAAAGGATTGTGGTAGTTGTAGTATACATGTATGTCATTACAATGAAGTAGCCTTTTCTTTAAGCAGAATTTAAAGCTATTGGATCCTTTTTTGGGATTAATAACTGTAAAAACTAAAACAAAAGCAAAGAGGAAACCAAAGGAAGAAAGGCAGAAACATAAGGAAGAAACTTTGGCCAAAAAATGTTGAAAAAAAAATTATGATGTATCAATTTTGTTTTCAAGGTTCAAATCTTATATTGGCTCAAAAAATTTAGTCTTCATGTTTTTGTTTATAGAAAATTATGTTATTTGTTAAGCATTTTATTATTGTTAATTTTTAGATATTCTAATGATTTTGTCATTAATCTATATTAATATTTTAGCAGATAAAATTCTGTAGGTTTAGTGAATTATTATAGTGTGACAATTTGAATTCTAAACAAGCTGTAGGAAAAGAATTATACTAGTTGCCGAAGATTAATGACCATATGTTCATCAGCTGAACAAATCATTATATTTACTTCATATTTTGGTTTGTTTTTGTCTTTGTAGGATTTACTGCTATTAAAATTCTGGTTTATTGAAAGATATCATCTATTAGAGAGTTCCTTTCCTGACAGCTTTCTTCATGCTTATCACTCAGATTGAAGAGTTTTCCCCGACAGTAAAGTTTGCATATTAAGAGAATTCTTAATTAAAAATCCTTTTTCTTGATCTAAACTTTCCTTATTTAACTGCTCAATAACAAGTCCAAGGCTCTGGACGTTGATTGTTTATCAAAAGCCTAAAGCAGTATCCTAATTCTGGAACCCGCTGTGAACTAAGCGAAAGCAGACCGGCCTATATTTAAAGCCTTATAATGCAGTGTATATATAATATATATGCCATTAAGTGATTCTAAATTACTTATATTATAGAAAAAGTAACCTTTTTTACCAGACTTGAAATTTCTTAGATTTTAAAGTTACTAAAGAGCAACGTTTAGTGAAGAAAGATTGTTTTTTTTTACACCCAACTAAAAAATGCTAATTTATTTTAATGAGACTGTCAGATATAGAGCAGCTGGGTAATAGAAATTACATATTATTCTCACTAAAGAGACCCTAGAACATGAAGGAAATATCATTCTATTCTTATAATCACACTAACCTATCGTTTCCTATCTGTTTATTGTGTTTTTCGTAGTTGTTTTTGTAGGTAAGTATACTTTTTGTTGTACTGTAGCATTTATTGTACAGGTCTTTTTTTATGTACAGTGATATAGTTGTTATGTTTCATCACAACACAGCTGTACTCTTAACTCAATTGAAGTGTGATTCTTTATTTTTACAACAGAGACTTCTAAGATTTGGCTTCAAACACATTTAAAACAGTAAAAACATTTCTTTATTTTTCCTCTCCACATTTTAGCTCATTTGGTTTTTTCTTGACTAAGACAGTGTAAAGTCATTGATGTCTCTACTTAACTAAAACAATGTAACTTTCGATGTTTCAATGATTTTTGTCTTTTCCTATGATAAAAAGGTCTTGATTGTCTTTCACTAATATACTCTAGGCTTTATTTATTGCCTGTAACATTCAAAGAATTCTATAATTCGTTCTCATATTTTCAATTGTGTTACCATACTTATATATATCTGTATAATCTTATTTAATAATTCAATAGCGCCTTTATCATATTCATGTTTTCTTTGAAGTTAAACTTGTGCTGAAAAGGAATAAAGAAAAGACCTAAAAAAACCCCAGGTAGAGCTCACATTAAGTCTTTCCAGGGTTTATAAAAATGTCAACATTCAATAATCAAGACTAAAAACTAATTGACTCGATAAATTCCAAGATTTGTAGACTTCAATTAACTGAAAATTTTGAAGTTTATTTTAATTAGTAAGGTTTTTTCTTTCTTGCTATCTTTGCTTATATTTGTTGGTTGAATTTTTGTTGTTCTAAATTTTTTGACTTAGTAAGGTTATGGTCACTTTGATCTTTGTAAAAACCTTTTTGATTGGATTTTTTGCAATTGTCTTTTCCTGCAAAGAGACATGTCAGATGTACAAGTTGTATATTTAAAAGCTAACAGCTGTCTTCTACCATCAGCCAATCAAGTCACTAGTTCATCACCATAGCAACCAAACAGGAGGTCTTTCTTTTGTATTTATGCAAATTCTGAGGAGCATGTGTTTGCTTGAAGTGATCAGAAATTTGAATATGAGATTATTTTCAATCCCTTTCCTTTGCCCTTGGGATATATTTTTCCACATTTTCTTGATGAAATAATAACAAAGAATCTTATATAATCTTATCTTTATTAATGCTTTTGTAGCTTTCCACTCCTACTAACATTCCACTCCTACTAACTAACAGAACATTGTTGGGTGGGCTTGTCTTCGAATACTTGTAACCCACCCTCACTTTTTCGACTTCCACATTTCCTGTAGGTGTTGTTACTTCCAATTTCGTTGCAAACATTTTTTTTATCCAGAAATATTAAATAAAATAACAGTGCTCTGCATGAAGTAATAATTTCCACACAACCTATTGATCCTCTAGTATTTAGTGTATAATTCTCACAGTTTCATTGATAGTTGTTGTTTTATTGGTTCACTTTTTTATATTTTATTTATTAGTAAGGTGTTTTTCTTTAATATAAGACAAAGTTTTGTTGTATGAGTGAGTGAGTCAGTTTCCCTAAGGTGACTTTCAGCAGGTGTTATTACCTATCCTCACCATAGATGGATCTCATTACCCTCTTGTCGTGCTTGTCATGTTTTTCTCTCTTTCATTCTTCCTAAAAAAATGTAAGTAATGGCAGTAATTTTTTTTAAACACGTGTATTCAGTAGTGCTAGTATATCTTTATGTACATAAGTCATGCATGTCTTCCTGCATGAAATTTTTATATATAAGTAACAGTGGTTATTGTGTAAATAGTTGTACTTAGTAGTGATGGTATATCTATCCGTAGATATATCGACACATAATTCCTCTTTGCTGTTTATACACAAGTCTTGTGCCAATCATCATAATCTACTGGTATGATATATACCATATTTATTTTATTTTATTTATAAAAGCAAAGAATATGCACTTTATTTACCTGATACAGCCGACACACACACAAAAAACATTTATTAACAGCTTGAAAGTAATTTTTGAAGCATAACAAGAGATGCATAAAAATATCTTTAGTATAACATTTCTAATTATCTCAAAATACCGATTTTGTCAAGCAATTTGTCTTCATAAAGCAGTTAAGAAATCAATTCATGAAGAACTAAATTCAAATTACTGCTGTGTTCCTTCTTACAGATTCTCTTAATCAGGGTTAGACTCGTACTATTGTCAAACTCTTCACAAATACACGACAATAAATTAAAGAATTCACGACCTCGGCAATATAAGCGCTTTAAAATTCCATAGACCTTTAATGAAACATGAATATTTTGCACATTGAGGTTGACCCTGAGCAAGAAAGAAATAGAATACTTATTTAATATTTCTTGAAACACATGCTTTAAATTAACATCCTTTTTATATCATACTTACTCTAAAAAACGCATCTCCTCTGTGATCCAATATTGTATTCCTGTCATATATTGTAATGTCTTTGCCTTTTGATGAGATAAGGCACGGAATGTTATCATCAAAGATTTAGCCTTTTTGGAAACTTAATACTACCCAATATATCAACTTACGCATGAGCAGATGTATACTCTATTATTTCTCTATATTCACATTGATTTTGCACCCCCCTGTCGCAAGTTATATATTGGTTGTAGACAGGGTGAATACTATAATATTGCATTGTTTAAGTCCAGTAGTGCTTGCATGCTTCTTGCATAGTGAATAAAAATTACTTCACTCCAATGTAAATGATGTTTGGTTTACTTCTGATGGCAACACACTCGACCTCATTAAGCCATTTGTTTAAAATTCTGAAGAATATTTGAATATTGATTCTGCATTTTGTTCATTTTGGATATATAAGCACATTTGATCATTTTGCCATGGAAAATCGCGCTATAAAAAATTAATTATTATAATAATATCATTGGCCAATAAGCTATTTATCGTAAGAGGTTTTTTGAATTAACATTGTTCATGTATTAATAAAAATTATAGTATTTCTAACCTTGATCTTATTAAGAATAATGTTACCAATAAATTCCTAATGTTTAAAAATGTAAAACTGGTAAACCTATCTAACCCTAAAACGATGTTAATTCATTACTAACTCTAAATATGTTAATTTGTTATTCAATGTATTATATTATAGTTTGTTTATGATGCTGAATAAAGTTTGAGTATATGCAACTCAAAAAGATACATATCTAACGATGATAACATAGATGTTTATCTCGTATGATACGCCTTGTGAATTACACTAGGGTATAGGCTTACCTACAATGATCTTTGTCTAGCCACAAAGTTATTTTCCTTGTGTTGATCATAACATTAACAGTTCTGTACACATCATCCACCATCACCTTAGCCAGCAATATACAGTATTGTCTTTGACCTACGTAGGCACATATTATCATCTAGCCTGTACTACCTTTGTTACCTGTAGACTGACAGTTTTGTTCACAACCCGCCATCCAATTCGCCCCTCCCCCCTCCTTCTCAGAACCATGATTTTTTTCTAAAAACACATTTGTTTAGTAGTGCCCTCCAGTCACACGAAGGGGGAATATCTAGTTGCATAGTTTTCAGTCCTCCCCTTTACCATAGTCTTCGTGGACTGCCTTAGGACACCTTTGTCTGGATAGGGTGGGCATGGTCGGTGGGGAACCTTGTCCTAGCAATAACAAGTAGTCTGTTTTCTTTCTCATTATTCTTGTAAACTACTGGTTGTCCATGTTGCAAAGTTCTTTTTATCTTATCTTCTCTCCTTGTGGGAAATTTTTTTTCTGGTAGCACATGAATTTTAACGCTCCATGATCACTGTCAAGATTGTGTGCACCCATCAAACCCTTCTGTCTTTAGAACGGACCTTTTGACATGCTGGTCTTATGTGAACCCTTGCTTCACAGATCACAAGACATACAACTCATCCCTGAAACTCATAGCCACTTTCCACTCTGTAAAAATAATGTTTAAATTAAACGATATTATTAGGTTATTAGTAATGAGTAAACAACTAGGAACTTACTAAACGAACTAAAATTCATCCCCCAATGTAGCACTATTTCTAAATGCTTCAATTTAATTTTGAAAACGGTACAAGACCATTGTTGTCTGCTTTAAAACTAAAACCATAAATTTTTAATGACCTGAATGTTTAAGGTCTAAACAATAAACCTAATCCTATATTCCATTGTTCCTGTTTTTTTCTCTTCTCTAGCCTCCAAAAAACAGTGAATCCACTGTACGAGTAGAGCGCCTGAAAAACCTGCAGCATTGTACTCTTGCAGATTCGTCATAATGGATGACTACTCTGTTAATGTGGGTGATTTTGCCAGCAAACCCATGAATGATCTTGACGATGGATTTTTCTATGGAACTGCCACAGCTTCCCAACATCCTCAAGAAGGACAACAGCTTGTACCATACAGTACTGTCAATCTTATTTTCTTTCTTTGAATGTCTTAGCTGTTACTTGACAATTGCTCTTTTATGGCAGTTCTCTTTGTGTCATATCTTCAATCTATATCCTATCTTTACTTTTATTTGATTCAAGTATTTGTAAGTCTATTTATTTATAAATTATACTGTGGTTAAACCAATTAGTAACCTTAAACTAATTCTTTTAACTACCGTGTAACCTGTTTTTGAACTAATACTTAAAACATCTTAATCCTTAAAATTCCATAATTATCATGTTTATTTGTAAAAAGTCTTCAGTGTTTAAAACGTTTTAATCACATTGTGTTGGCTTTTAAATATTGCTGCAATGTTAAAGTATTTTTATTACACATTCATAAAATTTACTAACATTAACTTCGCTCATCGTTTTTACTTTAAATTCTGCTTAAAGTTACAAGGACTAAAAATAATATTACAAGTTTTTATTATGTTTATATTTTATATAAAATATTATATATTACATATTATATTATAATTTTATGTTTTGTCTTGTTTCATAACGTATATCATATTAAGTAAATCTGGTTTATTTTATCAAGATTTAAGGGGTGGGACTTAAAATAAAATAGTAACAGGTTTTTAAGTGTTACATTTTATATTTCATATGAAATATTATATTATTCAAAACATATTATTTTGTGTTTTTAATGAAATATATATTTTATTGAGTAAATGCGGCGATATTATCATAATAATTTATACGAACTTTGAGTTTATAAGGCCACTCATTAGCAGATAATGTGTTTAGTGTTATAAATTATAAAAAGCCAACTCTTTCAATCCTTTAAATTAATAGTTACAGTATAGACTCAGAGTTGAGTATATAGACTGTCTCGTGACCTGGGAAAACTTACTTGATTAACAATAAAACTGTTGTTTGACACGTACACATGATATCTTAAAACGTGAAGAAGAAACTTTTGTTTCAAGTTTGTTTATGGTACACTTATCAACCAGCCATAAAAAAAAGATAAGAAAAAAAGGAAAAAAGACAGTGTTTTCTTTAGAGTGACCACAGTAAATCTGTGAAAAACTAATTACTAGATAGAACAAAATAGTAAAGTAGTAATAAATTATGCGTTCGGTGTGTATACAATGAAGTAGAGAGAATAAGAGAAAAATATCAATGCCCAGAACAAAATAGTGCTAATTAAACAAAAGAAAACAATGGAATATGCATGAACTTGTGATATTTAGCATTACTAAAGTTTCAAGGATTTACTGAAGTCACTCTTTGCAATTCTTTAACTGTTTTTAAAGAATTTATTGTAGTTAGTTGTTTTAAGATGTAGTTATCCTTGGTGTGGTGTATTGATTGTTTGAGTGGTGTAATGTGGTTCTGTAGTAATTAGTAGAGGAGTGTATTGCAAGTGCTTTTAGGCAAAGGCTTGGCTAGTCATGAGAACCATAGAAAACCATATGTCACACTGGTGTTCTATGAATTATTGATAACCTCATGATCAAACTAAAAGGTCCCATTTACATTCATCCTTGCTTGTTTTGACTACATTGGAGGCAGCAACATGTAGGTGATTTCAACACTGTCATTTTGTAAGGATATCTTTTTCATTAACGCCATAAAACCATCTAGATTTCATTAATTAATCCTATTGTAGGAATAGGAAGCTTTGTTAATTAATTTTGTCTGTTTATTGAGTGAGTTTGTATAATAGTTAGATGCATGTCAACTGATCCATAGTTTGTTATAGAGTTACATGTGGAGTCATATAACATAGTTCCACTCTACTATCTCCACCGTCGTCAAAATAAATCTTTTTATATTTTCTAGATCATAACCATTTTTATTGACACTTAAAATATCTTAATTATAGTTAACATTTAAACAAGTATTTCACCACGACAAGAAGTCCTTGTAAATTCTATAATGAATGCATTATATTGGAACACTGAATAAGAATTGTTTTAGAAGATTGACAATAATCGATGTTGTTGTTTATTACATTATACCAATGACCATTACAATACAAAAGACTAATGATTATGATAACTTTGAGAAGAAGAAGTGCTATATATTAATTTCAAATTATTCATTCTTCAAAGTACCAGCTTATTATATTTTCTTACCTGGACCACCAGTTCTCATACCCCTCTATATTTCAAATGGTATTTTTTGAGTTACTAAACTGTCTGTCTTCTCTGGTTAACTTAAGTATGTAAAGTAGATATATAAATAATATCTCATACTCTTTAAAACACCAAGTTAGAATTTAATATTATCTTAAATAATTTTTAGCTTATATACAATTGCTTTTAAGTTCCACAGGGTTTTTGATAATAAATAATTAAAAAGTAGATAATCTTGTATGGTTAAGCTTGTTATCGATAAACAAAGCAGTTGTGTTGTATTTAAATCTTTTAAATTATCTCCATGAAATTATTACAACTTGTTTTGTTTTTAACATGTACAAAAAAAAACTTTTTTCTGGTATAGTTAGTTTCATAATGTGTTCAAGCCAGAGAGATTGGAAAAAAATACTCTATCATTTTATTGAGAGGTACAATATGTTGTTAGTTTTTAAAAGGTGCACCTATTAATCCTAATGGTAAATATATCTTGTAACACTAATGTGCTAACTAATTTGCATTAGAAAGTTCTTATTTATTCATTTTTATCTTTTGGGGTCAGTAAAGTTTTGGAAATTTTCTTTGAAAGCTCTGGGGGTGGGGTGGGTGAGTAAACATTTTTTTTGGAAAATATCAGTTGTCTAGCAATAATGTTGAAAGGTCATTTTACTAGGCTTTCCAATAGTCCTTATTTCTTAACAGATTTTAAGATTTCAAATGTATTGTTAGCATTTTATAATTCCAGTATTTATTATTATATTATTATTAGATTATTATTAGATTATTATTAGATTATTATTAGATTATTATTAGATTATTATTAGATTATTTTTAGAATATTGTTAGATTATTATTAGATTATTATTATATTATTATTATATTATTAATAAGTTATTATTAAATTATTAATAAAATATTAATAACTTATTAATAAATTATTATTGTTACTGAAAACAGCCCATGGGAAGCGTTGATATAGTTTTGTTTCATATCATATTGAAATAGATTCAACTTTATAGTAATTGTTTTAAGGAGCTATTGTTATTGTTATGTTCATTATTATAAGTGTTGTTGTTGTGCTAGTTTGTGAACAGTTTATTATTTGTTTACCTTTACATTGTGATTAATTATTCTAACTTGTCATCATTAGCAATCTCACGATTTTCTAAATCTACGACAGCGACATCAACCTAAAGTGTACTGTAAATAACTTCACTTGTGGTTTTGTGCCTTCGAAGTCTGTCTTCCCTTGAATGATTTGACTTTACAAACAATGTTTTGAATGAAATCTTCATGAACAGAACCGCAAAGACCAAGTATTTATGCTTCAAGTTGACATTGCTGTTATAAATTTTGCTAATATTAATCGCCAACTGATTAAAAGATATTCTTTTGCATGACTAGGTTCAGGAATGTCGCTTAGCATGGAGAGGCACATCCAACAGACTAATGAGCGACTCATCTGCATCAAAACACACCTGTCATCACCTCAAGGGTTCCAGACTGCTGCAAGGGAGTTGTTAGAATGGTGTGGAGATGTCAGAGCATTCCAAAGACCCTTTGAAGGCAACTTGATGGGGTGTTTAACGGTAAGATATAATGATTATGATTTATGATTACAACTACATTTACATAATGACGTCATCACCATGTACCAGATGTACCCTTGCACACTTTCTTTTGCTCAGTTAGCACCAAAGTGTCTTGATATTCTCATGGGAAGAAACAAATAGATAAGCAAATCAATTGTAATTAATCTCAATGATTATTGTTCTTCGTTAATACTTATCCTCATGTGTTCTATAGGTTGTCAGTCAGGTAGCCGCAACTCAGGGATATGACCTTGACCTTGGTAAATATGCTTGTTCAGTCAAAATAGAATACCAGGGAAGGAATTGAAGGAATGAGTGTGCAGGGGGAGGGGGTAGGTGAGGGTGTAAGTTTGGAACTTTGTATAAGGCGTCAGGGTCTTGATAAGCAATCAATGGTAAAAAGTAGGTGCTTTTACCACTATCACTATAGTTATGGATCATAAGTCATCTCAATCCAGCCATACAGATACCCTCAGACTGGTAGACCATAACGGCAAAAGGTGTAATATCGTTCTATTATAAACCTACTAATCAGTCAAATAAATGGATAAAAGATATTATGCAATTAGGTTAAAAATGCATTTTTGGGGGTTTTGATTCAAAGTTGGCACTTTTCGCTACGAGTTGTCTATAACTAATAGACCACTAGTAGCTCAGCCAATCAGTGTGCAGTATTTGTGATAGACCATAGTAGCGTTTATTTATCATTTCACCTGGAATAACCTCGTTCCCAAGCACTATAACTTCTATATCTGCAACTATTTCATTAGTGCCACACGGTCAATATACTCTCATCTTATTATTTGAACAGGTTATCGGCTTCTGGCTGTTTGTGCCGCTCATAGAGACAAGTTCACTCCAAAGTCTGCCAGTATGTTATCGGTCTGGTGTGAAGAGTTAGGAAGACTATTATTGTTACGGCACCAAAAACAAAGAAATGACAACCCTAAACCAACACCCTACCAGCAATCATCAATGAATAAGGGCATGCCGCCACAGATGAACCCTATGAATAATATGGGCCCAGGGTAAGAATATACACAATAATGACAGCAGTTGGTGTAGTAACTATGACTGTTATAGCCAAGATGTTCATGCTAGTGATTACTTAAAATTTGGGATCAAAATGTTTTAGAACCTTAAGGACATATGCAGGGCTAAAAATGATCGCCTGTCATCAGACAATGTTTTGTTAGAATTGAAACTTGTCTAAACAAAACTTGCCATGCTGGTTGTTTTTAACCTTAACGTTAAGCCAGATAAAACTAATTCGACAGGCAGAAGTTGGCAATATTTTTTGTGTTGTAATGACATCGTAACGTCTAGTAAAATGAATACTTTGTTGTTATTTACAGAGCAGACACGGGGACAGTTATATGGCCGCAGACCACTCAACAGCAGGCTGCCCTCTCTGTGGTAACAACAGTCTGGGGTGTGACATCTTCACTGACTAACTCAATGACGCATGATTCTATGTTGCCTGGGATACCAACTACAAACACTGTCAACTCTGTCACCCATCCCTTCCCAACAACCTCGGCGAACCCTACTAAACAGTATGGGGCACAAGGTGAGACTGCTCTTTAATAGATAAGATGTAACTAAAAACATATGGTACAGACTTGTTGAGGTGTGACTTTGATTGGAACTCCTTACAGCATTTGGATAAATAGTATGTGTCCCTATAATATCATTTGCACTATTATAGTCCACTTTGATTTCCTTTGTTCTATCCATTATCACTGTCTTCATTATTTTTGATATTATTATCATAACCATCCATTATTTTCACGGATCATCACCCCACACCAAAAAAAGGAAAGGGTCATCACACTCCAATGTCTTTACCATATTTTTATCAGAAATGAAATAAAATGAAAATATAGTTCTAGAAAATATCCATGCCTTCCTTATAAAGGGGATGGTTTCTGTGTGTCTGAGGAGCTGCTATATCTTTGTTTTCTATTTCTTTGTGCAGTCTAGGTTACTAACATTCCCCATGGGGAAGGAAGGCATAAGAATATTTTCTGAAGCTATACCTATTCAACTTTATGTTAAGTATTCTTGTATACACACTTTTATGCTGCCCCAAATTAACAAGAAAAGGAAGTTTTGAACTTCTTAAAAATGATTTTACAAAAAAAAAAAAAAAAATGCAGATGGAGAATTATTTCAAAACCTTGCAATTCCCATTCAAGTGGGGTATTGTGGTGTGGTGGCAGAGTGTTTGCCTCTCAGAAATCTGTATTATGCATTTTCATTCCTGGGGCCATTGAGTTGAGATGGTTGTTGGTTTTATTCCTTTTGGGAGGGGTTCCTTTGTTTTTTTGTTTCAGTTTCTGGAAATAACTTGGAAACGTTTTTCCAGGTTAAGCTAAAAAATTTTAACAAAAATAAACACCATAAAGAGAGCTAAAAACAAAGACTTATTTCAAGAGTTCTGGGTTTTGATAAGTTCCACTGGGTTTTATTCCTTTTGGGAGGGGTTCCTTTGTTTTTTTTTGTTTCAGTTTCTGGAAATAACTAGGAAACGTTTTTCCAGGTTAAGCTAAAAAATTTTAACAAAAATAAACACCATAAAGAGAGCTAAGAACAAAGACTTATTTCAAGAGTTCTGGGTTTTGATAAGTTCCACTGAATTACAGGAAACGTGCCTGCAAATCCACTTGATTTTATACGTCAAACATTGTCAAGAATTGGGATCAAGGGTTGTAAAAATTGCTTTATTGCAATAGCATCTTTCTTATTAAGAACAACGTTTATTAAATATTCAAGAGTTAATTGACCCAAATCAATAGCACAGAACTCTTGTGCATGTATAGAATGAACAAAAGGTCTGAGTGAATGGCACCATGTAAATATCTTGATTTTTTGATTACCTTTAGGTGGGTACCCCAATCGGCGGATGATGCCAGACACTACGGCTTCCTCCTATATGCAAAGACAACATAGTTATCCAAGTGGGAACAATCCAAACGTTCACCAAAATAATGGAACCTATCCTAATGGAATGTATCCACAGCAACCAAATGCTCCACCCAATGCTTCGCCTTTCCCGTCTACACCTGCCAACCCTGCCGCTGCAGCTGCGGCTGCAGCTGTTGCTGCTGCTGCTGCCACAGCAACGGCCACTGCAACAGCAACAGCGACGGCAGCTTTACAAGAGCAGCAGCAAATGGGTGTGTATATACATTTATTCTTATTTAGAACATATATGTTTATGATATTAGACAAAGTTTTTCAACACCATACGCGTACACAAAAAACCTGTAAGCAGCAAAAAGATGAAGCAACAAACAACCAGACAGACAGACAAACAAGTTCAATGACTAAATAATTTTTTTTTAAATTGTTAATTCATTAAGAGCTAGAAAATCAAACTTCCCTACATTGCTGGCTATCATTTTCTTTTTGTTATTTACCAATTGAAAAGACCCTTAAAGTACTTCAAAGTACAGCTCAATTTTGAACTCATGGTCTATGAGTCGAATTGTTAATTATATATTAGCTATTTCAAGGTCCGAAAAAAAATTGGGTCCATTTGACATTGCAGTGCATTATGGGGCTGTTTTGGGGAATGAAATAAACGCCATCTTGTAAATATGCAAAATGCACTGGAATGTTAATTAGATCCAGTTTTTTCCTCGACCTTAGAATGGCTAATAAGAAGCATGGTTTTAAGAAATATTATATAACTAAGGCTTGCTTTATAATGAGTGATCATTTCTACAATTTTCTGAATTTCAGAGGGATATGGCTATTCTCCTGCACAAGGAGGACAGTACCCAAATAACAACCAGGTTAACCATCCTCAACATCCGCCACCACCTTACCAGCGCAGTCATAGCTTTCCTGGCTACACCCAGGAACAGTTCATGGCACAACAGTCTCCACAGATGGGACCACAACCCAGTCACCCCTCAACAATGATCAAAGGTCAACATCCCATGAGTAGACAACAATACTTGCAGGAATTGATGATGAAGAAACAACAACAACAACAACAAATGCAGCATTTTAAGTCCCAACCAACATCAGCGTATGGACCATCACAATATGGACCAGTAAGCAGATTTAATTACATGTATATAGGTCATTTTTTGGAAACTCTGAAGTGGCTTGTACATAGTTCATGCTGTAACACTGAAGTGGCTTGTGCATAGTTCAAGCTGTAACACTTAAGTGACTTATGCATAGTTGATGCTGTAACACTGAAGTGGCTTGTACATAGTTGATGCTGTAACACTGAAGTGGTTTGTACATAGTTGATGCTGTAACACTTAAGTGGCTTGTACATAGTTGATGCTGTAACACTGAAGTGGCTTATGCATAGTTCATGCTGTAACACTTAAGTGGCTTTTGCATAGGTCATGTTGTAACACTGAAGTGGCTTGTACATAGTTCATGCTGTAACACTAAAGTAACTTGTGCATAGTTGATGCTGTAACACTGAAGTGGCTTGTGCATAGTTCAAGCTGTAACACTTAAGTGGCTTATGCATAGTTCATGCTGTAACACTGAAGTGGCTTGTACATAGTTGATGCTGTAACACTGAAATGGCTTGTACATAGTTCATGCTGTAACACTAAAGTAACTTGTGCATAGTTGATGCTGTAACACTGAAGTGGCTTGTGCATAGTTGATGCTGTAACACTGAAGTGGTTTGTGTTAGTTGATGCTTTAATACTGTAGCATTATGTCTTTTACTTACAGCAACCAGGCTACCCAATGCAACAACCTGGGTACCAACCCCATAATGGTTACCAACAGCAACAACCCACTCCTCCCCCACCCTACACACCCACCATGAACCAGGTCAACCCAATGTCTCAAGTAGGACCTGGAAACCAACCCAACGGAAACGAACAGATGGGAATGATGGGAGGTATGCCTCCAAGCAGCCTCGTCAGCAGTATGAATATGAATCATGGAGGCCCACCAATGAGCCAGATGAACCCGATGAACCCAATGGGAATGTATGATACACAAATAAATGCAATACCAACAAGTAGATCAGGTCCAAGACGTCGAGTACCCAAGAACGCTGCACCATTTGTTCCCCCTCCTATCGCTAATGCTCTGTCGCCTCCTGGTGCACCTTTAACTCCAGGGCCAATGTCAAGTCCATATATGAGTATCTCTGAAGGAAATGGCCCAACGTTCACTTATAATAAATCTTCACAACCTAATTCGTTACAGCCGGTGGCACCTTCACCACCTGTGCTGGAAGACGTTAAACCTACGAGACTAAGAACATGTAAGTAGAGTTCCAACAAGTTAGGAATGTGATTTTTCATATTTTACCCAGAACATAAAATCGCAAACAGTTAGTTAGGTCTCAAATCATGCATCTCAGATCTCCTATTGAAACTTAAGGTTTAATGTATTTGTTTTTCATTTCAGTGGAAAATGACGTAATTCGACTAACATTCCCAGTTAGAGACGGTATTGTGTTGCCAGCATTTAGACTGGAACACAATTTAGCAGTCAGTAATCATGTATTTCATCTGCGAGACTCAGTTCATCAAACATTAATGCAAAGGTAATACATTCTCTAATGATATATCAAGCACGGACAAGAGTGTTTCATCCGATTTCCAAACACCGAGAGGCAACTTAAAAAAAAAACAAAAAAACTCCTAGTTGTTGGATAGAGGATGAAACGCTCTTTTAAATGCTGGCATTACTTCTTAAACTATTAATAATTCTTGGAAAAATTCAAAGCATAAGTTGCACACATATTTTATGTTAGATCTCATTTTCAAACCTCCTTCATGCCAGCGATTTTCTTTGTTTTGTCGTCATGAATTGTAATGAGTTTGAGGACAAAAATACAATAAATTTTAGAATTTTTTTTAACATACGTATTTCATCAATCCTGCCTAAGTACTGCTATCAAGAGTGTAAGATTAATGTGTACAACGACTTAAAGGGGCACTTGAATGAAAATGGGAAAAAAATTGAAATGACTTTAAACTTAGTTAAAAAACTCATTAGAAATTTTATGAAGGAAAAACAATAGAAATCATGACCGTGAAGTAGGTTTTATATCTGATAAAGATTCGTATTCATTTGCATAAACTTTAACTTGGATTTTCTCTATCAAACTTGGTTCATTTTGTAAAGAATTCGGTAAAATATGAGAACTTACATCATGAGTTTTTTAAGCTGTTAAATAAACTCTACCCCTCATGTTTTATACCCGATAAAACACTCCTGCTCGTTTATTAAACATTACTTAATAGTGGTCAATCAACATACTTTCTTCTTTTCTGTCGGATAAAAATTGTCAATTTTATTTAGCACATAAGTTAAGAGTAAATGACACCATTTACCCAACCCTATTGTTGTTTTCTCTTTTAACCCAAAATTTCTCAACTGCAAATGGCTCCCAGGCTAAAATGTCCACTGATCTGGTTAACATGATCATAATTGAGTCATATTATCCTCAAATACTTCAATTATGTGGACTTTCAAAAATTGGGGCTTTTTCATCCAAGTGCTCCTTTAAATACTGTGATAAAAATATAAATATTTATGCAAATAGAAGAAAGCTTTGGGAATGTCTGCTGAAAACTCAAAGTGTTTGTCTTTTTTCTTAAAAATATTATTAAAATTTCTGCTTTATTCTTTGGGTGCATGTTACTTCAAGCTGCCATCTTGGTTGACAATAGCAAAGCATTCCTCATTAGATTCTGTTGTAAGGATCGACCAACAAAGTGGCTAGCTAGTGTAGCTATTTATATCTCAAGGGATTTTGTGGTTGCACACCTGGAAGTTTAAACCATGCGTCACCCATAACCACTTGTGCCAACCTTTTTTGGACCTCTTGAGTTGATATCAATCTTTAGTTCTTATACTGTGTTTGGTTGCAGACCTGATTTAGAGTTACAATTCAAGTGTTACCATCACGAAGATAAACAAACGAACACCAACTGGCCTGTGTCTGTGGCGGTTAGCGTTAATGCAACACCACTTCAAATAGAAAGGGTTAGTAAAAATAAATAAGAAATAAAGACATAAAGGTTTTGTTTTAAATTTCAATTCAATCTGTGAATAGGTTTTTTTCAGGGTTTAATCTGTGAGTTAGCCATGCCCTGACTTAGATCAGCCCAGAGGTTGTTTCAGGGTTCAATCTGTGAGTTAGCCATGCCCTGACTTAGATCAGCCCAGAGGTTGTTTCAGGGTTCAATCTGTGAGTTAGCCATGCCCTGACTTAGATCAGCCCAGAGGTTGTTTCAGGGTTCAATCTGTGAGTTAGCCATGCCCTGACTTAGATCAGCCCAGAGGTTGTTTTAGGGTTTAATCTGTGAGTTAGCCATACCCTTAGATCAGCCCAGAGGTTGTTTCAGGGTTAAATCTGTGAGTTAGCCATGCCCTGACTTTGATCAGCCCAGAGGTTGTTTCAGGGTTTAATCTGTGATTTAGCCATGCCCTGACTTTGATCAGCCCAGTGGTTGTTTTAGGGTTCAATCTGTGAGTTAGCCATGCCCTGACTTAGATCAGCCCAGAGGTTGTTTTCAGGTATCAATAACATTGTTGTGGGTTTATTCATATTTTTGTTGTCCCCTATTTTCTCTAAATGTTCATACACAGTGACTGCATGATTAAATGGATTGATTATCTTACAGGGAGAAAATAAAACTGCCCACAAGCCATTACATCTCAAAACTGTCTGTAAACCTGGTAGAAATACTATACAAATCACTGTTACTGCTTGCTGTTGTGTAAGTACTTCAAAATATTGCAATATTTGTAAGTGAAACTATTTGTAGCAACCATATAGAATAAGAACTCGGAAAAAAATCTGAGATACAGATGGGATTCAAACCCACCACCTTCAGTACTCTAGTCTGACTAACTGTCATTGAGCTATTGGGAAATCAATAGTGAGTTTAGGTCATCATAAAGACAATGTGACGAACAGACTGCAATCAACTGCTAGTCTCTGTAATGTTGATATATGACATATAAATATATTGCAGAAGTCATTCAATTGATCATTCTTGAAATTATCTTAAATGACAAGGCTATTTCTTTTAAGTTGTCCTGTTAGGTTAACATCAAAATTATAATTTGAAGGGTCCATTCCTCGTAGTTAATGAGCTTGACTCACCACTTGATTTTATTCTATTTTATTTCAAAATCATTAGTTATCCATTCATTCAATTCCATTTTTAAAGTTCATTTTATTATATTATTAATCTTGATTCATTCTTACGCCTTTCCATACTTTGTACATTCTTTCCCATTTATTCCATTCTTTATCCCATTTTCATTTCCCATATTGATCCTTATTCAACCATTTCAATCCACTTATTCCTTTTTGGTTTATTTTTAGTCTCATTTGTTCGTCCTTCAACTAGTCCATCGACCTTCTGTTAGTTCTGTATTACAAAGTCTTTTACGCAAACGGCTACTTCCTGCTGAGCATTGTATAGCCAAAGGTTAGTATAGTATCCGACCATCCATGATTCACTACTTCCTTCACGTCACCCAAAATTATTGTCGGAAGAGTATTGGTCAGGTATATTTAACGGCATGAACTGCTACATTACTTTCTCTCATCGCTGCGCAAGTCAACCTGGGGTCACTGGCGTTGTTCTCTCCCTTGTCATGAAGGTTTTCATAAATGTTTTGTAATTTGTCCTCCCTCACTAAAAATAAAATGTGAGTTGAGTGTTATGTGTTGTAAATATATAATGGTCATGCCAATGGGGCAAAACTCACAGAAAATCCCCTTACAAGGAGTGATGGTCCCAAAATATATGTGTTTTTTGTCACTAGGGTATCGTTATGTTGAAAGTAGGTTTATAATATTATCTTGGCATCAGAAATATCAATAAATATCTCATAACTGCATTATTTTTCTTTAAGTGAAAAAGAATTTCGCACTTTGTTCAACTACCAGTAGCAGTGACGATGGCGTAGAACAAACGGCAATCAAAGTGTCCCTCAAGTGTCCTATAACATTTAGACGAATAACATTGCCGGCACGAGGCAATGAATGTAAACATATCCAGGTGAGGAAAACCCCTGTGATATCTAATTACAAAGATTTTTTCAAGCTAATAATAAGTCTTCAGTGGGTAGAGTGCATTTAGTCACACTATTGAATAGTCGCCAGCAATATAAAATGGACAAATAGTGGTATATTCTAATAGAGTGCATGCCATATATTCGTGAAAAAGTTAACTAACAAAAATGTACAAATTAGTGAAACGTTGTGTAGTTCTATGGTTCACTGAAATTACTACAAGACCTTACTAATTTGTGCAGATTTGTGCAATTTCTTGCAAAGTCTTCAATGGTATATGGTATGCACTCTAGCAGTTCACTGGCAAATTACACTTAATGAAAACTGGACAAAAATGTGTATTTTTTTAATTCAAAGTGTTTTGACTTGGAATCCTACTTGAGGCTGAACTGTGAAAGAGGGAGCTGGAAATGTCCTGTGTGCAAGTAGGTTAATTCTGCTAAAGAGCTTTCAAAAAGTGTTTTTGAATTATAGACCAGCCATTAGCCCAGTACACTCACAGTTTCTTTTTTGTTCTGCAGCAAAACTGCACTACTGGAAGGCTTGGAAGTTGATCAGTTCGTATGGGGAATTCTCACTTCTCTTGCTTCGTAAGTTGTTGTTCAATATCTTATGCACTGAATTATAAAATAACTTCTTTAAATCTTGCAATCTGATCAGTTGGGAACGCGTGCAAAATATGGGAGCACACAGCATGAGTGTGCACGGTTTAGTCATTTCTCCCATGGACCATTTCGCCCACGCCAATTCGCTTGCGCATAAAATCATCCACCATGCATTTGCCAATTCGCCCATGCCCATTGGCCCACATGTAGAATCACTTTAAGAAATATGTTACCACGACTAAAAAAAATAGTTCATGATTTACCAACCTTACTTGACGCTTAATTTCAAGACTTCAAAACGCAAACTTTTTATACGCCATAACTCACAAAACAACTTATAAACTGGAAACCAGTGTAAATGTTAGTGAACTAACCAGTACAGTTCCCGAGTTTTATCTACCATGAAAATTGGCGAATTGGTGTGGGCGAAATCGTCCATGGGCGAAATGACTGGTTACTGTGCACACTTTCAAGAAATAAAAAACTTGCTTGCCATGCTGTGTGGAGTTATAAAACACTTGGGGATGAACAGAACAATTGAGAAGTGTCAAGAAGCACTCCGCTATGCATCGTGCTTCTGCTAACACTTCTCTCGTGTTATGCTGTATCTCAAAAGATTAATGGTCTATTAATTTAAGCAAGGCAAGACATGAATGTTGGCAATAATATGTTGTTGTTCTTAACAGGTCAGATATAGAGGAAGTAACGATTGACCCAAATAGCACCTGGAAACCTATGGCTGTCAAACAAGAAATCAAACAAGAAGATGACTGTCAAGGTCCTCCACCATCAAAGAAACTCCGCCCATCTCCACCAGACTCGTTATCGCTTATGAACCCCACCTCTCAACAGTCAAATACAGCACATTATTCACCTTACTCTTCGTCTCAACCTTCTTCAAATCGAGGTGTTGCAACACCCACGCCGCCTGGACAGACACCCACTGATATTAAGACTGAACAACAAGGGCCTAATAGTAACCAGAATACAGGTACTAAGTAATAATGATCTACAGTGAGTTATCTGTTCCTTGCTTAGATCAGCCCAGAGGTTGTTTCAGGTTTAGATCTGTGAGTTAGCCATGCCCTGACTTTGATAAGCCCAGAGGTTATTTCAGGTTTAGATCTGTGAGTTAGCCATGCCCTGACTTTGATTAGCCCAGAGGTTATTTCAGGTTTAGATCTGTGAGTTAGCCGTGCCCTGACTTAGATCAGCCCAGAGGTTGTTTCAGGGTTCAATCTGTGAGTTAGTCATGCCCTGACTTAGATCAGCCTAGAGGTTATTTCAGGGTTCAATCTGTGAGTTAGCCATGCCCTGACTTAGATCAGCCCAGAGGTTGTTTCAGGGTTCAATCTGTGAGTTAGCCATGCCCTGACTTAAATCAGCCCAGTGGTTGTTTCAGGGTTTAATCTGTGAGTTAGCCATGCCCTGACTTTGATCAGCCCAGAGGTTGTTTCAGGGTTCTATCTGTGAGTTAGCCTTGCCCTGACTTAAATCAGCCCAGAGGTTGTTTCAGGGTTTAATCTGTGAGTTAGCCATGCCCTGACTTAAATCAGCCCAGTGGTTGTTTCAGGGTTTAATCTGTGAGTTAGCCATGCCCTGACTTAGATCAGCCCAGAGGTTGTTTCAGGGTTCTATCTGTGAGTTAGCCATGCCCTGACTTAAATCAGCCCAGAGGTTGTTTCAGGGTTCAATCTGTGAGTTAGCCATACCCTGACTTGAATCAGCCCAGAGGTTGTTTCAGGGTTTAATCTGTGAGTTAGCCATGCCCTGATTGTTTTCATGGTATTTTCAAGTATTATTTCTGAAAAATATATTAACAATGTTTTTTTTCTCTAGGAGACACTTCTCATAGTCCTGCTAACCCAAGCACACCATCATCTTCTCAATCATCAACAAATCACAGTAATCCTACATCAACACTCAACACTACTACCGCCAACTCTGTGGAACAAACAATCACTTCATCAGCATCATCTTTAACAAATAACTGTGGCTCGAACACAGATAACTCTGCTCCTGATCTTACTTCTGAAAACTTACCTGATGAATTTGAATTTGACCAGTCTATATTAGTGGGGCATAATTCTGGTGATAATGGCGAATTTGAAGGAACACTGGATGTAAGTAAAAGATTAAAGTGCCTATAACACCTGAATTAATATTTTCAGTATTGATTCTAAATATAGTGAATATTTGAGTGGTAAGAAAAATTCATATGATTTGAGTGATGCATCTTGAAGATATCAAAATTTATACTTCCAATATGTTAATGACTGTGATGTCATTATAGGAATTTGAGTTTGCTTCTCATCACTTTTAAAACTGATTACTATGAGAAAAAAGTTTGGTATTATTTTTCTATGTCCCATGATGAGTAAGACATTAATGTTATATACAGAATATTTTGCTTCCCTAGAAAAGTTTTGTACATTTAATCTTGCCTATAATGACATCACACTTATTAGCATATTGGAAATATAAATCTTGATATCTCCAAGATGCTTAACTCGAATCATATGAAATTCTTTTACCATTCAAATATTCATTTTATGTAGAATCAGTGACCGGTCAAGTTCCAATAGAGGATTTCTGAGATGCATGAGCGTTGTCAAAAGTATCACTTTTTGATTTGAAAACAAGTCATTTTTTCCTAATTTTTTAATTTTATTATTATTATCATTATTATTATTATTATTATTATTTTTTTATTATTTAATTTTTTAATTTTTTAAATATTTAAATATTTAATTTTTTTAACGTTTTAGCCCAAAGTTTGGCAATATTGCCATAAATTTTGCTAATTATTATTATTATTTTATTTCGTAGGACTTACCTGAAAACCTCGATCCATCACAACTATTTTCGTACCTCACTCCTTCAGATCCAGATCCACACGAAGATATCCTATCAATGTTTGATTAATTCATCAAGGCAGTGAAGAAACAGAGGTATTTCGACATCTCTCCTCAGGTGCTGTTCCCTTTTAGCAATTACCTCATGAGGTGGTATGAAGGTCAATGATCTTTGAGATATAAATGAACTTCAAAATGTACAACGAAAATGATGCCGCAATGCTCAGTAAAAGCTTTACGGCAGGCATTTAGACCTCTTATTTACCCAAGTTTAAATGAATATTAGATTTATAAGAAGTTTCTCAGATCAAATTATTATAACATACAGATATTAGAAACCATAATAAATATAGTTGTAACAGTTTTATTTATTTTTATTTTCGACACAATAGCACATGTATGAGAACTTCTGATTCAAACACTGAACAGTGCTCTACTTGAAAGAACACTTTAAAACAAATCACTTTTTATTGCTTGTAAATACTCATTCACCAACGTGAATACATAACCCATCTTTATGTAGATAGATAGTATCTTGATGATTATATGGTGAGTTTTCTGTCTGTCTACTTTCATATCATAGTTGTTTATATAGTGAGGAGAGAGAGAACATTCTTTTAAAGCCTACGTTCGGTGGTCCTGATATAGTTGAGCGTTTCAGGATAAGTGCAGAGCATATTCAGTTTGGCATCCATTCTTTATGTGCATTCTCAGGATTCAAAGGCACTCATGTCACTCTGAAAAAAACTCTTGTTGAGTCTGCTGAGAAATGCAAGGTTGAAAATGTATTGTTCCTGGTTGGCCACTGTTAATTGTATGTTGAACCAATCAGAAAGAGTTTGAATGCAATCATTTCTTATTGGTTGGCGATGTGTACATTGAACCAATCAGGAGCGAGACCAAAGTGTTAGGTAACTTTTATCTTGAAATTGCTACCCCAAAAATGACCAGCACTTTGCTCTGAGTGTCATCCTGATTGCCAATAAGATTCTCGAGAGGGGTCAAACTGGTGGTAGCGTTTGCAATAAGGAAGTCATTAATGGTCATTTTCACAAATACTATTGTTCTGACAGTGCCATGTCAGCCTGATAATTCTGATCAGAACTATGCACAAAATGACACCATTTTTTGAACAAAAACTTTTTCCGCTAGTACTATGACCACACTCAAAAAGCTTGTAGCCCCTTACAGATTTTGGGTTCACAGATTTATGTTCACTCCCAATGTATGGTATACAACTTAATGTCCCAATATTTGGGCAGAAACGGTAAATGCAGTTAATATATGCATATAAATTATGATAATAATAACAATAATGCTTAGCTCTGCTTTGGACTTGTGGATAGTAAAAAGATTATTATACGAATAATTTTAGATAATGGCATCCGTTTACAGACTGATATAGGAATGAATGGAAAAGGGAAAAAATGATTGACACATTTATATTAGTTGAGAAGATTGCGAAGGTTCCGGTCCTGCATAATATGTATTGCTGTGCAGCTTGGATGTTCTAGACCAACGCTCTTAACAAATTCTAATTTATTTTTGTAAATAGATTTATACATATATGCATGATTATCATTCTGCCTTAGTTTCTTTCGTCCATTTGATTTTCATCCGTTTTCTTGGGATTCTTAGTTTTATTTTTATCAAAATAATTACTTTTAATCTTTCCACTGATCGATTGAGCTCAAATTATTTTTTCTTATGCATTGATCTGAAATTCTTACAATTTTTTTGAACATCGGCATAGTTTTAATGATCATTATTGGGATGTTAAGAATATTAATTTCATATCTAGTATCTTGATTTATTTCTCTTCATCAAGCTGTATCACTAGTGTAGAAATAATTGTAACAAAATGCCAAATCAGTAATTGAAGTTCAAGGATTGTTAGGTTATAGTTCCAGAAATTATTCATACCCTCAAGGAGGAATACATTCTAAGACCCCACCCCCAGAAATTTCAATTTTCTTTCATACAAATTCTGTAATTTTTGTTTTTTATCTGATTTCCCCACCCTTCTGAAATTCCTAATTCCTCGGTCGGATGGATAATTTCTGAAACTGCACATTAGACCCCTTGCATATGACTTCAAAGCAGCTCCATCTGTGGGACAAAACTAAAGAATTCCATTTTCTTGAGAATTTCAACCTATTGTTTTGTCCCCCAGATTGAGTTGCATTCCCAAGTGCTGTAAGGTATCCATAGTGATTGAATTATAAGGTAGGCTATTGAGTTGTTTTAACCAAACGTAAATCCAAGGGCTACAAACTTATTGTACAGCAGTCAGCAAATCCTACAGCACAAAAGTTTTTGTCTCCTAGGATATTCATTATCCCTTACGTAGATTCAGACTATAAAATTCTGACCCTTTTTGTACCTATAAGTCAATAGTTTTATTGTAACTTTATATCTATAAATCTCATTCAATAAGCCAGTTCATACTTTAAGAATCGTTTTCAGTGCACATCCGATTTTATCCCAAATTTGTCACCTTTTGTTTACTTCTATTTTTACATATTCCATGAACTCAAACATTTCAATAGCTTGTTGGTATTTAACTGCTGCCAGTCAACAACATAAGAGGTACTAACTGATTATTTATGATTGCTAGCAGCAAAAAAGGCAGCGTGCAGCTCGCAACTACTGAGTTTACAGAATATGGAAAACTCAGTAAACCTTTTGTGGTTAAATAAACTAAAAAAAGTGAGAAATTCTGGATAAAATGACAAGCACACTGAAAACAATTCTTGAAGTATGAACTGGCTTATTACTCTTCTGTTCAAATAAACTAATGATAGCATCTTTTTTATTTCAATTACTTTAGTAAGACATACTGTATTATTAGAACAAAAGAATTCAACCAAGAACGAAATCTTTTGATTTTATAGTGTCCTGCTATTGAAAAATCGAAATTAATATTGTGGGAAGTGTGTAGCAATTATAACAGCATGGCTTGGGAATAGTTCCAAGTCCAGGTTGGAGTCGCTGCACATATCAAAACTATAGTTTATAATGTGCAGCAACTCTAACTGATGACTGGAAACTTTTATTCATAACCTACAAGGCAGGAGCTTTGGGGGAGGGGGAAGAGGGTGAGTCCCCTCCCTTTCCTCACCCCTCCCCTAAAGTGCCGCTATGCAGGCTATACTTTTCATGGTCACTGGATAGTACTGTAAAAAGGATTATTAGTTGACCGAGACAGACCATCACATCTCTTATTACAAAGGCCAGTACATTTATGGTCATCCTGGCTTTGTACCATCACGTAATGACAGCCCTGACAGTAGGCACAACAAAAGAATTTATTTCCATGTAAATCAGATTATTAGACTAAATTCAATCGTTCCTGCCTCATGTCATGGCTGCCATTATGTGATGGGGCAAAGCCTCTATAGTCATGCAATAAAGAAAATTTATGCACCTATCAATGCTAGTAGAAGTTTAAATTATACCACAGATAAGATGTTATAAACTAGTTGGCAGTAGTGTAGGACCCTGGTAACATTTTGGTGTTCGGAAGTCACTAAACTTCAATTTGTGGGTTTTAGCTGCCCAACTCCCTTCTGAAGTCTGTTGATATCTCTTGGATTAACATTGATAGTTGCATACAAAATAACTTTGAAATATTCTCCTTTTTATGTTGGTCAAAAGAGATAGCAAGAACAATCCAGCTATTGCTAAATCTTACTACACTAACAGCAATAGCAATGATCCACTGGTTTTTCCTTTCAGACCACGTGTAATTCATTGTATATTATTTGTTGAGTCTTCTGGTATTAATGCTGCTTGAGAAAATGTAATAATATGGATATCACACATGGCCTGAAATGGGAAAATTTAGTTCATTCTTTTTTTTAGTAAAAGTTCTGTGAATGAAAAAAGATTAGTCAAGTTAACCATCATCAAAGGTATTATCGAGGACAGAAACGAAAGAAAATAATCTATATAATGTATACCAAATAGATATTGGGGGAATGGAAGCAATAGATATCAAAGTATTTATAAGTTAGATATTAGAAATGTTAAACAAATTCTTAAAGGAAGGCTGGCTAGTCTACAGACTGTAACGTAGGTAGGATGCATTCTCTGTTTTATAACAAATAAAGTGAAAATTTTAAAACGATTTGTGTTCCTTGTATTTCTGTATGAGAAAATTTTGCAGAAATCCCATGTTGGTGATTCTATTTCCCATTCCCATTGACCTATCTGATGGTCCCAGTAATGAACCTTGAAGAAATCCCATGTTGGTGATTCTCCCATATATTCTCAGTGACCTAACTGATGGTCCCAGTAATGAACCTTGAAGAAATCCCATGTTAGTGATTCTCCCATTCCCAATGACCTAACTGATGGTCCCAGTAATGAACCTTGAAGAAATCCCATGTTGGTGACTCTCCCATTCCCAGTGAGCTAAATCCCGGTCCCGAGAACTCCCTAAGTTTTGGTGCTAGCTTGGGCTACCTGTGCTCTCAGCACCCTAACGAGGCAGGATCTCTACTTCCGGTTTGACTGAGAGCTCAAGCACGACACAAAATAAGAAAATCAAGAAGATTCCAAGCCAAAATTTCCATTTAAAAACCTTCTGTGATGGGACAAATAAACCCTAGGGCATTATACATCTTAGCTTTCGTTTTTTCACTTCTGAGTGAAGTGTGCTTCATTACAGTTTTGTCTGTCTTGACCAACAGTGCGCCCGATACGAACTCCACATTTTGCTGGTCATGGGAAATAGGAACAGCTCGAGCAGATCACGATCATTCCTGTCCTTTCCTTGTCTTCCTCCTGGCTGCTTTAGTCAACGGCTGTTTACTCATCTTTACAGGAATATACTTTGCACTTCGTCTCTGCCTTGTCGCTGAATACTTCCAGAACCCAGTTTGTCTAAAATACGTCATGAAGTACGGCCATTTTGTTCTTTCTCTCTTAACTACGTTGTTGTCTTTGGTGTTCCTTGGTCTAATGATCGGATATAGTAATAATGGCAATAAATATAAAGCTGAGGAATATACCGGAGGGCTTTTTGTGGATAAGTACTATCGCCCGATACTGCTTTGTGTTGGAGTTATTCTTTCTCTTCTGAGTACTGTCTTCAGTGCTATTATGTGCTTTAAGGGAAGTAGTCCTGAATCAGATTATTATACTACGACTGGCGGAGTGTTCAACAATTTCACTGATTATGCTGACCGTTATGAGCAGATAAACTAAAACAGCCCCCAAAAGTTCATCACACTGATCCAAGTGGGATTTTTACTCATAACACTGAAAAGTATACAATAATGCCAAAAAAAAGTGGAAGAGGCAAAACTGAAAAGAAATGAAATGTAACTGCATTACAGAATCAAGCAATGTTATTTAGATTTTATAAGTTGAATAATTCAAGTCTTACTGTAACTATAAAATTTATGGCAACAAGTTTGATCCAATTTTCTCTACGTTTCTACATCATCAGGCATCATTCTCAAGAGTACTCATAACAATGTATATATAACTGAATATAAATGTATAGTTAATCACATGATCCAATGTGCAATTTGGAATTCATAGACAAAAAAAATCACACAATCTTCTCATACAATTCAGAATTGTTACTATACTCATGATGTTTTAAAAGTTATCAAAATTGAACAAGCCGTTTATAGATAAGTCTAATTTGAAACTTTCAAAACATCACGAGTATAGTAACAATTCTGAATTGTATGAGAAGATTGTGTGATTTTTTTTGTTCATAGTATGCTCAACAAAATTGAGTAACTTAATTCATGGCATTGAGTACCATTTGGGATTTAATTGTATTCCTCTTGTTCAATCAGAATCGAGTAATTTTGTTGAGTGTAGTAGTGAATGAATGTTATTTTCTATCATATGGAAATGAATCTAGTAGAATGATTATATTTTATCATGATGAAATCATGTAGGATTGCACTTGATAGTAATGAACATTTCTGAATGTTTTTTTTCTTATAGAAATGAATATTGTAAAGTCATTACATTTGAAATATATATTACTGCATATTGCTGCAAGTCAGTTAAACCTTGACACCCAACAGTGGACTTGACATAGACGACTACACTGGAACCTCTATAATGGTCTCTGAAGGGCCAGGAATAAGTATCTATAAGTATCCACCCCTGGAGGGGGGGGGGGGGGGGGGCAGAGAAAGAACGATTACTGACTTTCTATAGAATAAAATTGGAATTTCTGGGGGTAGGAGAGGGGGGTCATTTACCCCACCAAGTAAATAAGTACAAAATGCGAGACAGGCACTTAATGAGACGTGATTCCACTGAACAGTCTGATGGAAATGATGCCTGATTTGCATGCTTGATACCTGTGACAGCTTTGTTGCAAAACTGTCTGGAAAAATTATTTAAAAGCAACAAGGCATTCTGATCTTTATTGGAGTTCTTTCTTTCTTGATTTTAAATGCGTAAAATATAATTTTAAAGATTTAGGACCTCGTATTATATTATTTTTCTATTTTTCTCTCTCTTTCTTTCCCTTCTCCTAATATTTCACATTTACTTCCGGTCGCACTTCCTTATAAGGTAAGACACGCCTCCAGCCCCTCCCATGGTTCTATTACCGCGTGATCCTGGGCCATTAAGTAGGTGATTGTGAGATCATTTCTTGTCTCTGTGTTGCAATACTATTTAAAAATCACTCTAAAAACCCTAGTTTTTTCAACCTTTTACGATGCTACGGGCGTCAAGTGTGCGCTTCATGCGTCCAACCTTGTCTGGGAGTATTAGGCCAGCTTCGATCGCCAAAACTGTGTCCTCAGTTCGTCTTTCAAGTACCGAGGCCGGTCAAGATGAGGAACCTTCCTTCACTAAAATGTGTGAACTGTTCTTAGATAAAGCAAGAACCTATGTTGAACACAGGCTTTTAACACGACCAGAACCTCCGGGCACTAAACGTGCTCCTCATGAGAACAGGAAGCACAAGATTCGAGGTTTGTTGAGATTTTTGAGATTTTTTTCGTTCGCATTCCTTCTTTTGACAAGAACCGGCTTGTTGCATTCGATTTGCCACGTGAAATAATCGACCTTCACTTGTAGAAATACGAACCAGAAACGCCGTAGAAATCTCCTTAAGGACTTCATTATATCAAGATTTCGAGGATTATTGTACAATTTTTTGGTTAAACTATGATCTGAATTCAAAAGAGATAACAGACGCGATTGACTTTGGATTGAAACGGGAATTTTGAAGGCTTATATTATTAAACACAGTTGTTTCTTCGATATCTAGTTGGTTTTACACATCAAAAACATGCTTTTATGAACAAAGAAACTCTTAAATTTTGATATGACTATTGACCTCACGAGACTTTATGTCATCTACACTCGTTGAGAACGCTTTTCTGATGTGCCGTTGCCTAATATTTGTCATCTTTGTTGACGTTTTTAACGGCGTCTCTTGTACACTTTGTACGATTCTTTTAAAAACAATCCTTTTTGATTTAATTGATTTAATTGACTCTATTAATTCTATCCATTCAAAGAATATTGTTTTTGAATTCAAACTTTCTTGTACAAATGGCTAATACTCGTTTTTAAAGGCTTGAAATTTGGAATTATCCAGGAATTTTACTTGTTTGTTTATAATAGCGTCAATCTAGCTTTATAGAAAGTTGTCAACAATGCATGATTTAATGCAATTCTTTTAGAATCTAAGAGCTAAGCCAGGTCTTCTACAATCTGTGTACAGTACTGAATTTATTTTGCACTTAACAGAACAAAATATAGCAATAGCAATGCCTCTTTTTTTCTATCGTTTCTTCAGTTCTATTTAGTACTAAAACAAATTCAATTCTAAAAACAAATTCACGCAAAACTTTAGCAAAACTTTTAGCAATACTTTTAGGCCATATATACTTCGTTGCCTTTTTAGTATTGATAGGAATGGCATTTACTTAAATTTTTTTTCAATTTCCTTATCGTAAAATAATTGTAGCATAACGATTGCCGGCGGATGCCATTTCGTTGCTGACTCAATATTCCGAGATTCAGAGGTGAATATCGTACAAAATTCACCACTAATTATCCACTGAGCACGTGTATTCTTAGGAAGTACACAAGTTGGTATGTGCTAATAATCAATTATTAATCAGCTTTATTCACCAACGTTTCACATATGTAGTGTTACACTCACAACTAATACATCGAGGATATACATTATTTATTTTTAGGAATCCTTGATACCATGAAACCATGTCAAGATGTGCTGTCTGTGACGTTCCCAATCAAGCGTGACAATGGAGAGTATGAAATGATTAGAGGATACCGAGCCCAGCACAGCCACCATAGGAAGCCATGCAAAGGAGGTAAGATACACTGATAAATATTATGCTAAAAAAAGCTAGCCCAAAAATATTATGACCTTATCTTTATGTGTATTACCTCGTGGCTCTGCAGGTCATAATTCCTGAAATTCGCTTGCCTCTAGAAGACTCACAGCTCGTATACCAATATAATCCAGTGATAATCCCTTCTCCTTTGGCAAATAATTTTTGATTAGTAAAGTGGAAATCATAGCATTAATGTTTACTTTAACCTTCAGGCATCAGGTATAGTGGAGATGTTGACTTGGATGAAGTAAAAGCTTTAGCTACACTTATGACCTTTAAGTGTGCTGTGGTAGATGTGCCATTTGGTGGCTCTAAGGGTGGCATCAGAATTGACCCAAGAGAATATTCTGTAAGTTATTATAATCATATTACATTCTGAGACTCATATTACTTAATTATTATTATTGTTTAATTGATGCAATGAAAATAAGAATTAAGAATGATAATAATTTAAGATGAAAAAATATTTCTTACAAGAAGATGTATTCCACTTACACAAAATTCCAAAAATCTTTCTGTTTAATGTTTTAGGAAATTGAATTAGAAAAAATCACTCGACGATTTGCAATTGAATTAGCCAAGAAGAACTTCATAGGACCAGGAATGGACGTGCCAGCACCAGACATGGGTACAGGCGCAAGAGAAATGAGCTGGATGGCCGATTCCTATGACATGACACTTGGTAATTAATTAAGCTTATCAAAGTTGTATTTTTGGGGTGATGTGTGAAAGAAAGTCAAACAGAAAGTTGTACATATTTAGATATTTTTTGTCCTTAACTTTTTTATTTTTGACATTTTTCTACACCTTATTTAGTCATTTAACCTCTGCGGCACTTATAAAATACTTTGGGTTTCTTATTTTGGCATTAATTTTGGGAGGCATTTATTCTAGGGCGGTGCTTAATTTAAAAAAAAATGCATTTACCATATGCATCATGATTGTGTAACCAATGATTTTTGATGCAAAGTGAATACGAAATTTAAAATATACAGAATACCAATGTTATCTCATATAGATAAAAGAGGTGTTTATTCATAGATGGTGCTTATTGTGTAGTTCCAAAAATTATCCATGCCCCCTTTCATGGAGGAATTTTATAAAGACACCCCCACTGTCCCCTGGAAATTCCAATTTTCTTCCATGCAAATTCTAATTTTTCTTCTTTCTCTGACCCCCCTACTCTTCGGAAATTCCCAATTCCTCTGTGGGTTGGGTATGGATAATTTCTGGAACTACACATTAACAATTTTGGTCTTAAATGCTGTTCTTCTTTGAGGGCAGTGATTAATTGTGGGGGATGCTTAAACTAGTTAATACGGTATGTGTGTACTTCTGTAGGATTTGGTAACATGAATGCATATGCATCAGTGACTGGCAAACCAATCCATTTGGGTGGAATTCACGGAAGAGTGTCTGCTACTGGAAGGGTAAGAATAAAGTATCTAAAATTTAGGATAAATCATTTTCTCGTCCCTCCTTATTGTTCCTATGTTCCTTAATTTGCCTACATGCTATTTTACTCCGACGAAAGACTATCGTCCGAAACGTCAGTAACTACCGTGAGCCTTTCTTGACTACCTTCAACCATCCCTGACTACCCTCAGCCAGTTTTTTCATCTTTTTCACGGTGTATAATTTACCTTTTTATCATTACTGTTTCATTAGATACACTGACACAGCTCACACTAGTTTTTAGATAGTTATATCTTCTACATGCTGTAAGGTTTTATTTGAATGAAAGTAGTATAATTGTCTTATTGCCATGTTGCATCTGTTGTCTTGATTAACATGAAGCATTAACAACAGTGGTAACTTGTTTCACACTTTGCTTTGAATTATTTAACAGGGAGTTTTCCATGGAATTCAAAATTTCCTTGATTCTGGTAAGTCGACTATCGTAAGAGGTGTGCAGGCACTCAATTTTCAATGAACGAACAACACAATGAACGATCTAAATTAGTGACAACGCTTAATTTTCATCAGATACATGTGACCATAGTTGTATACAGTAAAAATAAATCTATGAAATGAAAAGTGTAGGTCTTGATATATTACAGCTCTTCCCAATCACTAGTGTGAAATCCTACCATTTGTTGTGGCAACAATATAGGGTCATAGTCATTTAAAGTGTTTCCATAATATTGTTAGAGAGGACAAAATTATCAAGGGTCAATGCCTATGGAATTAATGTCGTTGAAATGCCTTGATTGATGTCCATCAAGATCTACTTCGTCATGACTGCAAATTGTATGATTTCAGATGGACAAATCCGACCAAACATATCTTCGCCACTTTTACGAATGTTACTACAGAACTTGAAAACATATTACAAAATATGCTTTTTATTCCACTTAAAGAAACATAACGTTTTGAGGGCTGGTGGATTCAGCCCCTGTTGCCCCTCACTGGATCCGACCCTGTGCTTTAATAAGAAAGTAAAGTTTAGATAATAGCCCTCAAAGTCAACATATGAGTAAGGGTAATCATCTTCGAGACATGACATTAATTTTATCAAACTGTTTATCGTAGAAAAATATGCTCACATGGTTGGATTGGAACCTGGATTGAAAGACAAGACCTTCATTGTTCAGGTGAGGTTAATAACAAGCTCCCTCAAGTGAATGCATAGTATATAAGGTGGAATAAGCTTATTAAGGAGGGGGGAACCCTAGTGCTAAACAATGATCTTCAGTGCCTACAACTTGTGGTGGTGGATAGTGATTAAGCAGGTTTATTTTTTTAGCTAGTGGCTTACCAACAATGTCATTATTGATTTGGGGGGAGGGATTGAAATAGAAGAACCTGGAAAAAAATTTCAAAACAAAGGAGAGTTACAAAAAGGATTTTTCTTTGATTTTGTCAGGGATTTGGTAATGTCGGATTGCACAGTTGCCGTTATCTACACAGAGCTGGTGCTAGGTGTGTGGGAGTCATTGAACGAGATGGAAGTATTGAGAACCCTGAAGGGATTGATCCCAAAGAATTGGAAAACTATATGTTGGTATGTAATAGTATTGAAGGAAATCTGTTTATTTTGTACCAGTAACATATAAAAGGGCTTGAAGGTCTTTGAAGACCTCAAAACCCTATCTATACCATGGAAAGTGACCCTTTTTTCTATAGTTACTTGTGTGTGACCAAGTGGATGTTGAATGGCAAGAATGATCAAACTCAATGCAGGTCTTTTCCAAGATAGGTTGCAGGAAAATAAGTGAAAGTAAAACTATAACTTGAACTAAACAATAACACAACTAAACAGCACAAAATCTGGAGCAGAACTGATTTATTTTTTAAATTACGAATACCGTTGTGTGATCACTTACGCCATCATTCCAATATATGACTTAGTACAAACGTAACGCAACAAACTCGAATAAATAAACCAGTATGTTTTCAACCAGTTTGTTTTCAACCAGTTTTCAAATTGGTTACATACTGTTAAGGTGACATGCTGAAACTTGTTATTTGCTTGTGTCAAATAAGCTGTAACCAAACCAAATTTCAAGGGCAACTCTCTAACTATGGGGATTGTCTATAATATTCTAACATTTTCTTTATTCTATTTTTATCAGGAAAATGGAACAATAGTTGGTTTCCCTGGTGCTAAAGTAAGAACATTTCTATTGCGAAGATTCAAGGGCAGATCCAGGAATTTTAGAACAGGGGTGACTATTACAAAGGTTTACCATGAATTCGAGCAAAAGGAGGGTGACTAGTCACTTATATTACCACCTCTGGATCTGCCCCTGAGATTTACTTGTGAATCTTGTATACCATGTTTACATTACATTATCTTATGTAATAAATATGTAAGTGAGACTTAATAGTGAATTCTACAGAGTGGCTCTTCATCCACTGAATTTCAATGAAATTTAGAAGCCCATTTTTGCAGCGGAGGAAAACAGGGGTAACACAGGAGAGAACCAATGAGCAACTCTACTCACATACACTGAGAGCTGCAGGACTTGAACCCAGGTATCATTGGTGAGAGACTGCTCTCTCTCTACTACAAAGCAACCTTTGCTTCCCATGTGATAAAAATAATTTCGTGGACTTACTTTTGTTAAATTGTTTGTCTTAGGCTGCTGAAAATCTACTTGAAGCACAGTGTGACATCCTTGTGCCTGCCGCAAATGAGAAGCAATTGACCAAGAAGAATGCCCACAGGATTAAGGCAAAGGTATTGATTATTAAGGATTATCAATTATGATCATTGAGCCACAATCAGTGAGGTTTCGATTAGTCCATTTGAAGTTTTGATTAGTTGGGTTATGTTAGCTCTATTCATGAAATTTCTGTAATCCTACTTAGATCATTGCAGAGGGTGCCAATGGACCAAC
Organism: Actinia equina; assembly: GCA_011057435.1. Lineage (NCBI taxonomy): Eukaryota > Metazoa > Cnidaria > Anthozoa > Actiniaria > Actiniidae > Actinia > Actinia equina. Next base: position 139,587 of record WHPX01000386.1, on the reverse strand, counting down.
TACGCCTGAAGCTGATAAAATATTCGTTGAAAATAAACAACTTGTTATCCCGGTGAGTGTACTATGAGTCTACATAGGTTGCTTCTGAATCCAACTCTAGTGTGAACCAGGGTTTAACAATTTTATTATTGGTACCCCTCTTTCCTTGAAGTGTTGATCTATAACAACTTTTTTCCTTGATGTGTTTAGGATCTTTATCTTAACGCTGGTGGTGTAACAGTGTCGTACTTTGAATGGCTCAAGAACATTAATCATGTTAGTTTTGGCCGTTTGACATGGAAGTATGAGAAGGAGTCTAACTATCATTTATTGGGTAAGAACACAAATGATCAAATAATAATAAATATTATGATTAACCTGCTAATACTAGTTGGGACTGCGCGGGTGTGTTGAATACAACAAGTGATCAGAATAAGGAGAAATTTGAACGTCTAGTTGTACAAACGGTTCAAATCTGATGTACTAACATTTAGAAGATTGGTGTCAGAGTGCATTGAGTACTGTGCTGCTTCTTACCAATGTGTCACAGGTTCGAGTCCTGCTGGTCTTGGGCTTGTATGTGAGCAGAATTGTTTGTCAGTTCTCTCGCATGCTTCAAGGGTTTTGTATTAGTTCATTTTGCGGAGGAAAAAACAAGAGAAAAACCCCTCAAAGCACATGAAGGAGAGAACAAACAAACAACTCTGCTCACATCTCAAGCCCAGCAAGACTAGAAGTGATATGGTTGTAAGCTTTATGTTTGTTCATTGTATATAGAGAGTGTACAGAAAAGCTTAGAAAATCATTTTGGCTCAGGACCAATACCAGTCAGACCATCTACAGCTTTCCAGGAGCAAATTTCTGTAAGTAGACCTATTTTATTTAATGTCTCATTAACTTCAGGTCACATACTCAGGGGCACTAGGTCACATGAATGCTAGCAAATAAATCATTTCCATGTACCTTTCTACAGTTCTGTTTTACACCTACTTGCAAGAACGTTGACATACAGAAACATTAGTGATTTAGTAGGATAGGAATTACATTAAAAAACAAAAGAAGATCACTGAAGCTGAACTTATTTTTATGTCTTTTAATGTATTCCTTTCTCACTAAATTACTAATGTTCAATTCTTGTATGACAACCTCCTTGCAAGTAGGTGTATACACCTTTTCTAATGTAATGATTCATTTGATTGATGGTTGTTTATATACTGTCCATTATAACATAGCCACTGATATGACATGCTATCAGATTGGTTAATTAACTTGCGTGAGCTGCACTCAAAAATGGATAGTTCACACTGACATAATTGAATAGTGCACACTATGTAATGAAGATTTTTCTTTTGGCAAACAAATATTTTTCAAAGGTTTTGCTATCTTATAAAAGCAATGCTCAATGCTTAGTTGTGCATATATCCCAATCTGAATGACCTTTGGGAAGTTTTTCAGCACTCAAGAAGCAAGAGTTGCACTCAACTACGCATCATGAGATTGTAACACTTCTGTCATGCTTATTAACCTTCCGCCTTGCATCCAGAGCTTGATATACACACACTAAGTATTGACTATTCTTAGTAAAACCTATTATAATTTTTTGCTTGATCAGCAAGTACATGAAAATAAAGATAGTATGGTATCTGTAATATCTGCCGTCATTTTTCTGTCACTAGTCAAAGTACAGGCATCTTTAATGGTCTTGCATTGATTTTCAGGGAGCATCAGAGAGAGACATTGTCCATTCTGGATTAGAATTCACCATGGAAAGATCTGCCAAGGTTAGCCATTTATTTATCATCATGAGATAGATATTGTTAAATAAAGGAAAGACAAGTAATGGCTTATAGCATATATTGGCATAAGCTCCAACCCTATACATGTAATAAACTGCATGGCCATGCATGCATGGAGTAATTTATGAACAGACCTTGAGTCAGGACACTGCTAAACACAGATTACCACAGTTTAACCCCTTAAAAACAATTCTGGGCTGATCTAATTAAGTAAGGGCATGACTAACTCACAGATTGAACCCTGAAACAACCTCTGGGCTGATCTAAGTCGGGGCATGGCTAACTCACAGATTAAACCCTGAAACAACCTCTTGGCTGATCTAAGTCAGGGCATGCCTAACTCACAGATTAAACCCTGAAACAACCTCTGGGCTGATCTAAGTCAGGGCATGGCTAACTCACAGATCAAACCCTGAGACAACCTCTGGGCGATCTAAGTCAGGGCATGGCTAACTCACAGATCAAACCCTGAAACAACCTCTGGGCGATCTAAGTCAGGGCATGGATAACTCACAGATCAAACCCTGAGACAACCTCTGGGCTGATCTAAGTCAGGGCATGGCTAACTCACAGATGGAACCCTGAAACAACCTTTGGGTTGACCTAAGTCAGGGCACGGCTAACTCACAGATGGAACCCTGAAACAACCTCTTGGCTGATCTAAGTCAGGGCATGGCTAACTCACAGATTGAACCCTGAAACAACCTCTTGGCTGATCTAAGTCTGGGCATGGCTAACTCACAGATCAAACCCTGAAACAACCTCTTGGCTGATCTAAGTCAGGGCATGGCTAACTCACAGATTGAACCCTGAAACAACCTCTGGGCTGATCTAAGTCAGGGCATGGCTAACTCACAGATTGAACCCTGAAACAACCTCTGGGCTGATCTAAGTCAGGGCATATGTATGGCTAACTCACAGATCAAACCCTGAAACAACCTCTGGGCTGATCTAAGTCAGGGCATGGCTAATTCACAGATTGAACCCTGAAATAACCTCTAGGCTGATCTAAGTCAGGGCACTGACTAACTCACAGATTGAACCCTGAAACAACCTCTGGGCTCATCTAAGTCTGGGCATGGCTAACTCACAGATTTAACCCTGAAACAACCTCTGGGCTGATCTAAGTCAGGGCATGGCTAACTCACAGATTGAATTGGTATTTGGTTAGTTGACATGCATATGTGATGGGAAGTTCAGGAATCAAACCCTATAAACCCCAGTATAAAGTGAAATGTGCTCTTGGGTACTTAGTTTACATAATTTTTGTAAATATGTTTTTGTTTCAAATACTGCAGCAACTAATGCGATGTGCAGAAGAATACAACCTTGGACTGGACATCAGAACGGCTGCCTACATTGTTGCCATGGAGAAGGTCTACAACACCTATCATGTCGCTGGCTTTACTTTTGCATAAAATAATTGTCACGTGATTTCTGCAATAAATTCTATTCAATTTTTACAACAATTTTCCAATCACTGCTGATAACTAGGGTCTGAATGGTGTGATGTGCGTTGAACGCGAGTCTTGGTCAAATGGAAAGAAAATGGAATATCTATTTAAATAATAATCAAGTTTCTTGGCAGATTTTTTTTCCATTTATTAGTGTTATATTTATACCTAGGGTAATTTTCTTTAGGCTGTGGAAAAAAATTCAGTAGTTAAAGAGGCTTGTGCCTCGTTTTTTCAACTCACTTTTCAGTGTTTGGAAATCTGAGGAAGAACTCTGTCGCGTGTTTGAAACATTACGTAAATGATCATTTTTTTAGCTTGATTGAAGCTTTTCTTACTGCTGTTAAGATAGCTAACTAAAGAAATCTACCTAAATTTTCTCTTTAAAGTCAGTGAATTTGTATGGAAATCCGAGAACGATGTCTGAGCATTTTGGTGACCTCAACACAATCCAAGCTAGCGCCGACAAGGTGAATTGAATCTTGTCTAATCTGATTCACATTAGAAAGAATTCAGTTTGCCCAGGGGTAAAATACTCTATTGTTATGCCCTTCTGTCATATATGGCTATCACATGATGGCGCAAAGCCTCTATTGTATAATAGTCAAATAGACAAAGAATGGTAATAAGATGTACTTACCTCTATTAGTCTACCACAGGGCTTAAACTTAGTCGGAAAATCACTGGTCATGAATACTGCCCAAATTAGCCTTTAGCTCATTCATCTATACCTTGTTTCTGGCTGTTAACATTACCTTGCCAAAATTTCTGGTAAAGAAAAAAGTTGACAGGAAAAGTTCCAATGCACCCTCTTTAAAATTGTCTTGAATGCAAGGCTAACATGGAGATACAAAAGAAATGCCAATGATTCCATCCTTGTATCCAAGATACTTTTGAGAAGGGTAAATGTTGCAGCGCAACTGTGACATCATAAAAACGAAGACAAAGGCAAAATTCGGACAAACAAATATTCAGCAGATAATTTTCACAGCCGATGGCAGTTGATCTTAGTTTACATGGGTTATTATTGTAACTTTTAGTTAAAATAATAAAATCGGTTCGTATAATCCTAGTAGCGGTTAAACAGAATGCAATGTTTGTCCGAACTTTTAAACTATTTTTAGAATCTGTGCGCTGCACTATTCTGGTGGCCATTGTCAGATGTCCTGCAATAATATTTCAAGCCCTGTACTGACTATTTCACAGTCCAAGGAAAATCACATACACATATTCTCATTTACTTCTTATTAGAAAGTACTGATTTAATAGTGAAATTTTGAAAAGAAGAATCATGGTGCTAGTCCTTCATGTTGTATACAGTGTGGTTTTAAAAGTCATTCGAATAAACTCTGTTTTCCAATTTGCAAGTGTATTTGTTTTCAGAGTAAGATGGAAGTGATGTTGAGTATATTATTCTAATCACATTTCAAATTGCAATGAGATGCAAAACAAACTATAAGCAAAGCAGTGTTTTTACAATAGTGAATATCAAATCTGGCAAGCTCATTGGTCATAATTTACGTCTTATGCTGTTCTATTCACATGTCTACCCTTGTCAATTTGTGCCGCTTGAAGAGATTTCAATTATAGTGTTAACTTTGTTATTTGCAGGAATATATTTACGAACAAATAACAACTTGCATTACTTGTAGTTATATATAATTATGCAAGACTTAAAAGGCAATGCGCCATATGGGATGGGCTCGGATATCAAATAAGAACATATGTAATAGGTAAATTACGAGCCTTAGATGAAACGACTGAAGAAGAGTGCCATACAATTTTATTCACAACGTCATCTAAGGCTCGTAATTTACCTGCTACGTATGTTCTTATAATTATGCAAGAATTGATATACAGTATAATATATATTCATCAAGATGGGCCGAGCCATGAGAGTAGTTATAAGTTGTAGGTGGCTAGCTAGGCTGATGAGTAGAAAAATAACAAACATGAAATTTTCCAAGGCAAAAAGCTGCAAAGAAGAGATTTATTTAGATCTTACAAACCCCATGTTTCACGTTCTCTTTGCTCAGGCTTAGTCTTGGTTGTATGTTATGATATTCCGCTATTCAACCAAAAACTGGCATTTTAATCAACTTGTTCCATAGTACATACACGAACATGTATTTTGTACTTAACAAAGGCTAAGCCTGAGCAAAGGAGAACCTGAAATAGGAGTATTGTAAATATTCCTTGAGTATGGATATTTCTTTCATAACTGCTCAAGAGTAAATTAAACTTAGTTTTATCTTAGTTCAAAGTTATCCAACAACTTCTAAAGCATTCATTGTTATATTTCATTGATAAACATTGATATTTACAAAGTAAGCAGACAAAAAAATGTGCAAAAATTATACATAATGAAGAGAAAAGAAGAAAGAGTCTATGAATAACGTAATACAAATTGGAACAAAATATAATTACAAATAAAAATTGATATTAAGTGACAGTTAAAAAAAAATAAAACAAAAAAATTCGTAAGAACCTTTGTCTAAGGGCCAGAAATTCTGGTACAGTATCGCGATGAAGATATTATGTACACAAAAACTAATATTTGAATATTTTAGACAGTGATTTTTTTGAGCGTTCTAACTCAATGACCATGTTTCTGGCGTTGTTGGTAGTGAATCTATGTCGAGATCATGGAAGTATCTGTGTTTGATGGCTCTTTTGGCTGAGATTCGTTTGGCAGGATCATACTTGAGCATCATCTATTGAGGAGACAGGGTCATTAGTTAAGAAAGAAATAATCAAGGGGAATGAGTGAGACTCAGTTTGAAATAGGCCGTTTGCATGATGACAATATTTTACTACCACTACCAAAATGCAGCGTAAATTTTCTTTAATTCAAATTTATATTTCCTCATGAGAACCAAAAATACTTGTCAGGCATAAGTTACAAAGTTACCAACCTCTAAAAGTTCCAATCCATCTTCACAAATATTTGGCACGGCTGATCGAAGACCAATTCCTTCCCACTTTGGAAAACCTTTCTTATAGTCTGGCAATTGAGTAATGCCTTTCCAGTGTTCGTCTGTTGGGGTACCTAAAATTCTGTTAAGACAAATTTTATTGTTAGTTAAATTATTCTACCATTAATTCGGATGTGTGATATTTTATTTGTATTTGGGACTCAGTTGATGTGTAGAATATGACAAGTAGATGGGTAGAAAACTTAAATCCTGGAACTAGATTAATTTTTTGATTGTTTAAGTCCTTTGTCAGAGTAAGATGTGAAATTCAATAGACTATAAAAAACCTGAGAAACACAGTCAATGGCAAACTAGATTACTAGTCATGCTTCACTTCACAATGGACCACCTCAAGCTAGCTACTACTTACCTAAAAATACGGAATAGTTGATCAATTTCAGAATCACCATGAAAAAGTGGTCGTTTTGTAACCATCTCAGCAAAGATACATCCAACACCCCAGATATCCATGGGGCATGAATAACGTTGACTGCCAAGAAGGACCTCCGGAGGACGATACCATAGAGTTACAACCTATAGATGATAATGAAAAAATCAAACCCTGTCCATCCCCTTAAGAATGTTTACTAGAAAGCATAGGGGTGAATTTAGGGTGGCCTAGTAGTTTACTGCTTGCCTCTCGCTTTTGTTGTCTGTGTTCAAGTCTCGGCTCAGACTGAGTTGAGTTTGTTTGAAGTGTTGTTCTCTCCCTTGCCAAAAAGATTTTCTCAGGGTTTTCTTGTTTCCTCCCTCCTTGAAAATCAACATGTGAGTTGAGTGTTGTATGTCATAAATATAGAATGTAATGAAAGTGTTTGTGGAGGGAAGCTTACAAAAGAGACCCATACAGTGAGTGCTGGTTGTAATTGAGTAGAATGTCTTGCCCATGCAACAACACATTTCTCACCTCCACCCAAGCCCATGTTTTTTACTCCGTCTGCTCAGTTTCCTTGCATTTTTCAAAAACTCAACTTTTCTAGTAATTTCAAATTTTCAGGCCTTACCTCATGGGTGTATGCGCGCACAGGAATTCCAAAAGATCTTCCCAACCCAAAGTCAGCAAGTTTTATAAGACCCTTGGAGTCAATCAGCAAGTTTTGTGGCTTTAAATCTCTGTGGAGAATTCTTCTCGCATGGCAGAAATACATAGCATTGGTAATCTGGTAGAGGTAACTCTAAAAAAATAAAAGTGCAATAAAGACCTTTAGAATTATTATCGTACAGAGTGATAAAGTATTTTTTACGAACCTTGACGAGCATCTTATCGAGAGGTCCTTGTGTAGTGTCCAAATACTTTTTCAAATCACAAGTGAGGAATTCAAATACAAGATAAAGTTTCGAATCGTCATGAAGAACAGTTTGAAGATTAACAACGTTTGGATGGTGTTTGAGTTCCTTTAGAATCGAAATTTCTCTGACTGCAGTCGAGGGAACGCCTTCTTCTTCTACTTCGAGGCGGATTTTCTTTAGCGCTGCGAGTTCACCAGTTTTTTTATTCCTTGCTTTATAAACTACTCCATATGTACCTAGAGCACGAAGAAATAATTTTAATTATAGCTAACAAATCATAAAAGACAAGCTAAATGTTATAGAAAACGAGTTATGGCTTACAATACGACTTACCTTCTCCAATCTTTTCAATCTTTGAAAAATCTTCCATGGTAGTCATGTTGAAAGAGCGCGAATCAAAACTTACCTAAAACATAAAATGACAGCATACAATGATGTCTTGAAGAAACTAAAAATTTTGGGCTTTCGGGAATAATCTTTCGTTGACAAGATCAAAGAAGCATACAGTTTTATATTAGTGTATGATCCCTTTGAGTTCGAAAATGGCTCCTAAGACAACTCCGCTAAACTACTATCAACACAGTTCGATTTGTTTCCTTATTTTCATAGACTTCATGGAAACATAGTTCTAAAGATTAGTCGAGTTTTTAAGTACAGTTTTTATTTCCTTTTTGAATTTAACTATTAATTTCAAGCTGTATGTGAAAGAACAATAAACATGGCGGAGATCCAACGGTTAAACTTGAAATTCAAAGGAATCTTTCTCTACCTTTGTCGCAATTTCTCTTAAAAATTGAAGGTCAGGTTTTGAAAGTAATCTTCCTGATTTGTATCCGTGCAAAAAGGATAGCAATCGGTAAAGAGAAGACGGAATAAAAAGTCCTACCTTAAGCAGTGGTTGATGGTTCCAAACGTCTACAAGAAGATAAGGAATCTCGTGTATCTGATTTGAAAATAGCGCTTTGCCACCAACAACCAATCACAATCCGTCTAAATCACGTGAAACTTTAAAGTGATTTCGTTCTTACGTATCATTCGATTGGACAAACTTTATCTAAAATAGCCAATCAGTACCCGCCAACCATGTAACTAGCACACAGAACGTGTTTCTATAACGAAGTTTTCAATTGGATAATCGATATAGATGAATGTGATTGGTTTATATTTATTCAATCATAGAACGTTTTATATTTGACACAGAATCTTTCTTTTCTTGGCGTGATTTTTATAACGAATGTTTCAATTGGACAATTAGATACAGAATTGTGATTGGCTTATATGTACCAATCATAAGAGGTTTTATATAGACATAGGACCCTTTCTTCTTTCTTCTCCAACAAGAACAAGATGGAGTCTCTAGTTGGTTTACCATTCAATGTCTTAGAAATCCCGAACCTCAAGCTTAGAAAACCAACATGGCTCAAAGCTCCGTCAGGGATGGTTGTCTTTGCTATAATTCTTCTTTCTTACTTTCTCGTTACAGGAGGTAAAGGATGTTTGTTTTCAGTTTCGTTGGACGTTTTTGAAGCTTACGTGGCTAAAGTTTGATACTCTTTCTCGTAATTTTTTTAAAGAGTATATTACTTTTTGTGTTTAAAAACGTCTGTCATTGCATTATCTTATTGTGATATAGTATTAGGGTAAAACATTTTGAATTCATATTTTAAAATACATACATGTTGAAAAACAATATAATATATCGAGAGAGGGGAGGGGAGGGGGGGTTGCTTTAATGATTTGGAAATTTTGTCAACTTTTATTTTCTCTTTTCTGACTAAAATAAGATAATTTAAAAAGGTTAGATTTTGATGAGGATTCAAAAAATAAGATTTTAATTTCAACTTTTGATTTGAATGTCATCTTTATTCTATTTTATTTGATTCCTTTCTGATCTTTTCCATTCTTTTCTATTATAATCACTCCTATTTTATTAATTTTTTCCCCTAATCAAATAATTCCATTATTAATTTATAGACAAGAATTTTGGTCTAGATAATTTATAGAATCAAATGGTCATTATTTTAGGAATAATCTATGATGTAATTGTTGAGCCTCCAAGTGTTGGTAGTACAACAGATGAGCATGGCCATAGCAAACCTGTGAGTTTATTGATTATAAAAAAAAAATTATAATAATAAGTTCTTATATAGCGCTATTTCTATCACTATCCAATAGGGCTTTATCAATTGTTCTAAACTTTTCCTTTGGAAAACCTCATGATTGCCGCTTGAGCAGTGAATATTGTCTCATAATGTTACAGGGCCCTTGGCCATGAGCACATAAAAACTCTTTATTCAAAAAAGATATTGCCAAGTGGGACTAGTATCAGGGCGCTATTTTTGGATTATTGTTTTGACGTTGCCCCTAAATTATTGTAAGTTTAGGTAAAAGAAGCCTTGAAAATATAGGACCACTTGCCACGTGCAGAGTTAACTGATAGAATGGTCTCTTAAAAAAATGAAACAAAAAAATGCTCACCTCTTACCAATGACACCTGGGTTGGTGTCCTATGTGAGTAGAGTTGCTTGTTGCTTCTTCAACGGGTTCACCCACTTCATAAAAATCAGTTCCTAAATTCCAATTGGAATCTAGTGGAAGAAGAGCCACTCCATGTAATCCACTGTTAATCAATTTTTTTTTAAATTTATTATTATTAAAATGCTATTGCTATCTTGTTGATAGGTTGCTTTCATGCCATATAGAGTTAACGGACAATACATTATGGAAGGTTTGGCCTCCAGCTTTCTGTTCTCCATGGGAGGTATTGGTTTCATTATTCTAGACAAATCAAATGCCCCTGGAATGCCCAAGCTGAACCGATTCCTCCTCTTGTTCATTGGTATGATCTGTGTGCTGATTTCTTTCTTCACATGCCGAGTCTTCATGAGAATGAAACTTCCGTAAGTATTTTTCAACTTCAGCTAAGCGTGTATTCCACTTGTGCCCCACTCCTAAAAAAACTTCATTAATAATATGAGCCATGAAGAGGTCTGGTTAGTTGAAAATAACTTTCAATAATTGTTAACAAGTATTAGCAATTAATAACAATTATTGTTCTGACATGAAGCAATTATATAAAATTTGTCAAACATTTTGACCTTTCAAAAACTTATGGCTTAAAATAATGGCTGGTCATTGGAAATAACAGTCCAGAATAGACCTTATCTACTGTTTTTCCATTTCAGACCATGTGTCATTCCCTAGAGTTACATTTCTTTGTTTAATGGTTGCACATGAATATAAATATAAATATGGGTATAACTCAAAAAAAGAAACTTATTCTCAAGAGAATGAAACATGGTTTGAAAGGGGCAAAATATCATAGATTTGTTTCTTTGGAACTAGATTTACATAGAATATTCACGTGCTCCCGTAAAGGTTCCAGTTGGTATTGTATTATTTACTTTTACCATTGGTATTTGTAAATATTCAGAAGCTGTAATCAGGCTATCCCTGAGGAAATGAGTTTGATACTGTAAAAGAACACAGCAGTAATAGGTGAATTCAAAAAGGACTAAATTGACAATACAAGAAATTCTGTTGTGCTTTTTTGACTTTTTAAATTAATTATTTTTCAGGGGATACTTACAAGCATGAAGAGCATCCATTAAAAATGTAATATCATTACTATATAATATCACATCAACTTCACTATTTGTATTTTAGAAATAAATGAAAGCCTTTTAATATTATTGATGTCACAGTTTTCATCGAGTATTGAGATTTTTTTTTTGAATGACCAAAATTTGAGGGCTGTCAATCCATATTAATTTTGTAAGTTAGCCATGCCCTGACTTAGACCAGCCCAGAGGTTGTTTCAGGGTTCAATCTGTGAGTTAGCCATGCCCTGACTTAGATCAGCCCAGAGGTTGTTTCAGGGTTCCATCTGTGAGTTAGCCATGCCCTGACTTAGATCAGCCCAGAGGTTGTTTCAGGGTTCAATCTGCGAGTTAGCCATGCCCTGACTTAGATCAGCCCTGAGGTTGTTTCAGGGTTCAATCTGTGAGTTAGCCGTGCCCTGACTTAGATCAGCCCTGAGGTTGTTTCAGGGTTCAATCTGTGAGTTAGCCGTGCCCTGACTTAGATCAGCCCAGAGGTTGTTTCAGGGTTCAATCTGTGAGTTAGCCGTGCCCTGACTTAGATCAGCTCAGAGGTTGTTTCAGGGTTCAATCTGTGAGTTAGCCATGCCCTGACTTAGATCAGCCCTGAGGTTGTTTCAGGGTTCAATCTGTGAGTTAGCCGTGCCCTGACTTAGATCAGCCCTGAGGTTGTTTCAGGGTTCAATCTGTGAGTTAGCCGTGCCCTGACTTAGATCAGCCCAGAGGTTGTTTCAGGGTTCAATCTGTGAGTTAGCCGTGCCCTGACTTAGATCAGCTCAGAGGTTGTTTCAGGGTTCAATCTGTGAGTTAGCCATGCCCTGACTTAGATCAGCCCTGAGGTTGTTTCAGGGTTCAATCTGTGAGTTAGCCGTGCCCTGACTTAGATCAGCCCTGAGGTTGTTTCAGGGTTCAATCTGTGAGTTAGCCGTGCCCTGACTTAGATCAGCCCAGAGGTTGTTTCAGGGTTCAATCTGTGAGTTAGCCGTGCCCTGACTTAGATCAGCTCAGAGGTTGTTTCAGGGTTACATCTGTGAGTTAGCTGTGCCCTGACTTAGCTCAGCTTAGAGGTTGTTTTGAAAATAAACACTGTGCTAATTACAAGATAAATTTAATTAACTATAAAAAATTTCTTTTTAGTTTTTGACAAGTGCAAAGAAATACTTTGCCAAAGCTTAACACAAAGTCTATTAATATACTAGAACCAAAGACGTGCAGGACATTAAACACAACAACGACACACATTCACACAATAGCAATACACTATTGTCACCCCTTCAAAACACATCACACTTATCCCTCGTAAATGTGTGGTTACAAAAAATTTATAACAATATATCCATACCCCAACTGGAAATTCCCAGGGGATGGGGGGTCCAAGGAAAAAAAAATTACAAGGATTGCATGGAAAAGAATTGGAAATTTTTGAGGCCGTGAGGGGATATTTTTTTCAAATTCATTCATCATTTGTGGAGGATGGAAATTTTCTAGGACCACACCATCTCTTATTGAAATGCATATCTTTTTGTCAGGTCATATGCTAATTGCTCATATTTTTTGCGATCTCGGACAGAATTAATCCTTTGTGGGGTGGGCGATTCAATAACCTGTGAAATACGCTTTACCGTATTACACTTTAAGTAATATATACAGTATAAGTGCCTGTGTTGTATCAGATATACAACCACGAGGCATAGCCAAGGTTAGTTCCTTTGTATTTCACTAAAATTTTCAAAATTAAAGTGAATTTGGCCAAGAAAATCCAACCCAAAGTTCATGCAAATGAACAAAGTTTTGTATCAGATTTACAACAGATTTCTGTTTTCCTCATGAATATTTCTCCTACGGGGCTCCATATGGAACTTAAGGTGAATTTGATTAACCATATTAACTCTGGATGGTTGAATATTACTAACGTAAGGAGCATCGAGCAGTCGCGTTGTTGTTACTATAGTACAAACAGAGTCAAGTAAGGAATGGCCGTTAAAAAAGAAACGCTCATAGGCTATTCAAACCGTTTGACATTTGGAGTGAAAACGTCTGCATTACAACAGCGAACGAAGGAACACGGACGCAAGATAAGTAAACAAGTATAATGTTAATTTAATTTCAGATAATCGAACGGAGAGAAAAAAAAAAAAGAAATCCTACCACATTCGGTGTCCTAGTGCCCTTGCCTTGACTTCCCATAAAAAAAATTAATTATTATTATAAAGATAAAGACCTGCATTGTCTATTGCTGTTTCATCAAACCTATCCTTGAATATGCTAGTCCAGTGTAGCACTCATTACCATCCTATCTACGAGATCGCATTGAACAAATCCAATGAAGAGCTACAAAGATTATTCTACCTGGCTAAGTTATGATGGACGATTAAACAGCTTAAGATTACCTTTATTACTAGACAGATGTGACTTTCTGTGTTATAAATTCTACAAGTCAGCATTGGTCAGTAACAGTTCATTAACAAAACTTCTGCCAAAACGAAATGCACATAGATATTCGTTAAGAATTCCAAGAACATTTAACCTTTTTAAATGTAAAACCCAACGTTTTAATTAAATATAGTTTTTTTACCTTATGTTATAAGTAAATGGGATGCCACCCTTTAGCAATATTTTAGTGTTCTTACTTTACCTTTTATAATTTCTAGTCTTATAATCTTATATGTAGTGTTTAAAAAACGAGTAGGAGTGTTTTATCAGGTACATATACCTTATAAAACACCATCTACGAGTTTTCTGAACTGCTTAAGACACTCGTCAACAATTTATAAGATTTTGGTTCAACTGGAGCCACCATACACGTCACGAACATGGATTTTTATACTTCGATAGAGATTTGACGTCACAGGCATGCGCAACTAGATTCAATAGAAGCTCCAACTTTGGATATTGCATGTTAAGGCAAAGACAGGCACGTTAGTCAAAGATTTTTAGGGTTGACTATTACCTTGATGAGGCGCTAAGTCTTCATCTAAACTTGGATGCATACTTCATATTCCTGATGAAGTCATCCTCATAGTATTCCAGTGGTCTTATATGAAGAACACATGTGTCTTTATATAAAATCACTTTAATACTAATAAAGAGGACTTTATCGGGTATAAAGGTCCATGCACGTGACGTGTATGGTGGCTCCAATTGGACCATAAGCGTTTTAATGTAAATTCAAGTTTTTCAATTTTATATTGCTATTTAAATAAAGTTTAGCATTAAAAAAAGGATTACTACAAGCACACATTCACATGTTTATTGAAAATTATTACTGGATTGATAGTATTGGACCTAGAATCAACAAATAAGAACTTATTGGATTGACATTAATTTTTACAAATCAGCGATAATGAAAAAAGATGGCATCTAATGCATTTAACCACAATTCTTCTAATAAAGAAAAATTCTTCTAATAAAGAAAAGTTACCACCTCAACAGAGATGTTTTTGCAAGTTTTCAGTCTTTGTTTCGCTGGAATGGGGAGATTGTACATCTAGTGTAACATTTAAAATATTAATTCAAGACTAACAAAAATATGTTTGGAAAGACCAAAGTTAGAAAAAGTTGAAAGTAATATTGCACATTTTGTATGGATTTGTATGTTGGTAGGTAACAGCTCACCTTAGTCCTAATTGAGTAATATTCTTCAAACTCTTCATTTTTACTGACTTTATAGCCCATTTCATGCTTCTGTTACCTAAACCACTCCAGATTTTTGGAGGTTTTGTCAATTTGGCTACTGCCAAAAAGTCAGATCACAAGCAAAAACTGCTGTTGAGTAGCAGGAATATTTATCGTTTAATATTGGAATGCTCTCGGCCCATGGTCAGCTTGATTGGCAGAAGCCAAAATGCCAAACGTTTCAAACATTTGGAGGATGTGATCAGGACGTTGATATAATGCTCTTTCAAATCATATTTTGAATTAATATTTAAATTGTTCACTAGATAGTGGTGCAAACTTCCCATTTGCTTAAGAAGTATTGAGGTTAAATGAAGCTGTGCCTTTTTCAATATGGATTCTTCTATTTCAATGACAATTAAACAAGGATGATTGTTGTACCCGTATTATCCTGATCCAGCACATTTGTTATCTCAGAGCAAAAAGAAAAAATATAAAAGACAACAACAATCACCTTTGTATGACAAGACATAGATATATCATTCCCATGAAATATTAAAGTATACTATAATAAAGATGATCATTGTTGTCTTGGATAGGTATTGATAAGCTTTTGTGCAATACACGTATCAGCGACACCATAGAACTATGAAAGTGTAGTTTTTTGGTCATACATGTATATGATTTTTCACTTCTGTATATGTGAAGGTTATTACATCCTTTATACATTGAAATCTAATATTATCATACCAAAAAAGGAATCAAAACTAGCAATGTGACAGCTTCTACATGCTGGAGCTCGTTTCAAAGGTAGAATGTGTTAGCTAAAGACACTTGTTCATACATGTATATTTGATCCACTATCTCTGTTGACTGACTAGTACTACATGTATATGATCCTGTTATGACATAGACACTGATACATTAAAACAATATTAATAATAAAGACAATGGCATTAAGGCACAGTGGTACAAACAGTTAGCTAACACGATGCTCAGAAAAGCTGACAAACTGTCTGTAAATACATCAATCAAATAAGTCACAGCACATTTATGAAACATTGCTAGTGTCACATAGCATACTTCTTTGTCCATTCTTTGGCCAATTCAGTGTATTTAGTTCTGTCGGTCTTGTACAAACGTGCAATGTCAGGTACAAGTGGGTCATCTGGATTGGGATCACACAATAGTGAGCAAATAGATAGGAGAACTGAAAACAAAAGGGATGACCATCAGATAATATTATTATAAAATAATTTGAAAATGTGCCGTTGGAGTGCAAACCATTTTCTATCCCTGAAATAGTACAAAATGATAAGTAAAAAATAGAGTGACCAGAGTAAATCCGTGAAACTTTAGTAATACTAAATAGCACAATTTCATGCAAATTCCATTGTTTTCTACTGTTTAACTAGCACTATTCTGTACTGCTTTTGTGCTGGCTACATTATCCCATACCCTTTACTTGTTAAACAATGCTCTTAACAAACAAATTATTTCTACAAAATCAACATGATTTCAAATAAGGATTTCATTTAGTGTAGTATAAAAGTGGCTTCAACTCCAATAAGACAAATTACAAACCTTTTGAAATAGTTAATGCAGGACTCCACTGAGATCTTAGTATATCCAGACAAATACTTCCATTACTATTGATGTTAGGGTGATATATTTTGGTGGTAAATGCAAGCTGCATAGAAAACAATTCATCAGGTTAGCTTTGACGTGAACTCAAGTAAAACAAATAATTGTATTTGCTACAACAAGGATCTCAGAAAATCAAGAAAACAAAATTAGATATTATGCTTATGTCAGATCATTACACTCTAATTCATTTGTTCTCTTTATATTGGGCTTATGCCTGTTTAATCTAAAAGCTAAAAGCTGAATTATGCATAACGATGCATTACAACTGATCAAAATATGTCACAGCTTAGAATTTACTGAGAACTGTTGCAGAGAACAAAGAAAGGTTTCTTTTAGTGAACAAAAGAAGTTAAAACAGTCAGACACTGTCTCTCTTGTTAAGGTTACTGCTTTCCTTCAATGAAACCACTCCAAAGCTTGATTGGTAATGATTAATGTGGAATAACTCCAAAACAGTATTGCACTAACTTAACCTGTGCATTACATTGTTATAAACTTGAAGCATTGCTGCAAAAGCTTTTTTCAATGGTTTGATGAATAATTTAAATTTCTTGATCAAATCGTAAATGCATCTCTGAGATAAATGCACTAAACAGACACACAGACACACACCTATACAATAAAGTCTATAACAAGCTAAGCCTCACAATACCTTTTAACAAATTTCACTCAAACTTCTTAATACATTATAAATTTAATTATGTATAAATAATTAAAAATTGCCTTCCAAAGACAAATCTATGTTACTAAACGGATGTAAAAGGATTAGATGCATCGTTTTGTTCAAATTTCGTGAGGTTGAGCAGGGAAACCCCTTCCTTTCGCCGGCAAGGTAGGATATGAATTAGTTGAGTCATATTACTGACGTTATGTTTGTTATGGAGTGTTGTCATGCATTTTGGGAGCTTCGAAAAAAAGCATAATCTACTAGATATAAACTATATACTATTCCAAATCAAAACTTAAGGTTCTACGAACGATCAGTAGCGAATAAAACTATTGAAAATCAAAGACTACTATTAGCCAGAAAAGAAAATTCTAAGAAACATTGCGAAATGCACTGGACTATAAATTCAGTACAAATCAGAAATATTTATCATTTCAAATCAATGATTTTCCATCATGTTCAATTTTTATAAACATTTTAAAAGCTAAGACATCAGTTTACTTTTTTGAGTGATATGTTAACAGAACCGTTGAGTGTTAAAGAAAATTTCGATCAGATCGCGAATACAACACAAAATGTACAAAACGAATCGTACATGAACAATTGTCTATCATATTGTACAAAAATCAACGATAAAACTTGTCAAAATGTTCCCTTTTCAAAAAATAACGTTTGGTATAACTCAACACGGGTCTGAATTTCCCAAGTGTGATGATAAAAAGATATAAAGGTTTGAGCTAACACCTTTTTTTGGTTTTATTTCAGGTTAAAAGTGGCCGGATATCAAGATTTTCGTCTCTCAAGTTGCACCACATAACATATGAGGAAACTTCATTTTTAAAATTTTTTATAGGATTTCATTAGTTGAATAAGAGAATATTGATTGAAGATCTTGAATATCTTAAATCAAATTTTACATACCTTTGGTGGTTTGAAAGGGTAATCGGTTGGAAAATGAATAGAAAGGAAGAAAACTCCTCCTTGGTAAGGACTATCGGGCTAAAACAAGAATACAAAGTTTTAACATCAATAAAGCCCCAAAATATAATCCATTTTTTATCGAAATGCTTATTAAACACCGAAGTATCAAATATAATTCAACTCACCGGCCCCATAATAGTTGCCTGCCAATGAAATACTAAGAAAAAATTGAGAAAAGAAGACAAAATATGAGAGGAGAGTTTGTAACTATGTGCCAGTCTATAAGTGAAAAGTGGTTGGAAAAATCTAGTAGAGTTCGGTGTTTAGGGTTGATTTTGGATCGAAAAGATCCTGTTAGATGTTATAGATAGTATAAATGTCAGTAGGGGAGTAAATAATGCCTTTATTAGGAAGGTTTGCATTAAAAGACGAAGTACTGTATGGAATTTTCACTTACGATCTTCGCCCACTGGTCCGGCTGAGCATTGTGCTGGAGGATCTCGACCAAGATCTTGAAGTTCCTAGCGTAAAACAACACAAATATTATCCTCCAAAGCCTAAGCAACTCAACTGGGTATAAAACAAGAGCTTAGTTGGGTTCTTCGGTCATTTCTTCGAGGTAAAACCGAGAGCAAACGATAGTTGATGGAATTCTTGTCGGGTCACCATCCTTTATCCACTGCAAGTCACAAGCCCGTGAACACGTTTTTCCAGCCAAGCCACAGGCTTCTCACCAAGAAAAAACATCCAAAGAACAAGTGATTCCCTTACTTTGTTGATTCTTTTGAGGGCCATCTTTTATTTTGTTCTTGGGGATCAAGAAGAACTCCACAAAAAAGCAGAATTCACTCGCTCCTGCCAAACTTCCTGTTGGGTTCCTTGCAAAATGGCGGACACAATACGCACGCGCTTTGACCATCTACCGGCGGCCCATATCACGTGGTACTATCCAGGCCACCCCAATGGATAGGCGTGAAAAAATTCCCATAAAAAATATTTCTCTCTTTTTATATTTTTATATCGTTAAACGACCATATCTTATGCTAGGGCCGGATGTAGAGTTTTTAAATAGGAGGATCTAGATACTGTATTACGTGTACTATACCAGGCCACCCCAAAATGGATAGGTGAAAAAATTCCCATAAGAAATATTTCTTTCTTTTTATCTTTTTATTTCGTTATACCACCATCTCTTATGCTAGGGCCATTTGTCGAGTTTTTAGATAGGAGGATTCAGATACTGGATCAAAGTAATGTTAATGATAGGGAGGGTTCACTAGTTCCAGGCCACCCCCAGCTGGATAGGCGTTCCGTAAAAAGTTATTAAATAAATTACACATTTTTCCTTTCTTCGTAAAAATCTCTTTTTATTCCGTTACACTAGGGCCGTAGTTTATAGAGTTTATTGAAGAAAGGGGCTAGATATTGGGTTAAAGTAACTTGAGAAAAGAGGGAGGCTAGGGTCCATAAAAATTGTAAAAATATCTATATTTTATCTAGAGCCAGAGTTTAAAGTTTTGAGAAAGAAGTGGCTAAATTCTGGACCAAAGTAACACTTACATACAGAAGGAAGGGGGGCAAACCACCACTTGCTCAAGCTCATCCTCATAAAGCTCTTCTCTTCTTTGTAAGAATATATTTTATTTCATTATAACAGGAAATAATGCAGACTTTTTAAAAGGGTAGGACAAAAAGAATTCAAAACTTTAATTGACTTTTTTTAGCAATAATTTTATTTAAAAAAACAGACTGCATCAACTTCCTTAACTTGACTTTAAAAAAAAAAGTTATCAAAAGAGTCAAAATTGACAATTAATTTGATTTTATAATTTAATTGATTACATTTTTATATATATAGTTTATTGTTTAATCAATGGTGTGCTTTATTATTATTTTGCATTCATGGATTTTGAACATGACGAACACAAAAAATTCAAAGTATTTTGCCAAGTCATTGTAATGTGTTCAAAATTTTCCGTCCGGGTAGGGGGAAGTACAAATACCTCCGATCTAGGGAACCCAAGGGATTTCCACGTGTCACATTAGATTCTTCTTCTTGTCTCTCTTGCACAACCAACATGGCGCCCGAATCTAAGCGAAGCAAACCCATAATTAGGTAGGTTAACTTATGACTAGAATTGCTAAATATGCGCAGTTATGACGTTTTGAAGAATATGAAGGCTTTTAGTTCCTCAAAATTTGAAATCATGTATATTAAAAACAAAAAAAATATGCTGATAGCTCCTGGAGCGGCAGTTGAAGATTATTGAGCATTTGTTTTACAGTTTTGCAAAATGCAAGTAGATTCGAAAATGCATTAAGTAGAAGTAAGGTTTGAGCTACATATAGAAATATGAAGACAGACAGAGTGAAATTTGTTCGCTTTGTGTACAAAAATATTTAGGCATGAAATATAGAGGCAGACATGAATAGCTGTCTATAATGTCAACCCCAGGGGCGTATTTCTTGGGTTGCAGCACGTACTATCAAAATCCCTTGAGATTTATATAGCAATGAAACAGCCACCATGTTGGTTGATCTAACAAGAAAAGCTAATGAAGAATGCTTTGTTATCATCAATCAAATGGCTGCTACGAAGTAACATGCACCACAAGAATACCGGAGATTGTACTGGTGCTTGGAAACAAAGATTTTCCCCTTTAGTTCATATGAAGTCAACGCTTCATTGTTTTCTACCCTGAGTCTCTTTTGTTCCAGTGGTGTTGGCTTGAATAGGTCGACAACAACATTTTTTGACTTGATTTGTATACACACCTAATACTCCCTTCACTGGCTACATAACCGTACAAGTTTTGATTTATAAGTAAAGAAGTATGTAAAATTACAGTGGAACTACTCTATTCAATGCAAAGCCACCCCAACAAATTTTCTTCCTCATAGTAACACTATGGAATAGGAAGTGTGTGGAAGAACTGGCAGTTCTGTACATGCACATGCCACTTCACTTATAACTCCACTGAGTAATGTCAGTCCACTCCATTCCACAGTCAGTCTTTTACTTTTTTCTCTTCAAATATCAGGGAAGGCCTCATTCTGGGAATGGGAAATCCACTATTGGATATCTCTGCAACTGTGGACCATGATGTTCTCAAAAAGTAAGTTGACAAGGGTTTAAATTTAGATTTAATTTTTTTCTCGTAAATATTATTAAGTATTATTGGGCATTACAGATTTCAAAAACTAAACTCTGTTATTTTTCTTTCTTTAGATATGAACTTGAGGCAAACAATGCCATCCTTGCCGATGAGAAGCATAAACCAATGTAAGTTAATGACTGACATCCTTGCTTTTAATTACAGATCCAGGATGGTTTCAAGGGGGTTGCTGTTACCATATTAACTGTACTGTCCAAGATTAACCAGAACTTTTGCTTCTCTTTCTGACTGAGGGTTTTTCCAGCTTTTTTTACCCCCTCTCCTCTAAAAATAACCGTAACTTTTGTCAAACTGGGTAGAACTGTGCTCTGGGGTCATAAAAGGACATGTAGTGGCTATATGGATTTGAATGATGTGTTCAAAGATAAATGGCTCATAGATTGGCTTAGCAGCTGAGGACGTAATTCCGGGCTTTCGAAGTAATATAATTGAGCAGTAAAAGAAGACTTTCTAGGAATGCGTAAATCAGATATTTATTAGCATTAGTACAGCTGCTCAGTCGGCAGTATTCTGGCTGCAATCGCGTAGACTATTAGAGCCAAAATACGGCTTTCAGTCTCTAGTAATGTTGAAGGCATATACATAAATATATCGTTAAATACTACACCATTACAGAGCTGGTAATTAAATACTTTTTTCTAAGTTTTGGTTCCTTTTATTAACCGAGTTTCACAGTTCTACTTAACTTGTTTGTATTAGAAAAACATGATCAATAATGGAGAGATTGAAAACGGTTAGCAAAAAACAAATAACCATTTAAACATATTTCTAAACAAATTTATATTGCTTATTTAACCATGTATCTTGAAATAAATATAATATAATAATTCTTTCGGTCAATTTTAGTCCATCAATTTTAAATGGAGCCTATTAAAACTTAGTGACATCAGTAATACAATGCTGTTTTCTACTGTTACAAAACCACATCTGCATAGTTTTACTAATTGAGTGTCATTCCACTTCACTGAATATACAAAGGTGTACCCTTTTGAATAAATGTGATGTGAGAAAAAAAAATGTTCGCAAATGTTCTAAAAGAAAAATGCATAGTACGTTGCATTTTTTTAGAATTTCAGAATAGAATCACTATGTTATTTATGATAAGATAAAAATAATTGGATAAAAGAGCTGCAATTTCGACATTAAAATAGCGTCTATGTTCCGTACGATCCAGCCAACTGAAGTCCAGTCCATTCCAGCTATGTACGGTTCCCGAGTTTCCAAAAATTAAAAAACACTCAACATTCAGGCATTTAGAAGGGGAAAAACAAGTTTTAGAAGTTGGGCATGTTTTGCTATACATTACGATTATCCATGGCCTTTCAAAAGGTGAAAATTCAAAACGTTTTACTGGGTTGCCTGTGGCAGCCCCGTCATAAAATGCCTTTGGTTTGTTTTACATGGTTGCTTGTGGCAGCCAAGTCATAAAATGCCTTTGGTTTGTTTTACATGGTTGCCTGTGTTCCAGATTAAAAAAAATTGGTTAAATTATCTTATGTGATTTGTTATTTTATAATTTGCTTAACCAGATACCAAGACTTGGTTGATAATTTCAAAGTGGAATATCTCCCTGGTGGAGCGACTCAGAATAGTTTACGTGTGGCTCAGGTAGGAATGTTTACTGCTCTCTGCCCCTTTAGAATGCTTTAAGCTACTTATACTTAGCCGTCCATCCGTCCTCCACCCACCCAAATAACCTACCCACCCACATTCATCCACCCACCCACCTATCCATCCATCTTCCCCCTAGCCACCCAGCCATCAATCCATTTGATACACCCACCCTCCCACCCATCCCCTCCCTAATGCACTCATTCATTCTTTCATCCATCCATTCATAGACCTATTAATAATTGTTATATACCATTGTTATAGTGGCTATTAGATACCAAGAAAGCCACTTCTTACATGGGATGTATTGGTAAGTTTCTTCAATTCCTTTCTTCTCAATAGCTACTTGCCATTTTTTCCCTTATGTCAAAAATCTGACCTTCCATCAAGCTGAATGGATTTCATTACTCTTTCATGACCAGTTGACTTCATCAGTACTCCTCTCTGCTTTTCAAACTTTTCTTTACTCTAATCTCATAACAATTAAGCTTATTTTACTCTATTGTTTTAGTCACAATAGACCTAATTATATTCAGATAATATTTACATGATATTTACATGATGTTCTCTAGAGAATTATTACTTTATCTTTCTGAAATTTGTTCATTCATATTTATGTGGATATGAAAACATTCATTCCAAGAAAAACATTTGTACGGAGAATATCATGTCAGCATCACATGGATAATTTAAATACAAAGGTAATTAGGTCTATTGCAACAATTGTCAGAATCATCTTAATTCCAAAGATGAGAATATGTGGGCCGAGGTTGAAAAGATTAATTTCCGACCTTGCTGGGAATCGAACCCACGACCTTCGGAATTGTACTACTGATGCTCTACCAGCTGAACTAGAGGTCAGACTGAGAGCAAAATAGATCTTAGGTCACGGTAATTATGATGCAAAGATGAGAGTATGTGGGCCGCGTGGCACTAATGAAATACATGAAGATATAGATATTTATCTTAATTCCAGACAGCTAATTTCTTATGGTTACAAATGCATTTATGATTATAATGCTATAAACAACAGTGCAGGTAACAGCTTTAGCTGTACGGCTTTCATTGTCGTAAGACTCTTCAAGTCGTCACTCATGCTTTCTTTTCTCAATGTAGGGCAAGATGAATTTGGAAAAACTCTGACCAAAATTATGGAGGATGCAAATGTTCATGTCAACTACTTAAGTAATCCTGAAGTACCCACTGGGACATGTGCTGTGTGTATCACTGGTAAAAGCAGGTAAAGTAATCAACATCATAACATAATCAACATTACTACCATCACCACCAACATCATAATCACTACTACTACAGCTACTTTTGACATCATGCATCACCAGCAGCACTGGTACTACTGCCATCATCATCATCACAACCACCATCATCGCAACAATCATTCTCGATATCACCACCAACACCTGCCAAAATTATTATCACCATCATTATCATCACCATCACCACGCCCACTATCATCATTTTGCAGGACCTTTCTGAAAAATGCCTTGGTGATGAGAGCTACCTGTATAAACATTGTTATTATTATTATTATCATCACAACCATCATCATCAATATCACCACCAACACCAATGCCACTACAACCATCATGATCTTCATCATCATCATCTCCATTGCCATTGTATTTTATCAATATCGTTATCTTTATTAAGTACTGGTAGTTATTTTGTTTAATTTTTCAAGTGTACTTATACATTCCAATATTTAAAATACCGCTCTGGGATCCTCATGAGTACCCTACATTTCATATTCCGGCTGCGTTACCAGCATGGTTGGAATACCGAAGACGTGGGGTTGATTCCCTGCCAAGGGCATTTGATATATTTCTCTTATTCTCTCCATCCTAATAATAATGGTTTTCAGGTCACTTGTTGCTAATCTGGCTGCAGCCAATCACTACACAAAGGATCATCTTGATATACCAGATAATTGGGCTTTAGTAGAAAAAGCTGATTTCTTTTATATTGCTGTAAGTTCTTTACTAACTTTGTCCATAGTTAATAGAGGGGAATGGTTAGGAAAATCTATTGTTATAGGTTATTGTTCACTTTTTTCAAGCGTGACCGTGCACAATCCTTTGTTTTACCATTGTTGGCAATGGCTGAGTGGACAGACCAAAATCTTTCTTTAGGCAGCTAGTTCAAAATACTTAAAGATTTATAAGAGATAATTGAATATTCCTTACAATAATCCCATAGACGAAGTTTTTGTTTACTAATTTTGCAATTTCGGATGAGCATAAATCAAACATTGTGCATGTTCAAAACTGGTTCAACATCAAATGCAAACGAAGACCTGATAACAATAGGTTTCCTAACCATTCCCCTCTATTAACTATGCTTTGTCCTAAAGGCAAATATGAGCAACATGCAACACAAGCTTATATTTTTTTATCCTAAGTATATTTTTTATGATTATTATTATTTTGTATATTGTGTAATCTGTGGTGTTGTCCAGCACTTTTAACATGAGCCCCAGGCTGAGGAGATTCGGCGACCACTTCCCATGTTATTGAAGTAAAATACAACGAGATTATGAGTAAGAGTTTTAAAATAATAGACCCCTTTCCAATCCCAAATTATCGCTGTGTTTCGTGATTACAGACTCATTTGCACAGGGTTAGCCTCGACTTTGTGCAGAATATTCACATGTTCCAGTCAAGGTCCGTTGAGTTTCAAAGCTGTTTGTATTGTTGAAGTTGTGCATTCTTTACTTTTCTGTTGGTATTTGTGAATATTTAAACACTGATACAAGGCTGTGCAAATGAGTCTGTAATCAAGGAACACAGCAGTAATTTGGAATTCAAAAAGATCTGTTGGTCCTGTGTATGTGGTCAACACTGAATCATTTGATCAGGGGATTTATCTGATCTATATCCATGACTTTAACGCCTTAACCACATACAAATAAACTAAATTTCAATGTTGTTTCAATTTCAGGGTTTTTTCTTGACTGTTTCAGTAGATTCTATTGTAGCAGTTGGCAAGCATGCTGCAGAAATAATAAGGTATTTATACAACATATTACATATTATAGTTATATTATATAACTATATGTTAAGGTGTTGGGTTGGATTGTAGTTGATAACATAAGTGGTGGGTAGGTGGTGGGTAGGTGGTTTTGTAAGTGGTGGGTAGGTGGTGGGTAGGTGGTGGGTAGGTGGTGGGTAGTGGTTTGTAAGTGGTGGGTAGGGGTGGGTAGGTGGTGGGTAGGTGGTGGGTAGGTGGTGGGTAGGTGGTGGGTACGGTTGGTGGGTAGGTAGGTGGGTAGTGGTTAGTGTGGTGTTGTGTACGGTGGTGGGTAGGTGGGTTGTAGGGTCGGTAGGTGGGTAGGGTGGTTGTAAGTGGCGGTAGGTGGTGGGTAGGTGGTGGGTAGGTGGTTTGTAAGTGGCAGGTAGGTGGTGGGTAGGTGGTGGGTAGGTGGTGGGTAGGTGGTGGTAGGTGGTTTGAAGTGGTGGTAGGTGGTGGGTAGGTGGTGGGTAGGTGGTGGGTAGGTGGTGGGTAAGTGGTGGGTAGGTGGTGGGTAGGTGGTGGGTAGGTGGTTGTAAGTGTGGTAAGGTGGTGGGTAGGTGGTTTGTAAGGGCATGGGTAGGTGGTGGGTAGGGGGTGGGTAGGGTGGTGGGTAGGTGGTTGGTGTAAGTGGTAGGGTAGGTGAGGGGGTAGGTGGTTGGGTAGGTGGTGGGTAGGTGGTTTGTAAGGTGGGGGGTAGGTGGTGGGGTTAGGTGGTGGGTAGGTGGTTTTGTACAGTGGTGGGTAGGTAGTGTGGGTAGGTGGTGGGTAGGGTGGTTTGTAAGGTGGGGGGTAGGTGGTGGGTAGGTGGGGGTAGGTGGTGGGTAGGTGGTTTGTAAGTGGTGGGTAGGTGGTGGGATAGGTGGTGGGCTAGGTGGTTGTAGTGGTCAGGTAGTTGTGTAAGGTGGTGGTAGGTGGTGGGTAGTTGTTGGTAGTGGGTAGGTGGTGGGTAGGTGGTGGGTAGGTGGTGGGTAGGTGGTTTGTAAGTGGTGGGGTAGGTGGTGGGTAGGTGGTGGGTAGGTTGGTTGTGTAGGTGGTGGGTAGGTGGTGGGTAGGTGGTGGGTAGGTGGTGGGGTAGGTGGGGTTGTAGGTGGTGGGTAGGGTTTTGGTGTAAGGTGGTGGGTAGGTGGTGGGTAGGTGGTGGTGGGTAAGGTAGGTGGTGGGTAGGTGGTGGGTAGGTGGTGGGTAGGTAGGGGTGGGTAGGTGGTGGGTAGGTGGTGGGTAGGTGGTGGGTAGGTGGTGGGTAGGTGGTGGGTAGGTGGTGGGTAGGTGGTGGGTAGGTGGTGGTGGGGTAGGTGGTGGGTAGGTGGTGGGTAGGTGTGGTAGGTGGGGGTAGGTGGGGGTAGGTGGTGGGTAGGTGGTGGGTAGGTGGTGGGTAGGTGGTGGGGTAGGTGGTGGGTAGGTGGTGGGTAGGTGGTGGGTAGGTGGTGGGTAGGTGGTGGGTAGGTGGTGGTGGGTAGGTGGTGGGTAGGTGGTGGGTAGGTGGTGGTGGGGGTGGGTGGTGGTGGGTAGGTGGTGGGTAGGTGGTGGGTAGGTGGTGGGTAGGTGGTGGGTAGGTGGTGGGTGGTGGGTAGGTGGTGGGTAGGTGGTGGGTAGGTGGTGGGTAGGTGGTGGGTAGGTGGTGGGTAGGTGGTGGGTAGGTGGTGGGTAGGTGGTGGGTAGGTGGTGGGTAGGTGGTGGGTAGGTGGTGGTAGGTGGTGGGTAGGTGGTGGGTAGGTGGTGGGTAGGTGGTGGGTAGGTGGTGGGTAGGTGGTGGGTAGGTGGTGGGTAGGTGGGGTAGGTGGTGGGTAGGTGGTGGTAGGTGGTGGGTAGGTGGTGGTGGGTAGGTGGTGGGTAGGTGGTGGGTAGGTGGTGGGTAAGGGGGTAGGTGGTGGGTAGGTGGTGGGTAGGTGGTGGGTAGGTGGTGGGTAGGTGGTGGGTAGGTGGTGGGTAGGTGGTGGGTAGGTGGTGGTGGGTAGGTGGTGGGTAGGTGGTGGGTGTGGTGGGTAGGTGGTGGGTAGGTGGTGGGTAGGTGGTGGGTAGGTGGTGGGTAGGTGGTGGGTAGGTGGTGGGTAGGTGGTGGGTAGGTGGGTAGGTGGTGGGTAGGTGGTGTGGTAGGTGGTGGGTAGGTGGTGGTGGTGTAGGTGGTGGGTAGGTGGTGGGTAGGTGGTGGGTGGGTAGGTGGTGGGTAGGTGGTGGGTAGGTGGTGGGTAGGTGGTGTAGTGGTGGGTAGGTGGTGGGTAGGTGGTGGTGGTGGGTAGGTGGTGTAGGTGGTGGGTAGGTGGTGGGTAGGTGGTGGGTAGGTGGTGGGTAGGTGGTGGGTAGGGTGGGTAGGTGGTGGGTAGGTGGTGGGTAAGTGGTGGGTAGGTGGTGGGTAGGTGGTGGGTAGGTGGTGGGTAGGTGGTGGGTAGGTGGTGGGTAGGTGGTGGGTAGTGGTGGGTAGGTGGTGGGTAGGTGGTGGGTAGGTGGTGGGTAGGTGGTGGGTAGGTGGTGGGTAGGTGGGTAAGTGGTGGGTAGGTGGTGGGTAGGTGGTTGTAAGGTGGTGGGTAGGTGGTGGGTAGTGGTGGGTAGTGGTGGGTAGGTGGTGGGTAGGTGGTGGGTAGGTGGTGGGTAGGTGGTGGGTAGGTGGTGGGTAGGTGGTGGGTAGGTGGTGGGTAGGTGGTGGGTAGGTGGTTTGTAAGTGGTGGGTAGGTGGTGGGTAGGTGGTGGGTAGGTGGTGGGTAGGTGGTGGGTAGGTGGTTTGTAAGTGGTGGGTAGGTGGTGGGTAGGTGGTTTGTAAGTGATGGGTAGGTGGTGGTAAGTGGTGGGTAGGTGGTGGGTAGGTGGTGGGTAGGTGGTGGGTAGGTGGGTAGGTGGTTTGTAAGTGGTGGGTAGGTGGTGGGTAGGTGGTTTGTAAGTGATGGGTAGGTGGTTTGTAAGTGGTGAGTAGGTGGTTTGTAAGTGGTGGGTAGGTGGTGGGTAGGTGGTGGGTAGGTGGTGGGTAGGTGGTTTGTAAGTGGTGGGTAGGTGGTGGGTAGGTGGTGGGTAGGTGGTGGGTAGGTGGTTTGTAAGTGGTGGGTAAGTGGTGGGTAGGTGGTGGTGGTGGTAGGTGGTTGTAAGTGGTGGGTAGGTGGTGGGTAGGTGGTTTGTAAGTGATGGGTAGGTGGTTGGTAAGTGGTGGGTAGGTGGTGGGTAGGTGGTGGGTAGGTGGTGGGTAGGTGGTCGGTAGGTGGTTTGTAAGTGGTGGGTAGGTGGTGGGTAGGTGGTTTGTAAGTGATGGGTAGGTGGTTTGTAAGTGGTGAGTAGGTGGTTTGTAAGTGGTGAGTAGGTGGTTGGTAGTGGTGGGTAGGTGGTTTGTAAGTGGTGGATAGGTGGTTGGTAAGTGGTGGATAGGTGGTTGGTAAGTGGTGGGTAGGTGGTTTGTAAGTGGTGGGTAGGTGGTTTGTAAGTGGTGGGTAGGTGGTTGGTAAGTGGTGGATAGGTGGTTGGTAAGTGGTGGGTAGGTGGTTGTAAGTGGTGAGTAGGTGGTTTGTAAGTGGTGGGTAGGTGGTTTGTAAGTGGTGGATAGGTGGTTGGTAAGTGGTGGATAGGTGGTTGGTAAGTGGTGGGTAGGTGGTTGGTAGGTGGTTATTAAGTGGTGGGTAGGTGGTTTGTAAGAGGTGGTTAGGTGGTTTGTAAGTGATGGGTAGGTGGTTTGTAAGTGGTGGGTAGGTGGTTGGTAAGTGGTGGGTAGGTGGTTTGTAAGTGGTGGGTAGGTGGTTTGTTAGTGGTGGGTAGGTGGTTTGTAAGTGGTGGGTAGGTGGTTTGTAAGTGGTGGGTAGGTGGTTTGTAAGTGGTGGGTAGGTGGTTTGTAAGTGGTGGGTAGGTGGTTTGTAAGTGGTGGGTAGGTGGTCTGGTAAGTGGTGGGTAGGTGGTTTGTAAGTGGTGAGTAGGTGGTTTGTTAGTGGTGGGTAGGTAGTTTGTAACTGATGGGTAGTCGGCTCTCTTTCCACTATTATTAACCCTCAATTGTAAAATGAGAAAAACACCGGATTTTTGTTTGATTTTTGTTTGTTTTCCAGATGTTCATGATGAATCTATCAGCACCATTTTTGTGTCAGTTTTTCAAAGAACAAATGATGAAAGCCATGCCTTACATTGATATTCTGTTTGGAAATGAAACTGTAAGCAAAAGTAATTAATCCATTAGTTAATAAAATTAATTAATCTATTATTATTAATAATTATCAGGTATCAGTGTAGCTGTCAGGAAAAGAAAAATAAGAAAAGCATTGATTGAGAGAGCCAAGCTCAAGCTATAATTGAAACTTTGGCATGCGCATTGCACACCAGGTTTCCACTTGTCTGGCTACTGTGTAATAGTGTTTCCCAGAGTTTCTGGCATTTTGTCGAGTATGCACAATAAGGACAGGGCTCTGGGGTCGAGAGTACATGCAGCTGCAATAATTAATTATTGCAGTGTTGTGTTTGTTTATCACATCTTGGTACAAAATGTCATTTTTTAACTTGATAATTAATTTTATTTATTTACTTTTTGTCACCTGCAGGAAATGGGGGTCTTTGCTAAAGAGCATGACTTTGGAGTAAGTAAATACTGATTCCATACATGTTATTTACTGGCCAAGATGTCCAGATAGGGGAAAACTGTTGCCAAGGTCTTGAATAGATTTTTTTAATGATGTTCTTGCTAGCTTACTGCAAACCTCAAACTGCAGTTCAACGTCAGGCATTTTCCTACGAACTTTCCACATTTAGCATGGCGAAGTTGTTGCTCGAAGAGCTGCCATATTGAATTTAAGAAATGCTGTGTGTTTCTCCATGTTTCTGGGTCTGATTAATAATGGTTAGCAGAATGTATGGAATAAGGTCAAGTTCTGCTTTCAAAACTGAGGGCACAGTTTTTCGACTTTGGGCCAGTAAATAACTTTAGTACTGTATAGTGCTAAATTATGCTAATTTTATCGTATAATTAGTGCTAAAAAAATTATAATTTAAATTTAAATATTTTTACATATTTTGCAGACAGAAGATTTAAAAGAAATAGGCAAGAAAATTGCAGCTCTGCCGAAAGTGAATGACAAAAGACAACGTGTAGTAATAATCACTCATGGAAAAGAACCAACTATAGTTGTCCAGAGTAAGTACACTCATACGCCTCAAAAAACATTATCAGTCCACGATCTAAAATGCGAGGGAAAGAGGCAAGAAAAGTTTAGATTTTTATAACTTATACTGGAATCTTCTTTACCAATCAGATCTTGCATAGGTGACTACAAATAAATAATGACCATGCCTATAATTTTATCACTTGGATGTAATATTTAGTATGGCACAGCTCTTGACCAATCAGATTTTGCATAGGTGACTACATCATAACTAATAACCATGCCTATAATTTAGTATGGCACAGCTCTTGACCAATCAGACCTTGCATAGGTGACTACATCATAACTAATAATCATGCCTATAATTTAATCACTCGGATGTAATATTTAATGTGGCATGGCTCTTGACCAATCAGACCTTGCATAGGTGACTACATCATAACTAATAATCATGCCTATAATTTAATCACTCGGATGTAATATTTAATGTGGCATGGCTCTTGACCAATCAGATCTTGCATAGGTGACTACATCATAACTAATAATCATGCCTATAATTTAATCACTTGGATGTAATATTTAGATGGAGAGGTGAAAGAATTTCCAGTTATTCCTATCCAAGATGATGACATTATCGATACCAATGGTGCTGGAGATGCCTTTGTTGGAGGTATTTCTTAACTTTTTCTGTTATTATTTAGCCTCCAATAACGTATTTCCTTCGTTTAAGGCTGTTACATTGTGTAATTTGTCACCAGCAATGTGTCTTTAAACAGCATTGCGAGACAAGCAAGTTGATGGAGAATTGCATAGTGTAACAGGAGTTGTCTTGAAAAAAATTTTTTTTTCCCTGTAGTGTTGCACCAATTAGAACTCCGTTCTACTTTTCACAATGGAATGCAGCAACTGGCAATGTCATTGCAGTGTAACACCACTCCAACAACTTTTCTCACAATTTTAAGGCATATTTCTTCATGAGCGCTGGAGCACATATTTTCTCATTAGTTCTTCCCAAGGAATAAAAAACGATTGCAAATAATATAAATATAAAATAATCTTAAGAGTGCAAACAATATAACCGTGAAACTTTAGTAATACTAAATAGCACAATTTTTGCGCAAATTCCATTGTTTTCTATTGTTTAATTAGCAATAATTTGTACTATTTAGTAAATAGTGTTTCATGGATAAATTGTTTGCACTCTATACGGACAATGACTGTAACAATAGCTGACTAGCATTGATTATATTTTCCATCCATTCCTTTCAAGGTTTCATAAGTCAATTGGTTCAAGAAACACATTGTGATGACTGGGTTCGCTGTGGACACTGGGCAGCCAACTATATCATCAAGCAATCTGGAGTATGTCTCAACCATAAGCCTGACTTTCAGTAGCTTTTTGATGGATCAATAATATCATCTGGTATCAAATAAAATCTCTACCAAAAACATTGACTGTGTGGTCTAATTTTCGATATCACACATCACCACTGTCACACTCAATCCCTCCCTCCCCCCCCCCCCCCCCCCCCCACCCACACACTGATTAGCTCAACCTCATGCCCTCCAACTGCTTCCCCCTTTGACCAATTGTTGGCTAGCTCATGCTGTTTTGCAGATTTTTGGGGTGGGTACTTGGCAATTCCATATTTTTTTAGTAAAATTTTCTAGTAAGATCTGAATTTTTTTAAAAGCTCTGAGCTCTGTGATCATTCTGAATTTTTGTGGATGCCCAGAAAAATACCTTGAGACAGATTGAGACTGTCACACCATTCTCCCACCCCCTAGATTTATTTGCCTTTCACAGAAGTAAATTCAAAATGTGTTTTTGTGTTGATTATTTTAGTTGAAGAAAAAAGCAAATAAACTCTTAAACACCCTAGCTACTGATGGCGTCAGGTGATCATGCTTTGGAAATAGCTAAAACAGCTCAATACAAACTACTGTCCATGGTTTTTTATTAAATTTATCAAAAAACTTTCATGCATGAACTGTTGGCATGCAAATTTTGTCTCCAATTCAGAAATTTTTTGGAATTTTATTTTCACTACAAATAAATGTCCACGCTATGCCAATTACTGAACAAACATCAACTTTACAACTTTAATTCTGTCTTAGTTACAACAAACAAGCTTGGATTAAATATTGTAAAATAACAAAAGCCTCTTAGGAGAATTAAATCCACGTTCCATTTAATTAATTTAGGTCCTTAATGCAGCTTTTTCATTGGCTGAATTTTCGCGTCAATTACGTTTTGTTTACGCGGGAAAATAGTGTTACGAAAGTTACCATAGCAACAATTTTACATCCGGGAGAGTGGGAAATTCTGAAGACGAAGAACATCTAAGATGGCTGTTCGCTGAAGTAGAAAACTTCCCTCGAATTTAGTGGCTTTTTTAACCGTTCAAAACGCTTGTAACTCTTGTAGTCTTGGATCTGGTGTTCCTTGGAGTCCTTCAAAGTACCATGTAAAAGAAAGCGTGGTGTTTAGCAAAAATATGTTTTTTTTTGTCGTCGTTCGACGTACCTTCGCGTTTGGATTTGCTGTGTTTTGCTTTCAGAAGTCAGTATTGCAGTACTAAACTGGCGCCGATATTCGGCGATCTTTAGGTCTTTCGATGGACCTTTACATACATACCCTTACTGGTACTGCCTTTGAGTTAAGAGTTAGTCCTTTCGAAACAGTCATGAGCATCAAAGCCAAAATTCAACGTTTAGAAGGTAAGACAATATCTAAAAATTAATCTTATTTTTGAGAATAATTTTTTTTTCAACACTAAAACTTAGACTTTTTTAAAAATATTAAACTTAAAAGTTTAGTATAGAAAGTCTAGCTATATTTTGACGTATTAATAACCTAAATTTGAGTTATAAGAATGATATAAACTTGATATATTTAGTATTGCGTTTCTTTTTCTGTAGCTCCCCTCACAAGTATATAAATATGTACTAATGAATTATTCACTATGATTAGGAAAACAAACACTTACATAACAAAAATTGCTATAAAAGTTTGTCCATAAAATCACACAATACTTAGAATTTCTTAGTCAAGCTAAATTGATAATTTCTGTTTGGTTTTGATCAATTTTTGAGCAAGTTTTTTTAGAAGAATTTTGCCTTATTTTGTATTTTCCTATCTCCTTTCATTTTTTCCCTCTTAATGTTTAGTGCATGTATGTGCATATGATCTTTTGTCATACATGATAATATTTCATTAAGATATAGAAATATAGATAAATTATAGTGCTTGGGAAAGAGGTTATTCCTGGCGAAAGCCCTTGGAATTAAGTTGGGAAAAATTAATTTCCGACCTCGCTGGAAATCAATCTCACGACCTTCAGAATCGTACTACCGATGCTCTGCAAGCTGAGCTAGAGGTCAGACTAAGAGCAGGCCCGGGTGAGATAGATGGAAGGTCGGGGTAATTGTGATGCAAAGATGAGAATTCCCAGCAATTTCCTGATTTCCAGCGAGGTCGGACCCCGTTCCCAAGCACTATAACTTATCTATATTTCTATATCTTCATGTATTTCATAAGTACTATGTGATCCACATATTCTCATCTCTGATAATATCGCAGTTGAGAGGGTTCTCCTTTTGCGCATTTGCTTTATTCCTTTTCACATTTTTCCTATTCTCTTTCTTCTATTTTCTTTGCAGTACCTCTTCTTCTCTTGCACCCAATAATCGGACCAAAAAATTCATATAAAATTTTTCAAACTAAGAAATTTGAAAATAAGCAATGAATGATAAGAATTTATATTTTTTGAAGGCATTTTCTTGCACTTATGTCAAAAATTACTGAATTTGAAATAATGGACTTCACTAAAAGTTTGTCATGACAATAGGAAAATATGTGCCAAGTTTCTAACAAATAAAGAGATGAGAGAATGATTGATTAGTTGAAGATTGTTTTGGAAGTCTTGGTTTTTGACGGCAAGCGAAATAACAGAGAACTCTTAAAAGTGATTAAAATAGTCTAGAAACAACAATGACTTTTAATAATGAAATACATGATAATAACTTTATTCGTAATAAAAATGGCGGGTCTAAGATTCGATTTTCTATTATAAACACCTGTGACCTCGAAAAAATTTTTTTCCCATAAATCATAATTTTCCCCATATACTTTTGCATAATCTTAAAACTCCATCCTTTAGAATATGTTTCTTTCCTATAAATACTAAAGCTTTTAAGATCAGTATTGATCAGTTTAAACATTAAGATATAACTAGCTAAAAACTAGTGTGAGCTGCGTCGGTGTTTCTAATGAAACAGTAATGATGAAAAAGTAAATTATACACCATGAAAAAGATGAAAAAACTTACTGACGTTTCGGATGCTAGTCCTTTGTTGGAGTAAAAGAGAAAGAGGTGGTAGAGAGGCGTGTATATAAGATAGCCTCTCTACCACCTCTTTCTCTTTTACTCCGACGAAGGACTAGCCTCCGAAACGTCAGTAAGTTTTTTCATCTTTTTCACGGTGTATAATTTACCTTTTCATCATTACAGTTTAAACATTACAGTAGTTATTATTTACCAAGTTCTTCAATAATGTTATGTATAAATGTCAATATTGTTTTGGTCTACTTCCTAATGATTATATAGATATATTATAAATATGTAAGATATAATTATTGTTCAGCTGCTAGCTATATTTTTCATAAATTACACTGTACCATTGTGGCAATTATAGGTCTTGATGACAACATGGTGCTATATTTAATTAAGCTTACATAGGAAGCAAGTATAGCTCAGTTGGTTAGAGATTCTAACAGAGCTGCCTTTGAAGCTATGAATCTATTATATGGCTCACCAATATTATTGTTTTGACTTGAGTCTTATCTGTGTAGCGTTAGCTGATATGAGTATGCAAACCAAACGAAACAGAGCTTTAAAATATATTATTGATGGTGGAAGATATAAAGCATTTATTGTTCATGCATTGGCTAAAATTCAATTACTTTTATAACCTTACTAACACCAGGTTCTTTTGATTGAACCTTGGTCTGTTGTGTTAGATGTTATGGATTACATTTAGAAATGTTAGACCTTCACATGGCTTGTAAGCTGGGCAATTTTGATAAATGGAGGTTCAATTGGATCTTTTCAAACCAGGTCACGCCCTCCCCCCCCTACCCCTCCACCATCCCCCCCCCCTCCAAAAAAAAGAATAAGAGATGAAAAAACATACCTTTTCTTAGCTTGGCTGTACCTCATTTCTTGCCCAATATGTTATTGGTCAAAATGACTGGCAAAGATTTGACTGGACAAGTTCCAATTCTGGCTAGACATTGTCCGATGACTGGCTGTTATTTAGCCCTGAACCCCTAAACACCAATTTTTTTTTTAGAATATTTAACCTCTATATTTTGATTGGTACCTTACGGCCAGACATATTGTGTTTTACTTGAAAGTGACGCTAGAATACATGGGATTAGATAAAATAATAATATTTTATGAATAATTTATTACCTACACCTTCTCTCAGCCAAAATAAAATTTTTGCTAAAAGAACTCTTTATGATCTTACACTATTTTGAGCACTGCTTGTAATCAACAATCCTTGATACTAATTTATCAAGTTTTCGTTTGTCTTTTTTCCCAAGGTATTCCAATTTCTCAGCAACATTTAATTTGGAGATCTGTAGAACTTGTAGATGACTTTTGCTTACATGATTACAAGTAAGTATAATAATTGTGTAGTTCCAGAAAATATCCATACCTACCCCAACCATGAAGGAAATTGAAAATTCTGGGGGGGGGGGGGAGGAATCAAGGGAAGAACGAAACCAGGGGTGGATCCAGGGGAGGCGGGTGCAGGGGATGAGCACCCCTTCCTGGTTCGACTTTGTGCCCCAACTTCGAAGGTAACCAATACAGTTTTTTCCTTTTGATTCTCAGGGGTGCACCCCTCCCTGGGTTAACTTTGTGTGCAGCACCCCTCCCTGAACAGATTCCTGGATCCGCCCCTGAAAACAAAACAAACAGAACAAACTAAACTCAGATGGAGCAATTCCTTTAATGATTTTAAAAAGAAATCTTAAATGTTTTTATTTCTTTGCCAAGTATTTGTGATGGAGCAACTTTACAACTTGTTCTTGCCATGCGTGGAGGACCAATCAACACTAGAAGAGGTACAGACTAGAATTTGTATTTAAAAAAATACACTTTATAATTTAATCCAGGACTAGGATATTGAACCATCATTTTGTCGATTAACAAATCATCATATGTCTGTGTTATTCTTCCATTTAATCCCAGAGTCTTTGATATAATCCTAGAGATTAGGTTGCATGATCCAATATCAATGTTGTTCTGATAGCAGCTGTTTCCCATTCATTGATATAATGATGCTAGCTAGAGATAGACAGACTTGTTGTCTTCTTAAGAAAGTAACCTCTAGGAAACTAAATATTAGCCTTTACCAGGTTGAGATAATTGGCTCAAGCTGGCATTGCAGTGCATTTACATTTTGGGGCTGTTTTAGGGGATAAAAGATGCTATCTTGAAAATATGTTGTCTTAAAAAGCCTCAAAATGCATTGCAATATGCAGCTGCAAAATAGACTATGAGCACTCCCTCTATTTCACTTGTCAATTTTTTGTTATCTTTGGGTAGTTTGGCAACAAAGATTAGTATTACTATTTATATCTATTTATATAATAACTGTTTTTTACAAGGATTAGTAGCTAGCCTATTATCCTTGGGGGAGGAGATTGCTATACAATTTAAGCAACCAATGAAGAAATACTTTGTTCATTGCTTTGATATCTTTTATTCATGTGTTTTTTAGTTCCAATGGAGGATCCAAGTTTACAAGAAATGGCTGAATACATGGAAGCCAACCAGTAAGTATACCTATTAGTCATTCTCAGGTTGAGAAAAAAACTGGGTCAAGGCATTGCAGTGCATTGTGGGGTTGTCTGAGGAGACGAAATGGCCTCCATCTTGAAAAATTTTTCAAAAAATAAAAACAGCTTAAGATTTTCTCAAAGAAACATAATTCGCATCTTTAATTAACAGTTTCCTTTTTTATTATTTCAGAGATGAGATCTGGGACAGACTACCCAAGGATAATCGTCAAGTAACACTGCTCGTTTTTAGAGATGGTGATCAACTGAATTTTTTCCGTGTAGTTGACAGAGGTGATGGAACTCTGACACCTCTATCAGATTCACTGAGGTATGTTCATATCTTCCTTTCTCGCTGGGTTACTGGTGTTCTCTTTTATTGTGGCGGCCCTCTTGCAATTAGGTGTATATATATATATATATATACATATTTCATTTCATTTTATTTTATATTAGTTTTATATATTTCTTAAGGACTAGTGCACATACATATTTTAAACGAGTATATGAAATGCTTTTAGGCGTTATGTAGATAAATAAACTATTATTATTATTATTATTACTATTATTATTATTATTACTATTATTATTATTATTAGTATTATTATTATTATTATACTGAGTCCACAATATTCTCATTTACCTTCTTCTGCAGCTTGTCTCGCAACATGTTTTTTCAAATTGCGCAGTAGGTTACATGGCTAGCGCTAATGCTCCATGCAACTTGTGATGCAATGCATTGCGAGACAATTTGCAGAGAACATAGTTTCATATAATCGTGCCTTAAATGTGGTGATAGTGAATGGATAGTGTGTGACACACCTTAGGAGCGTTAGACTCTGGCTAGGGACACTCAGCAATTATTTGCCTTGGCCAAAAAATGCAGGACACTTGTCCCTGTAACCATACATTCTTTGTAAATTTGTGACACTTTTGATAAGCTTGTGGTTCTGGCTCTTTCAATTGTTCAAATTTGTCAGCATTACTAAGATTGAGATGTTTTCTCGAATGACAAACATTTATCACTAATTGTTTTGAAATTCTAAAACCATGCCATGGCCAATGGCTTCTCACATCAGAACAAGAAACGAAGTTTTATTTATTTCATCTTTTCTTTTAGTGGAGCATCTATGTATAATTTGTATGATGAAGAAGAAGAGGAGTGCCAAAAGCCTATATCTCAGGTTTGTCCCTTTAAAAGTATCTGTATTGCATGTACATGGAAATGCACATGCACAGTGTATTGTGTGCCTGAAAACAAAAAGTGTGCAAGGGATTCTGGAAGTTGTAGTATGCGGCACTATAATGTAAATAGACTATTAGCAGTCATTTTGCCCTTATTCTCTCACACTAATTTCAGGGTATGTAAGTAACGAGTAATAATTGTACCCATTCACTGATCATTGGTTGGACTCTTATAGATTGTCAGTATTATTTTGGACAGTAATATGAGCATGTATAATGATTGTCTATCAGCTAAATGATTCCTAACACCATTTCCAGGAAGCATTAAAGGAAAACAAAGTGACAATGAGTGAATATGAGGACATATTATAGTCAAATGAGAATGTATAATGATTGTCTGTCAGCTAAATGATTCCTAACACCATTTCCAGGAAACATTGAAGGAAAACAAAGTGACAATGAGTGAATATGAGAACATATTATAGTCAAATGAGAATGTATAATGATTGCCTGTCAGCTAAATGATTCCTAACACCATTTCCAGGAAATATTGAAGGAAAACAAAATGACAATGAGTGAATATGAGAACATATTATAGTCAAATGAGAATGTATAATGATTGTCTGTCAGCTAAATGATTCCTAACACCATTTCCAGGAAGCATTAAAGGAAAACAAAATGACAATGAGTGAATATGAGAACATATTATAGTCAAATGAGAATGTATAATGATTGTCTGTCAGCTAAATGATTCCTAACACCATTTCCAGGAAATATTGAAGGAAAACAAAATGACAATGAGTGAATATGAGAACATATTATAGTCAAATGAGAATGTATAATGATTGTCTGTCAGCTAAATGATTCCTAACACCATTTCCAGGAAACATTAAAGGAAAACAAAGTGACAATGAGTGAATATGAAAACATTATAGTCAAATGAGAATGTATAATGATTGTCTGTCAGCTAAATGATTCCTAACACCATTTCCAGGAAACATTAAAGGAAAACAAAGTGACAATGAGTGAATATGAAAACATTATAGTCAAATGAGAATGTATAATGATTGTCTGTCAGCTAAATGATTCCTAACACCATTTCCAGGAAACATTAAAGGAAAACAAAGTGACAATGAGTGAATATGAGAACATATTATAGTCAAATGAGAATGTATAATGATTGTCTGTCAGCTAAATGATTCCTAACACCATTTCCAGGAAACATTGAAGGAAAACAAAGTGACAATGAATAAGATGAAGCTGCTGCGTCACAAACTACAATCACAGAAAATTACTAAGGTATGTGTTCATATTATTCTTTCTTTTTCATTTTAAAAAGTTGGAAACTGCAGTTCATTACTTCAATCATTCATAATTCCCATATTATTTCATATTCTCATTTGTTCATATATTCTTTCATTTATATTCTCATATATTTGTTTGTCCATTTATTCATTCATGTATTCATTTTTCATTCATCTATCCATTCTTTCATGTTCTCATTTTGTTGTCTATTCATTTATTCATTTTCTCATTCATTTCATTTATTCATTCATGT
The DNA here is from genome assembly GCA_011057435.1 of Actinia equina. Lineage (NCBI taxonomy): Eukaryota > Metazoa > Cnidaria > Anthozoa > Actiniaria > Actiniidae > Actinia > Actinia equina. The sequence goes on along the minus strand of WHPX01000386.1, from coordinate 99,171 downwards.
ATTCATTTTTCATTCATCCATCCATTCTTTCATGTTCTCATTTTGTTGTCTATTCATTTATTCATTTTCTCATTCATTTCATTTATTCATTCTTTTGTTCATGCATTTTTCATTCATTCATTCATTCATGTATTATTGGTATTGCTAGCTATCTACTCAACGGGTCAACATTTTGATGCATGACAATGCAGAAGTTCTTCCTGAAGAAATCTTTGAAACCCCAACAATCGTTGTGTTTGCAAGTGAACAGGTCATTCTTATTTCTACTCTAAGGATATAGTCTGTGACAACTAACAAATAGGATCAAAAGCATTGCATTTTTTAATACACAAATATCAAATCCTTTTGGTAGATGTTGGGATACATTTGATCACTTGGTCTGACATTTTTTCACTTGTTCATTCATCCATCTCTCGTTCACCTTTCATTTATATATTCATTTATTCATTCATTCATTCATTCATTTATTCTATCTTTCATCCATTCATTTATTCATTCATCCATTCATTCGTCCATTCATTTATTCATTTACTCATTCACTGATTCGTTCATTCATTCAATCATTTTATCATTCATTAATTCATCCATCCATTCATTCATTCATTCATTCATTCATTCATTTATTCATTCACTAATTCGTTCATTCATTCATTCATCCATCCATTCATTCATTCATTCATTTATTTATTCATTCACTAATTCGTTCATTCATTTATTCTTCTTTTCATTCATCATTGATTTATTTTTTCATTTATTTATTCATCCTTCCTTTGTCCATTCATTCATTCATTTATTCATTTGTCATCCATTTAAGTCCATTTATTCATTTATTTATTAACTCATTTATCATTCATTGGTTCATTCATTATAATTCATCATTCATTCATTCATTAATTTTGTTCATTAATTCATAAATAATTATGATTATTCTAATCCTTTTCTACAGCCTGAAATGCTTCCTCATCCACCATCTATTGAGAAACCTAAGACCATTGCTCCCAGTGCACGACGAAGGTGAGATTGTCTAGCCCTCACGGTTTATAATTTATTTATTTTTGCGCAAAGCAAGTCAGCAACTATGAGGCAACTCCAATCTGAGTTAAGAAAATTTGTGTTGTGCTGCTGACTGTTACAGGATCTTTGTATGCCAGGTCAGGGCTCCAAATAGAAAACATTTTTAGCCTGCCATAGTAAAGAAGCATGCAGGTTTTCTTGAAAGGCATGCACAAATTCAATAAATACATATTTGTACAAATACATGTGTATGTATCACACGTCACACATGGCAATCAAAGATACTGATTGGTCAGTCAGCTCTACCATGTTGTTGAATTTTGTTTAGCACATCTCATGTTGTCTTGCAAATTAGATAAAAGAAAAAAAACTGCACTTATAGCTTACTGTTTGAATTTTGATGAGTCAAACAATAGTGACATGCCACACACACTGCTCTGTCAAGTAACATTCTTCCCCAGGGGGGTACTCTTGTACTGAAAATCATACCCAGTTTTGGTATTGCGAAAATTGATACCTTTTCCAGAGAGGAGAGAGCATGATTTCATATACCCTGTCCCAGAGCAAGCGTGATTTTATAGAGTAGAATTGCTGAGAACCATACCATGTTTGGTGGCACATATTTTTATATCGAATATAGGGGAGTACCCCCCCCCCCCCCCCCCATCCCCGGCCATTCTTCTCACATCTCCATTTCTTCTCAGTCTGGAGATTCTTTTTTTTTGCCTTCCCCAAAAGTGTTTGAAGGTTTCCAGGGACCACATTCAGTTAACCTTTGGTTAGCTATATATAATTAATAAATCATTATTAGTTTGTTCTTGATATATTGATGTAACAGTTGTTTATTTTCTCTCCCATCAGGTTACGTCTTAGCGATACCTCTCACAAGCAACAAACGAGTCAAAAAATAATAAGCCCCAAAAAAACAGAAAAATCTAATATGAAGTCATATCTACCCCACCCCCCTCCCCCTATGGAAGCCAATGGTGCAAAAAGGGGAGAAGGAGGGGGAGGTAGTGGGAAGGAAACAAAGGAAAAAGGCCAACTACCACCTGTCAACACTAAAAAAGGAAAACAAATAGATGTATCAGACTTTTTACCAAACACACATCAAGACTCTAAACCAGTAACAAGTTCGTTGACAAGAAGTGCATTCAAAGATGGCAGAAGGAGTATTTCAGAACTGGTTAAAGACGCAAAAGAGATAAAACCCTTAGGGAGTATATCTAAACCTAAAGTGACTTCAAAACACAAAACTTCTAGTCCGCAATATGGAGATTCTGTTGAGTACCATTTATCAGGGAGTGCACGATTACGGAGATCCAAAAATAATAATTCGTCACTCAGGACTTCAGTTTCCCCCAGTGGGGACAATCTAGAGTATATATCTGGCGGCAGTACTATACGGAGATCTAGGATACCAGAAGAGTATTTACAAAGTGGATATCAGGGGGAGGCAATGCCTACTAGTGCTGGACTGACAAGGTTACGAGGCTTGGAAAATAGAGTACGTACACCTGAGAGTCGGCAAAATGGATTTCGTGTAAGTAGATTGGGTTTTGTAGAGGTAGGCAGTGTCTTCTTGATGATTTTTTGCTGCCATTAGAGAGAGTTATGATTGAGAGTTATGAGTGACCCAGGGCTTAAAGATAATGGCCAGTCATTGCCTAGTGGTCATTTTGACTGGTAATGCTGAGCGAGAAACAAGGTATGACTGAGCTAAAACTAATACAGTAGGAGATATTAGAGTTCCAATTGAAGTACCAATATCTCATCATAATGTCTTTTTTCCATATAGAATGGTTCAAGCAGCTATAAACATAACCATGAACGCTCAGGTATGTATGTAGTTTGTTTTAAATGGGTCGTTTGCATGATGACCTCATTCAACTACCTTTCATGCTACCAAGATGCTTCGTGAATTTTCTTTCTTTTATTTAAATTTGTATTTTCTCATGAGAATAGTAAAACAATAGTGGTGCTAATGAACTGAACGAAAGAAGGTGTGCAAGGGATTCTGGTAGTTGTAATTAATGACACCATAATGCAAAGGATTGATTAAAATCAAATTGAAATTTAGCTGGTTGCGTTTTGCTAAGGGATAACCACTGGAGAACCAAGAAACGATCTGCGAAAAGACTGCAACTTGTTATAACATGCATCTTTACGTAACAATACCGACTAATTATTGTTTACATTACGACCGAACCAGAGTTATTAATATCAACAACTATGTCTCCTTTTTTCACTTGACTCTGAAGATAACTTCAGCTCAGGTTGTCAAAACGTCAGTCACCACCAACAACAGTCTTTCTCAAGACCACACTCACCAGGACGATCACATTTCACACCAAACTTCAACACTTGGGTTCAAACCATTTATTCCTAAGAAAAGATCTTTTGAATTAAAGGGAAACGCAAAAAAATCTATTCACACTTGATGACAAATTCCAGAATGATACCACATACCCCAGAGAAGCTACACAACTCTTGATCCCAATAACTTTTGAACATTTTCAATATTATTTGCCTGGTGTGATTCATATTTCAGTGGCTCCACCCCATCATCTGCCTCCCGTCAAGACACATCCTCCACAACTTGTTCCAAGTAAAAAGAAAACACGGTGCTTCTTTTGTGCAAAAAAGACTGGATTAGCCACTACCTTTCAATGCAGGTAAGAAACTACCCAGGGGGGGGGGGGGGGGGGGGGGTCAGTTATGATGGCATTTACACCTGCAGGTTTGATTTTCATATATGCTAATGCTGATATTGCAACATTTCTGACCCTATTTCGAGTTCGCATTTGCTTAGTCTTAGCCTTGATTGTGTACAAATGTGTTCTTTTGTTTTATTATAAGGTCAGTTGTATAGTAAGGAATGTACACACTACGGAACAATATGAGTTGATTATAATAATTATGTAATTATTACATAATTTTGGTTGAATGGCTGAATATTTTGACGCACAACTGAGGTTAAGGTTGAGCAAAAGAGATTCAAAACTGGAGTATACATTTATTTAAAGAATAATTTTTTACATAGCAAAAATGATTCACAATTTTTTCAAAATTTTGATTACATTGTCTGTGCTATTCCATGGAGTTTTGGATGCACACTTGCGCAAGCTATTCATCCAATTGGAGAGTGTGTTATTTAGTTGCTATTCATCCAATTGGAGAGTGTGTTATTTAGTTGCTATTCATCCAATTGGAGAGTGTGTTATTTAGTTGCTATTCATCCAATTGGAGAGTGTGATATTTAGTTGCTATTTATCCAATTGGAGAGTGTGTTATTTAGTTGATATTCATCCAATTGGAGTGTGTGTCATTTAGTTGCTATTCATCCAATTGGAGAGTGTGTTATTTAGTTGCTATTCATCCAATTGGAGAGTGTGTTATTTAGTTGCTATTCATCCAATTGGAGAGTGTTATTTAGTTGCTATTCATCCAATTGGAGAGTGTGTTATTTAGTTGCTATTCATCCAATTGGAGAGTGTGTTATTTAGTTGCTATTTTATCCAATTGGAGAGTGTGTTATTTAGTTGCTATTTATCCAATTGGAGAGTGTGTTATTTATTTACTATTCATCCAATTGGAGAGTGTGTTATTTAGTTGCTATTCATCCAATTGGAGAGTGTGATATTTAGTTGATATTCATCCAATTGGAGTGTGTGTCATTTAGTTGCTATTCATCCAATTGGAGAGTGTGTTATTTAGTTGCTATTCATCCAATTGGAGAGTGTGATATTTAGTTGATATTCATCCAATTGGAGTGTGTGTCATTTAGTTGCTATTCATCCAATTGGAGAGTGTGTTATTTAGTTGCTATTCATCCAATTGGAGAGTGTGTTATTTAGTTGCTATTCATCCAATTGGAGAGTGTGTTATTTAGTTGCTATTCATCCAATTGGAGAGTGTGTTATTTAGTTGCTATTCATCCAATTGGAGAGTGTGTTATTTAGTTGCTATTTTATCCAATTGGAGAGTGTGTTATTTAGTTGCTATTTATCCAATTGGAGAGTGTGTTATTTATTTACTATTCATCCAATTGGAGAGTGTGTTATTTAGTTGCTATTCATCCAATTGGAGAGTGTGTTATTTAGTTGCTATTCATCCAATTGGAGAGTGTGTTATTTAGTTGCTATTCATCCAATTGGAGAGTGTGTTATTTAGTTGCTATTTTATGACTAGAATTCGCAGAGTCACCTAATAATTCTCATTGGATGGACTAACCAAATCATTCCCTTTCTTCCAGGTGTGGAAATACTTTCTGTGGTACTCACCGCTACGCTGAGGTCCACGGTTGTACTTATGATTACAAAAGCGAAGGGCGTAAAATAATTGAACAAAATAACCCGGTTGTCGCAGCACCTAAACTTCCCAAAATCTAAAAACATATATGATAATTGTATTGCAGTAACTCTTTGTAAATATGAAGATTGCAATATTTCACCTGTCTACTTCCAGCTTTGTTTTCATGGTATTATTTAACGGGTCAAAAAGTCGGTCACTTTTTTCTTCAACTATGTGGATACTAGATATTGAAATTCCAATTATTTTGTATAATAGAATATCAAAGTGGTAGTGCAAGAGAATTCCTGAGTGAATGAGTGTTTTATAACTAGTCACGAATACTTTGCTATGCAAATTTTAATGTCTAAAGTGGTGTGTAGTAAGTCTTAAATTCAATTGAGCAGTTTTTGTATGACTGTGAAAAGCTCAGTAAGGTAAGCATTGTGACTGTTGTTTCCTAGAATTTAATTGGCTAATAGCGCAGCGCAACTGTGACGTCATAAAAAGGAAGACAAAGGTGAAATTCGGACAAACAAACTTACAAGTTTACTTTCAGCAGATAATTTTCACAGCTGGTTGCAATTGATCTTAGTCTACATGGGTTATTATTGTAACTTTAAGTAAAAATAATAAAATCGGTTTGTATAATCCTTTAGCGGTTAAACAGAATGCACTGTTTGTCCGAATCTTTAAGCTATTTTTAGAATCAGTGCCCTGCGCTATTGTCTTTAATGCGATTTGGCAGTGCAATGACCTTGTTATGGCTGTGCCACGGTTATACCATGTTCCAGGTATTCTATTGGATTCCCAAGCAATTTGATTGGTCTGGCATATGCCTGTCGTGTCACTACCATGATTGCACCACAAGCTTTTCACAGTCATATGAAAAGTGCTCTACAAACTACATTTTTCTGGTTTCTCAAAATCAGTACACAGTCAACTGTCGAATCCAAAATTTCTAAGACAAAATTTTAACTAACAATTATCTTGAGGATTTGATTCTTAGGGTTTAAATTAAAATGATTGGAATAATAGTCTTAATAGACCTTTGCCGAATTCACTTGGATGTCCATGAAACAATGGTTTGAAGTTGATACTGAACTTCAGTGATTCTATCATCAAGTCCAACCTGGAATTAACAATTTTTTTGTGATTGTGAAAGGGAAGAGGACAGTATAATCATAGTATTTCAGTAAATACCAGTAGTAATAAAATCTCCTGATTAAAATTGAATCTTGTGATGGTCTTAAAGCAAACACGGGACTGCACCACAAAAATTTGAACTCCTCTGTGATAGCAGGTATGTGCAAAACTTACAATATTGGGTACCCTGTGTGATTTTATTCCCAACAAAGAAATTATGTCGTTTTTTAAATTGTTTTTATTGGCAACAGAGTCAGAGCAGGAAGCAGCTTATGACAAAGTGAATGAACCAGAAAACGAAGCTGGATTTGAAGTTGGAAGTGAAATTGGAAGGTTTTGCTTAGCTTGTGCTTACTCTTATAAAAGTAGTTTTCACTTTCAATTTCATGCATGAACTGCTTCCGACTCGGACTCTGTCGCAAATAAAAACCAGGCTTTTATTTGTTCTCTTAGAAATTTTTTTACACAATTTGGTTTGTCTTGTAAGATTCCTCTATATCTGTTAATCCCATTTTATATAGTCTCCCCAGAGCCTTTTTAACGTTGTCATGCAACGCTCCCTCCCCACTAACATTTGGTGTGAAGGGAGCATTGTGTGACAACAACTAAGAACGGCTGTGGGGAAGACTACATTTTATAAAATTGGAAAATAAGTGTTCAAAGTACATTCCAACTTTATCACCAGTGAGGTGGTTTATTTCTCCTTCATTTTTTTCTATTTATTATTATTCATTGTTTGTGAATCTTTTTATTATTATCAAAATACTTTAAATATCAATAATGGAATTGCATTCATGATATAATACAAGAATTAGCATAGCACTCTTAGAAAACAATTATAAAAACATCCTAGACTAGACTATCAAAAATAATAGAGATCCATGCATTCAGTGCTGATCTTCACCCTCCCTCGTAGTAGTACATCAGTATGTGTATTGCTGACTGAAATGCCTGGAATAAGTTACAGAAATATTCAATTCAGTGAGAAATTTACTTTAATGTGCAGTTCCAGAAATTATCCATACCCCCCATGAAGGATTTTTTTTAAAGACCACCCCCACCCCTTGAAATTCCAATTTTCTTCTATACAAACCCTGTAAAAAATTTTGTCTGTCTGACCCACCATATCCTTCGGAACATGTATATTTCTGTTTTTACCATGTGATTATGTCCACAGGATTTTTCGGGGAGTTGTATTGAAAATATTATAAAATGGTTAGTCTACTTACGATATTGAACTAGAGACAGTTCCAGATCTTGATCTTTGAGTGCTTGGTGTACATGATCTCGGCCTGAGTGGCAAATGCCTATCTCTGTTCTCATAGTGTACCCTAGGGGTAGGGGTACGAGACCTAAATACAGGGCTGTGCTGATGTGATGTACCTGGTCTCGAATAGATACTATGCCGGTCATACAAGTTATTTACTGTGAATTGAAAACATTCAATCAGATGTTTTGGATGATGGTCAACAAAAGACTTTTCCTGAATTTACTTGGGTGACTGCAAAGCAATGGTACCTGTGAAGACAGGGTTGGACTTGATAAAATACAGTAAACTGAACACTGGAGCCATTATTGTTTTGTGGTCACAAGTGAATTCTAGAAATCTAAAACGGTCAGTCCCTTATATTATAGTGAAACACTCTACAGGGAAGTATGCATGTACACCAGGGCCAGTCATATACACTATGTTGCCTCAGTAAATTGCCACAGATGTGCCCCTCAATACTCTATAAAATCCCATTGCCAAGGGTCTCAATGTGTAGTTCCAGAAATCATCCATACACACCCCATAGAGGAATTTGGAATTTCCAAAGTGTGGGGGGGTCAGAGAAAAAACAAAAGTTACAGAGTTTGTATGGAAGAAAAATATTGGAATTTCTGGGGGATGTTAGGGGGTGTCTGAAAAAAGTCCTCCGTGAGGGGGTATGGATAATTTTTGGAACTACACAATTGCAATCTTTTAGGGGGGACTGCCTGCATCCCCCCTAGTTCTAGTTGCTCCTATTTTTGCCGCCGTTATTTCTCAGTAGAAATTTTGGTCTGGCTATGCCCCTGCATATGTGTGCTTTCTCCCCCTGCTTGCTTTCCCCCTTGTTAAATTACTAATGCTGTTCATTACCTGCTGCTCCTTCCTCTTGCTGGTCACGCATATCAGGATACCTGTCATATTCGAATCGAAATAATCAACATTCTTCACACAAATAATCAGAAGTATAGATATTAAGTAAACTCACCAGGGATTTTGATACAAATGAGTGTGTCTGTCTTCACATTCTTGTCTAAATTCTCCTCTCTGATAAAAAAATATTTAGGATAATAAACATCTGGTGATCATTACATAGTTCAATCTGCAGTTCATGTGTTGTCCCTTTTATTATCCTCCCAATTAGATCAGTTACTCCCCCCTCCCCTCATTGCAAGTTTTCCAATACAATTCTAAGTTAACTGGCTCTGACAATGAGAGAACATGCATAAATGTACAGGTGGACATGCACTGTTGGACCAGCAATTGGAGCAGAAAATGAGATTCAAAGACTTCTATTATTTGATTGAAATCCCGCATTGACGTGATTCCATAATGATATATTTTGTAATATTTTCCTTACCTTAATCTGTTGACCACTTTTTAACCTCTTGATATCATGAAATAAGTTTAAACCCCATCCAATTGCACCAACCTTAAAATATTTATAAATATTGTGCATTAATATAATATAGGTCAATACACACTATGCAACCACTAGTTGTATCATCTGTGATGTGGCAGGATAAATCAAGCTGGTGGGACATGTTGTACAGTGCAGCAGGTGACATCTTTTGAAAACTCTGCTGCATGCACCATTAATTGCTCACAACGATTTATATTTTGTGCAGCCATGTTGGTGGTAATAGAAGCTAATGAGAAGTATATAATATACAGTATAGTCAATACAGTACCACCAAGATGGCTGCGATGACATAAAGATGTAATGAGCAAAGAAAAATTACAAAAAATAGAGTATAAGCTTATTTTTAGACTTGTGTTGTACTTACACTTGCTGCTTTAGGTGGAGGAAAAGCCCATCTCTGAAAATCATGAAGTGAAAAATAAATAATTGCTCTTAATTATCAAACTATGTGGGACTTCTTGAAGGAAATGATCAATTAAATTACCATTATCCTAGTCCTGCCAGGTCTTAATTATCAATGGACTTATACTGGTACCTTCTGGTCACATGGTACTACCATTACCAGCAAATACCAAAACAACTCACTCATATATAGAACCAGCACAGATATATATTCTGCATCACTGGTACCTTCTGGTCACACGGTACTACCATTACAAACAAATACCAAAATAACTCACTCATAATAATAGAACAAGCATAGATATTCTGCATCACTGGTACCTTCTGGTCAAACGGTACTACCATTACCAACAAATACCAAAACAACTCACTCATATATAGAACAAGCATAGATATTCTGCATCACTGGTACCTTCTTGTCTTATGGTACCAATACAAACAAATACCAATACCACTGCCTCATATATAGCCAATTTACCACTCACCTTGCCAGGTCTCCACAGATATTCTGCATCACTGGTGCCCTCTGGTGACATGGTACCAATACCAACATAAGTTGGCTGCAGTCTTGTAACTCTCTGATTGGAAATAGCATCTGGTCCTAAAATATGTAGTATAACAAATATGAATGAATTAGCATTAGCAGTTCAATGGGGTGTAGGGGAATTTATTCTGGCCTCCCTAGCCTTTTTGAAATGGGGTCTGCAAAAGGGGGTGTAAGTGGCATACCCCCCTTCCCTTTCAAATTCCTTGCTCCAGCACCGATTAGAGAAGAAAAGAGAAAAGTGAAAGCCAATTTAACGCTTTATTGTACTTCCTCTCTCAACCTCCTCCATAGTGCATGACTGTTAACATTCTTATACACATTTGTCTATCCATTCTGGTTTTTCCAAATGATTAATTTTCAATGTAGCTGGCCCAGTATAAGTCTAGGTTTTTATGTAGCGATATGAAATATTTTAAATTTCTGATAATCGTGACCCACAGGACAATAGCAGTAAACCATGTTAAAGCACGTGAAACAAGTACAGAGAAAATTATAAAATGCGCGCATTCTTACAACACTAAGAACGAACTTTATTAAAAGAAAGTCAATTGATTCAACTACCTAAACAAATATCTCACTATCATTTAAGTGAATCAAAACAAAAAAAGAGGCAAATTTCAAGACGCCGGCAAAATGACAACAAAAGTTTAGCCAATTTGGAACTTTACTAATTGGGCTAATGAGTTAAATCGCGCGACTCGACGGTTCAAATTAAAGCCCTGTGTTTAATAATAATACTAATAAGGGTACCTACCAGTAAATATCACTTTTCCTTTAGCTATGTGTGGGCTGTAAAACCTGTCCGATCCTGGAATAGAGTGGATTCGTATTCGAGTTCTGTCCGCCATGTCCAGCTGTGCCATTTCTGGTCACCAACGCCGTTGCTTAGAAACCAGACGGGACTCCTAATTTATGCGAAGTGTGCTTTCGGCATTAATATTGGCACAGGGAGCTCGAATATAATTATTTTTATAAATACGTGAAATTATAAAAACATTTTCCTCAAAAATTTATTTTCAAGTCAATATATCGAGGTGTGGAGTTCTTATCGCCTTCCGAAGTTATTTAGAGCTATTTTTAGCAATGTATATAATCGACGTAAATTTTTCTTATAATTACTTAGATCTACTCATTAATTCACTTATATTTGAGCTGCCAGTACTGTGATATTCTGTTCAATATGAAATAAATAAATTTTATCGAATCATTGAGGATTTATAAATGATTAATTAATCAAGATTCGTTCCTAGTTTTTCCCTTGCCTTCATTACCGTGTAGTCCTGGTCCAGCCCCTGTAATTTGTCCGCAGTCCCCCCAGAGATTTTCTCGGTCAGCAGTTCAGCGAGGCGAAGTGAACCTTGAAGAAGGAGCAAATTGGTCCCTAGAAAGTAAGTTTTCAACCAATTTTCTCCAATTTCAACCATCATACTTCATATCCTTTGAATTAGCAATACCTATCCTACATTTCTGCTAAGTTTAAAAGGTTTCGAATAAGGATTTTATCATGTTTCTGTCACCAGTTTTGTCGCGGTTGTGCAACCTGTAACGTGCCGGTTTACATGCATGAGTTTGTAGTCTTGACTCAAAAACGTCCTTTTTCAAAGCCTTTTACTCAAAAAATGAACTTTTATCTATACAATGCTTCACTCTAACATAAAGAGTGATAGTATTTGATGCCGATAATGCTTAGAATTCCTTTAGATTTTGAATTTTCCTTTGACGTAACTCAAGATTATATTTCATTGTGAAGTTTTTACAATAAGAAGGGAGGCGTCCTTATATCTTTAGAAGGAAGTTAAAAAATTCCAAATTTAATCAATCATTTCTCCTTAAACAAACATCCTTATTGTTTTCCTACAACTGTGCTAAAATTCCAGCCAGAAACCCAAGGACATCGAAATTACAGGGCTTAGAAGTTTATTGTTTGGCGACAATTTGAGGTCTTGCAAACTACGATATAAAAGCTTTGTACAATCATGGTTAAGAATATTAAAAATAATTAAAATTTGCCAGATTTATTTATTAAAGAGCCTATTTTTCTTCTTTTCGTGCTGTGAATTCTCTGATTCCATGAAGAATTTCCAGAAATTCTTGAACATTTTGTCGAAATTTTTCACGGTTGATCAAATCTCTGTACACGTGTAGAAAATGTGTACTTTGAATTTTTTCCTAACTTTTTAAAATAGTTTGTTATATATCTTTGTCTTAATTCGTGTTTAATGACTTCATTTACTTAAAGTTTGTATCTTGCTCATTCTCATATTAAAATTTTATATTGTTCAATGTGTTTACTTTATTTCTTTAGGATCTCATAGGAAAAATATTATAGGAATCTTATAAATTTCCTTGATGTCATAGTCAAACATATTTTCTTCCGTAAACAAAAAGTATTTGAATATTTAAATATTTACAGTTTTTATGTGCCTATTACTAAATCTGTTCTGCTTCATTCCACGACATTCACTGCAAATTTTCAAAAAGGCTTGCATTTAATGCAACAAAATCCAAGTTAGAATTTCTTCAACATGCTGTAGGTCTTTAGATATTTATTACCTTAATTGGCTGTACCTGCATTGTGTAATCCTAGTTGTTATTAAAGATTTAGTATTGATGTCTTATACAACCACATATTGCTATTGGTGTTTTTCAGAGATATAAGCATTTGAAATATCAATATGCAAATGAGATGACATAAATTCAAGAACGGGTTACATTTTGCAGTGTGATTTACGACAAGTGTCCTAAAGGGAAATAACTAAATGAGTACAAAGCCATATATTTCAGTTATAAGGATGGTTTGCAAATAACCAAAATTAGCAGTACCTTATTCAACAGCTTTTTTGTGTAATACATTAGTCTTGAATTTACGTCATCTCATTTGCATATTGATATTTCAAGTGTTTATATCTCTGAAAAGAAAATTTGACATACTAAAGTACTGCAACCATACTACTAAACTATTCACATATAAGTGACTTTGAAAAAAAATTTTTCCTTGATATACATTTTAAACAATTAGTAGATATAACTAGCTAAAAACTAGTGTGAGCTGCGTCGGTGAACTAGCGTCCAAAACGTCAGTATTTTCATCTTTTTCTTAGTGTATAATTTACCTTTTCATCATTACTTTAAACAATTAGTTGAAAAATTTAGATCAGGTCCCAAAAGTGATTGCAAATTATCTTTTTCAATGTATTTCTTTGATGCCATTTTTTAATGCATATTGTGTAGTTCCCCTACTGCCACTGAGGATTTTTTTTAACCCCCCTCCCCCTACTACCCCATGATTCCTATTTTAATTCCATACAAACTCTGTGATATTGTTCTTTCTCTGAACCCCCTTCCCCCTCGAAAATTCAATATTGCTCTGTGAGGGGGGGGGGGGGGGAGGAGGGGGTTATAGATAATTTCTGGAACTACACATTCATTAGATTTAATTGCCTATTACTAATGCATTATTAATTTTATTAATTTTTTATTTTAATGAGCCAAGTTTTAATTTATTTAAATAAGTTATTTTATGCTAAAACAGTAATAATAAAAAGGTAAATTATACACCGTGAAAAAGATGAAAAAACTTACTGACCATTCGGACGCTAGTCCTTCATCAGAGTAAGGAAGGACAAAGGACTAGTGTCCAAAACGTCAGTACGGTGTATAATTTACCTTTTTATCATTACTGTTTCATTAGAAACACCGACGCAGCCCACACTAGTTCTTAGCTAGTCATATCTTCTTATGCTATAATAGAGGTTTTGCTCTATCATTTCCAGACAGCTTTGCTAGATAGCAGAACAATGAAATCCTTTTACTCTTAGGAATATCTTATGCCGTTGTATTGTTGCTGCGTTATGACATGTGCAATCATGTGATGGTGCAGAATATCTATTGATTTTATTCTTGTTTGTGTTGTAGTCAAGATGGCTAAAATACCACCTAAGTATGATGATCTTGGCAAGGAATCTAGGGATGTCTTTGGAAAGGGCTATGGTAAGTTGACAGAGATTCTATCTACAGAACGGACATTCCATATGCTCCTGTTTTAGTAACAATAATAAATAATAAATTTTTTTAATGTCATTCTATAAAGCCTTACTGCTCTTATGTTTATCGAATAAGAAAAACAAGTAAACAATGATTTGATATAATCTACAATAAAGAATTCCGAATATACAACTATAAGAGATAATATATAGTTATAACTATAAAATATCTCAGAGAGAAACCCACTATGAAGAAAAATGGTAAAAAAATAAGCATTTCTCTCATAAAACAAGGCCTTTTACATTGTTTGTATATTCTACCCAACAGCCTTATTTCAGCTCTCTTTTGATTGATGTCATTCATTCTGACAGGTTTTGGATTTGTCAAGTTGGACCTCAAGACCAAAACAAAGAAGGGAGTGGTAAGAAGCTTTCATTTTAGAATAATACCTAGGCAATAACAGTGCATGTGATTGTTTACATTATATACGAAAGGACACACTTTTTTTAATGCTTTTTGCAATACATGTATATCTCTCTAATTGTGTTTCCTATGTTAGCATCGTATTGGTATATTGTCACAGATCTGCACGGGATTGCTCAAGGTCATAAACACTTCAATCATGAATCTTCCTTCTTTCGCGTTTCCCTTTATTAACCAAATTATTATCAAAGAATAATCTTCTAGTCATGGAAAATAAATCAAATTACTATATGATAACTTCTATTATTTTTTTCCGGTCCGGTATCCTAAAAAATCGTGCGTTCTGATTGGCTGTTTGAGCGGGCGGTATTTTGTAAGTATCTGCCCGCGCGCGCGGTCCGGTATCCTTTGCCGCTAAACGACAACACAAAACGATTACCAAAACAATTAAAAAAAGTACGGGAAAAAAATAAATAAGTTATTTACCGGCCTATAGTCGGTCCGGATAGGAAAAAACTGTGCCCTCGGTCTTGAACACGGACCTCGGCCTAACGGCCTCGGTCCGTATATTCAAGACCTCGGGCACAGTTTTTCCCTATCCGGACCTCCTGGCCGGTAAATAACATATATGTCTTACTTAAAGTTCACAGTACTAAAGACAGTCAGTGTTCTTACAGTGTTTTTATATATATATAACTGTTCTGAAATCCCACATGAAGCGTGTAAAAAACAAAATACATTTACAATTGACAATACTCTATCGAAAAGTGCTCAAACAAGGGAAGGATGCAATAAATATTCTAAAGGAATTCTAAGTAATTCCGTCACATATATTTTACCATTGCCACAAAATACACACTAGAATATTGTGTGCATCTCTTAAATTATGAAGAGATTTTTACCTGTCTGCTCATTTATTTATTTGTTTGTTTGTTTATTTTGTATATTTAATTTAATTTATTTTATTTATTTTTAATTATTTAATTTATTTTAATTATTTCATTTATTTTATTTATTTATTTATTTATTTATTTATTTATTTTATTTATTTATTTATTTATTATTTATTTATTTTATTTATTTATTTATTTTATTTATTATATTTATTTATTTCTAGGAATTCAAAACCAATGGCTCATCCAACAATGAAACTGGAAAGGTGTTTGGATGTTTAGAGACCAAGTACAAGTTTGATGACTATGGTGAGTTGTCTTTATACAGGCATTGTTTCCAATCAGTCAATATCCCTTATGAAAATCCTTACTGGTTTACCACACTATTTATATTTATACCATCTTAAAAACTTTCAATTGTCTTTGAGTTTTTGTCTTTGTCTATCAAAAAGTTATTAACTGAGACCCTTATAGTGCGAATCAAAAAAACCATGGGCACCTACAAATATTCTAGGACAGTTGTATTGTTCTTTTGCCAATCACAATTGGCATTGTAACCACAAGATGGAAAGATAACACTCTTAAAACATCCTTGAAATATTTCTGGGTGTCCAACAGTATTTTGATTAGCACTGTATTGTATGATAAACATAAGGCAAAACCCAAAAAGACCCTGACTGGGGGAGGGGTGTGCTGGGTTGAGGCTGGTCTCTGTATTTATGACTGTATCTTTTTGTCGATAGGTATCACTTTGTCTGAGAAATGGACCACTGACAATGTTCTCAGCTCTGACATCGTCGTTGAGGATCAGGTATGTTTCTATTAAATTAGTGTTGCAGCCTGGACTAAAAAAACTGCCTGTCTTCTGACAGTATTTGGACAGATTATTATTATTATTGGCTTGTCTTGTCAAATCTTTGCCTTTTCTCTCATATTGACAAGTAATATTGAGCCAGAAATGATATACAAAGAAGCTTAAACTAATTTGTCTGGCCATTGTGTCCAGGAAATGACCAGCCATTATTTTTATCCTTGTTGATATGTTGTATTCAAGTTTTAAGTAAACCATGATTGCAGCAATTCAGACAACTCAGAAGATAATCATCACAAACTTCATCTTTTCAGATTGCCAAAGGACTCAAGCTGGAATTTGACACCACATTTGCCCCTAATACTGGGTAAGTTGACATGTGCTTTGGCAATTGAAGAATATTTCATTTTGGACAATGTCTGGCCAGAACTAAGACTTGTCCTGTCAATTCTTTGCCTTGCCAGTCATGTCGACCAGTAATGTTTAGCCAGAAATGAAATATGACTAAGCTAATTTGGCCTGTGGTCATGAAGGGCGACTTATCAGCAGTTATATTAAGACCTAATGATACTACAGTTACTATTGGGTTTTGGGTTAAAATTTTGATCATTTTTAATCTATTTCTTTGACTGATAGAAAAAAATCAGCCAAGATCAAGAGTGCATACAAGTCAGACTACGTCCATGGTACTGCTGACGTTGACTTTGATTTTGCTGGACCTACTGTTCAAGCATCTGGAGTAGTTGGGTAAGTTACATAATATATTAAACTTAAATTAGTGATTTTAAAGTTATGATGTCTGGAACAATGTTTCGGTGTACAAATTTAATGACTTTCCATAGAGTATTAAATACTATTTTAATTTATATCAAAATATAATTTTTTAACTTTTCTTAATTAATATTTTAAAGTTGAATTACTATTATTTTTTTAGATATAATAATTATTTTGAAGTAATAAATTTTTGTTTTATTTATATTGGGATGTGTATTAGTGTAGTTACTTTAATCTTTCTTTCTTTTTCCCAATAATGACCAAACATTGACGTTTATCACTTGTAAATGCTGGGCTCAAAGTAATAGTGACCTTAAGATTGTCCAGCACTTATCTGGTCAAAAGCCTCTTAGATAACAATATACTAATATAGATAGAGTGAAGCCAATTAAACCCGTGCAATAGATATTAGACTAATACACATTAGTAGACCCTAATTCCATTGTATTCTTTTGTGTCTATTTGACTAGAGTGAAGTCACTAAACCCGTGCAATAGATATTAGACTAATACACATTAGTAGACCCTAATTCCATTGTTTTCTTTTGTGTCTATTTGACTAGAGTGAAGTCACTAAACCCGTGCAAAAGATATTAGACTAATACACATTAGTAGACCCTAATTCCATTGTTTTCTTTTGTGTCTATTTGACTAGAGTGAAGTCATTAAACCCGTGCAATAGATATTAGAATAATACGCTTTAGTAGACCCTAATTCCATTGTTTTCTTTTGTGTCTATTTGACTAGAATGAAGTCATTAAACCCGTGCAATAGATATTAGACTAATACACAGTCTTTAGTAGACCATAATTCCATTGTTTTTCTTTGTGTCTATTTGACTATTACACATTAACTGATAATTTTTATTTCATGGGTTATATACCTTCACTCTAACAATATTGTTTTGTAAATAGGAACCTTTTTAAAGATTCACATTGAACATAGAGCCAATGTTTTTAAATATTTTATGATACATGCAATATTTTTGTACCTTATCATACTATGTATTTTATATATTTATTGCAATTGTAATTAGTTTATTCATATTTATATATAATATTCATTTTTTTAATGCTTTAACTTATGTTTAAAGTATTTTATAAAGACTATTATTATTATTATTAATATTATTATAATAATTATTATTATTATATTTATTTCTTCTTATCATTAGGTATGAAGGATGGGTAGCTGGATATCAAGCAGCTTATGACACTTCCAAGTCCAAACTGATAGCTAACAACTTTTCACTTGGTTATCGATCCAGTGATTTCCAGATTCACTCTTCTGTGTAAGTCATCTCTGATATTCATTTCAGTTTCCCTCAAAAAGTCCTTATTTTTTTCCTTGTGAATATAGCATAAAAGCTGAGTAAGTCGTGTAGTATTGTGATTACAAGTTTGAAGTACAGAAAAAATGTATCCATTTTCTATTTTTGCTGTGTTTAGAAATGATGCTTCAAGGTTTACAGGATCCATCTATCACCAGGTTTGCAACACACAGTTATTTATAATCATATCAGCTTCACTTATCCTACGAATCAACAGGGGTATAGTACTAGTGCACTCAAACTACTTAAGGGAAAAGTCAAGTCAATAACACAATATAACTTATTAAGCAATTGTAAAGCTTGATAAAACATTCATGGAGCAAGACTTAGAGTGACTTGAATTTGGAGGACCAAACTTTTGGGCAGCCTCAATGGATACCTATGGGACTCTTGTCCTCTCCTAAACTTGTTTTGTTTTTTGTTTTGTTTTTTGTTTTGTTTTGTTTTTTGTTTTGTTTTGTTTTTTGTTTTGTTTTGTTTTTTGTTTTGTTTTGTTTTGTTTTGTTTTTTGTTTTTTGTTTTGTTTTGTTTTGTTTTGTTTTGCTTTGTTTTTTCGTTGTTTTTTTGTTGTTAAAAATGTGGTTAATCATATTTTTCCTTTGTTTTCTGTTCTTTTTATTTCTATTTTTCCTTTGGGTCTCTGTTCTTTTTTATATCTTTATTTTTTCTCCAAGTTCTGGTTGTAATGCTAACGAATAAATAAAATATAAAATAATGTGATTGGTTGCCATTTCTTCATGTTTCCTTCTCTATTCTTTTAAGATCAATAAGAATCTTGAAGTTGCTGCGCAGCTGAACTGGAACACTGGTAGCAGCAACACCTCCTTCCAGGCTGGTTGTAAATATGATGTTGATAAGGATTCATGTATAAGGGTGAGTAGCTTCAAGTTTCTTTCCTTTCTCCTTCCTTCCGGCATTACTAAGAGATCTGATGACCTTTACCAGCCATCTGGACATCAGACTTAAAGTCCAGTAAATTAGCGGGGTTGACTAGGCCACTTTTGGCCAGACATGCTAACCAAACTCTTCGAATAGGATATGGAATGTTAAAAAATATGCTTACTTTAAATTAAAAAAAAAAGAGTCTGCAATCAAGAAACAGCAGTAATTTGGAATTCGAAAAGGGTCTATTGCTGCAGGCACATATAGCATGAAGGTGTTTTCCCCCAAGTTTTTTCTTTTAGTTGTAATTTATGATAGAATCTTTTGTCTGACCAGATTGGCTGCCTCTGTCAGGTCAACCCTTGTCCCTGATCTGACTTATGACAGCCTTTTTCCCTCATTAATTATTTATAAATTGATAAAATATTGATAAAATGTGTAATCTATTCACAGGCCAAGGTGAATAACAGTAGTCATCTAGGATTAGCCTACACACAGAAAATGCGTGATGGCATTAAGGCCACACTCTCTTCACATATTGATACCAAAAACCTCAATAGTGGAGGACACAAACTTGGCCTTTGGCTGGAAATGGAAGCCTAAGCTACCAATGAATGGTTTGTAAGAAGTGTTAGCAACAGTGATCATTCTTAAAAATCAGTTACTCTTAAACAAGCAAGAAGCTTTTGAAATTTTCCAGTACCAGCGAAGTATACCAGTTAATTAAAGTATGTTAAAGTGACGTGGAAGTTGACATGACTTTACCATGCTTTAAACCATGATAATGTGTGTAATGTGGTGTTTAACAAACCAGGTTGTTTCTTATTTGGAAAAATCAATAAATGAGTAAAATACTTAATAGAATTATCTTTGTGGTATTATTTTTAGTCACCCTACCAAAAATAACCACCAAACTTCACCACTTTTGAATGTTCCATTACTTTCTGGTGTAAGCTTTAAAAAACTAGACGTTTTTTTAGAGTGCACGCCATACATCTTTGAAACAATTTCTAGCTTTGCGGCTACGTAGAATGAAGTCACAAGAATAGAATTAGCTCCTGGGGGGTCTGGTGGTGAGTTGTGTACAAAATTCCAATGTAGTACAGATTTCATTACATGGTTTTCAATATAGGAGATGTAAACTTCAGTATCAGAAAAAGGCGTTTACTGTCAAATTTGTAACATCTATAATAGAGATTTATCACCATCACTTGCCCTGGCCAGTAATACAGCTTGGGCTGCCTGTGGATGGATGGTATAATAATAAATTCGTTTGCTCTTGAGAATTGAAGTCTTTCTCCTGTAAAACGATTGTATCGTTCCTGCCGTCACGTGGTGGTGCAAAACACCTATAGGGTGAAGACCCTGATTCCATTGTTTTCTTTCCTCACGGCTGCCATCACATGATGTGATGTTGCAAAATACCTTCACTCTAATAAAACTGAAAGTTTCGTAAAGATTGCCAGCAGCGCATCACAAGCATTAGCAGCCTAGTTATCAGGCTAGACATTCCACAAGCATTTTAGTTTGAGATTTTCATATCTTCATCATCTTACAGGCAATTTTTACAAAAAATTGCAATTTTTGCTATTATCCATGTGGATCATAGGAAATTGCACAACCTGAACTTTCAAAACATCACGAGTATCTATAAACTCTGAATTGTACGAGAAGATTGTGCGATTTATTGTTTATAATACGCTCAACAAAATTGAGCAACTTTATTAGAAATCTAAAGAGTACGATTTGGGATTTAGTCGTACTCCTCTTGTCCAATCAATATCAAGCTGGAGCCTTGAGTGTCCCACGCTGAGATATTAGAACACTTTACCTAATTTAATAGACTAGAAACAAAGTAAGGCCCCCTAGCTTATAAAACAACACTAGCAAAGATGATAAAAATAGGAGGACTCCTTATCACCAAAGAGAAATATTCCCATATTTATTTACTACTTAGAGAGAATTTTTGCGATGTAAACTGTGTTTAGATTTGCATAATTTTGACAGCGCTTCAAGAGGTGTGCTTGTACATTTTACTTCCAGGTCGTAAATTTCAAATTCCACGTGAATTTAATTTGAAATCTGATTCCGTTTATGAGTGCCTGTCACGCTTGTAATTGTAATAATTCGGTCATCCCTCGTTGATTCAGGTTGGGCCAAGCTTCTCGTAAATAATTAGACTTTTTGTTTACTGGCTCGTAGTGGCCTTGTTCTCCTTATTCACGTAGACGTCTAGTGGAATTGGCTAAAAAAAACTAGCAGGGAAACTCGAAAAAGCAAAAAATGAGTTCAATAGAAGATTACAGATTTATGCTACTAGAAATTTCACACCAAATAAGCTTAGACGAACTTGAAGGAATGAGATTTTTATGCGTGGATTTTATTCCTGACTGTAGAAGAGAAGACACGAAAGGAACACTGCCCTTTTTTCGAGAACTTGAAATGCAGAATAAGTTAGGTATCGATAATTTAGACTGGCTAATATCCATGCTTAAGCATTTGAAAAGAGAAGACCTTGTTTTGAAGTTAACTGGGTTTCAAGTCCAAAGGAGTTTTTATCTAAGGCGTTTGTGTTCACACCAAAGAGAGAGTTTGACGCCGACACAGGAGACAATCAACAGCAGAGAAGTTTTTGATCCTACAATTGTACACTCTGAGGGCACACATAATACGGACTACAGTTGTAACGGTACGTATATAAAATAGATAAAGATTAAGTTCACAGGCGTAATATGATGTGTGACCTTGTGTGAGTACGGCACCTTTTATCCGCACTGGTAAACAAGTTCCATATTTGTTGTTATTACAATCACTTCTATTCTAAAGTATGTTTCTTTAATAATCATAGCTTATAAATTATCAGGATTATACTTTGGTCCGGTTTCAATCATTCACGTACACGCACAAACACGCGTTGATATTTGCTACCTCGGACGCAAGCAAAAATTTCGTTTTCACCATGACACTGGACGCGAGCAATAGCATCAAAGTTTTTGTTATCCTTACGTATTAATGAAACAAGGCTTTTGTTTTTCGGGCAATTTTTCCTCTTGTATAGTTTTTAACGGTCGCTCTCGCTTTCCGTAATGCTTTATTTTGGTCTCGTGTTGAAGTGGGTTGGTTTTGTGGTTGGTTTCGTGGTTTATTAACATAATAGCACTTCACTTGTCCTCTAAGGCGGGTTATAAATGAGCTACTATAAGCTACTACTAGGATGAGTACCTCCCACCCTTATACACAAAATTTATTCAATTTTTTTAGAACTATTCGATTTCCATTAAGAATAATCATTAGATAAATTAAAGTGTACATTTTGCATGGCGTGACTTGAACCTTGCACTAATCGCATGAGCGCGCGAATTCTGTCTCTCTCGTCTCGCGGTCGGAAATTAATTTTTCCGAATTTAATTCAAGGGCTTTCGCCCGGAATAACCTCGTTCCCAAGCACTACAACTTACCTATATTTCTATATCTCTAATATACCTGCGGGTCAAGGAAAGCAAGACCACAGCCGCTTTCAGTTTCGTCACGCAACGCTTTCTCTGCGTGACGACACTGAAAGCGGCTGTGGGGGAGACTACGAGTTAGCCGGACTACGAATCGGTCGTCTTTCGCACGAGTCAGGAAATGACGCCTACAGAAAACATTACGTAATTAAGATTTCGAAAAAATGGTCTTCCCTATCGCTAGTTTATTATTTAGGTACTTTTTCAAAAATTTTGGAAGAAAAATACTATGGCACCAGGGCGGTAGGAGGGAGACAAAGGCCTTACCTGGCACCCAGAGCCTGCGTTTCTTTTGGCCTGCTACGAAGAACGAGGGCTCTGGCATAATCCATTTTTTGAGACCAGGATTGCTTGGACTTCCGTAAAAGAGTGCATACGTTAAAATACTTGCCAAAAATAAATAAATAAATAAACACAGAAATCTGTTTGAAAGCATGATTTTTATTGATTATATTCTTAAATATAATAAAATTTTCCGGAAAACGCATGCGCCAAAAACGGATTATGCCTTCGTTCTTCGCCGCAGACCAGGAGGAACGTAGGGTCTGGGTACGAGATTGAGCTCGAATTAGAAGTTTCAAGGGAGTTTTTTATAAGTTTGGTGGACGTCAATCAAACTGGTGAGGGCCATACAGTAAATTATAAATTTGATATGATCATTGTTGTATTACATGACGTCCACCAAGACTTTACTTGTAAATCATTTGTTTTTCACCAAACTAGTCGTTGGTCGTCTTGATTGTGTTAGCAAGAGATCATCTTTTTAATAATCTTTTTTTTTCTTAGAATCTTACTCAGCAAGTCATCATCATTCAGTGAATCAGCCATCTGCTTACTCTGTCAACGATAGACAACCAGGAGGTAAGGTATTCTCATATTAAGTTAAACTTTTTTTTGGGTTCAAGATGGATGTACGTTACGAGTTTTTACTTTAAATTATGTAGCTCTGTTTCATGGAGAAAGTATACGCACAAGGCGTCGGCTATCGGTCGTACTCTCATCGTCTTAGCCCGCGAAGGGTTCGTGGTTTTAACAAACCCCCATTACAAGTGGAAGCTTTTAGCTGAAGCTTGTGTGCAACGTCGTTGCAAGAAAAGCTCTTAGCTTTCTACGCGTTCAATCGAATCGAAACTTAGGGCAATATGGCTGGGTCAGCTGCGTACGAACACCGACGCATGAATGACATCGAATCACGTGTGTGACGTCATCTTTTTACATCCAACAAACATTATTTTAACGCAAAACGCGAAGGACAAAGAATGGAGAGAGAATTGATTTCTTTCTAGTCCCTTTTACTCTTTTGTTAACACAGGGAACCCAAAAGTGAAGTGATTTTAACGTTAGTCATTTCTTGAATTCAGAGTTTGCTCTGCGGTGTATTTTGAGACTAGCAACGACGGGAGCTTGGCTCAGTGGCAGTGCTTACCTATTGAACCGATACAAAGACGATCCCGAAGCATTAGTTACTATGGTAACGGGCGTGGTGTTACCGACGGGTGTCATGGTGCGTTACGTGACTTCTGGGTCGATCAAAATGATGCTTTGGGCAACAGACTTGTATGCTTTGAACGACTTGTGGAAAAGGTAAATATTGAACTTGTGAGCCGTGTGTTCAGCTATCTAGCTCATCTGATAAATCGAAATAAATAAGCAAGGCTTCGCTAACACCGTACAGAACGAATATTTAATTGGTTGAAAATTTAAACTATACATATCGTTTAACACGGTATGTATAAAAAATACGTTCTGTTTTCACGGATCCGGATCCAGATTTGCACGGCGGACTGGCAGACTGTGTGGATCAAGTGAAAATTTATACAATCTTTGGCAATGGTCTTCTCTGAAATCAGGGTCTTTAGCAAACGCTTTTAAAAGAGTTTTGGATTTTTTGTTTTGCTATGAATGAATGGTGGCGGCGTTCTTCTATTAACCCTACCCTAGAGTATCATTTCTTTATTTAACGGTTTTACATGAGAAGTAACATGAATATTATATTGATACAACTTAAACAAATAATTATATTCTCAAGAAAAGGACACGTAGTCTGAAATGGGAAAACATTACGCCCAAGTAGATTTGGTCCATATTTCCGCTAGGAATAGTTACATATCTAACTCTATGTTACTTTGATCTAAGATACAAAACAGGACAGCTTCGAGAGGATCTAAAAAAAGTGTTGGTGACAGAAGAACTGAAGGAACAGGCAAAGGGCGAACAGATTGAATTCAGCGTCGAGATCGACGAGCAAGAATACAGATATGCTTGTATGGACTTGGTGATTGCCCAAAAACAAGGTTAGCAGAAAAGTTTACTTTAAAGTGCCTAAAAATCTTGAGTCAACATTTTCATTGTTGATTCTACATGAAGTGAATAGTTGAATGGTAAAATCTTAAATAATTTGAGTGATGTAGAATCAATACTGAAAACATAGAGTTAGAGTTCATAGGCACTTCAGAAACATTGGAAAACTTGAACTCCATCTGTGAGCTACCCGGGCCTTGACTTTGGTCGTCCCAGTTTTTTTCGATGTAAACTAATGCGCTTCCATGGCATTGCAGAGCTCATAAGTAAACAACTATCAAACGAATGATAACAATAAGGGGAAAAAACGAACATCCCATGTATTGTCATGTTTAAACAAAACGTTTTTTCCCCACTGTGATAACATAAGGAAAACTGTCTACAATATGAAATTGTAATTATTTTTTCAAGCTGAACAAAGTTACCACAACAGTCTGTTGTCATCGCGACGACGCTCTCGATCTGTCGATAGTCTGACGTCATTAAGACTTCAGGAGATGTCACGTGACTTGAACTGTCCCGCTCATCCCGATACAAACCAAAAGAGAGTTAGCATTTCAAACACGAAAAGTGTTTCAATCTGTACAACACAAAGCAGCTTTGGAAGTGAGACATCTGATGGTAATTATTATTTATTTTGTTTTTGTTTTTATTATTTTTGTTTAAAATTAATTTTCGGTTGACTTCGTCTCGTTTTCTTTCTGCACTTGTCAACCCTTTTTATAGCTTGTTTCTCGCCTAAGGTTTCGCTTTATTCTAGTTTGATTATTTATTTCTATGACATCCTTTATTCCATATTCCCTCATCGTCCTTCTTTTCCTTACTTCCTTTCTTTCTTGCTTGATTAACTTCATCCAGTTGCTTGCTTCATTCCTTCCTTCCTTTTTCCCCGTTTATTTATTTATTTATTTTAATACTTCTTCCTTGCTTCAACTCGGCCCTTCCCATACCTTAATTCCTTCTTATCCTTCTTTTCTTGCTTCCTTTGTTCCTTTCTTGCTTGCTTGCTGGTGGCATGGGTGACCTAGTGGTTTACTTCTCGCCTCTCACCGTTGTGGTCCGGATTTGAGTCCCTGCTCAGACTGGATCATATATGAGTTGAGTTTGTTTGATGTCTTGTTTTCTCCCTTTCCCTTCGATTCCCTCCCTCCGTAAAAAGCAACATGTGAGTTGAGTGTTCTATGTTGTAAATATAGAATGTAGTGGAAGAATCCTTACGGGGAGTAATGGTTGTCATAAGTTTATTAAACATAGAGTTTATCTATAGCTTGCCTGCTTGCCTGCTTGCCTGCTTGCCTGCTTGCCTGCTTGCCTGCTTGCCTGCTTGCCTGCTTGCCTGCTTGCCTGCTTGCCTGCTTGCCTGCTTGCCTGCTTGCCTGCTTGCCTGCTTGCCTGCTTGCCTGCTTGCCTGCTTGCCTGCTTGCCTGCTTGCCTGCTTGCCTGCTTGCCTGCTTGCCTGCTTGCCTGCTTGCCTGCTTGCCTTCTTGCTTTCTTGCTTTCTTGCTTTCTTGCTTTCTTGCTTTCTTGCTTTCTTGCTTTCTTCCTTCCTTCCTTCCTTCCTTCCTATTGAAATATTTAACTAATTCCCTTATTCTATTTCTCATTTTAGAAGGCTCTTTTCAACTCCTTAGGGATTTCCTAGAAATTAGCGGAAAAGCATGCGACGTGTGTTCACTCCTTGACCGTCCAATGGTGATTTGTAACGACTGGAGAAATCTTGCCTCCGAGTTTAGTTACAAAATGATTCACATTCGTCTCTGGGAAAGAAATCACTCGCCTTGCATGACTCTTTTAGAAAACATCACATTAAGAGATCCTGACACGCTAGTATCCAAACTAATCGATAAACTGTCGGCTATTGATCGACATGATGTTATCAGACTTATACAAGGTAATCTAACACATTTTTGACTACAAAATAGATATAGTTTAACATCATTCACTACCACAACTAGAATCCATAGAACTTTTAAGTCGTAACGTAGTTTTCGGGTCAAAAACCGCTCTAAAACAGAGGGAAATTGTCCTACAACCACTTGAAGTCAAACGTTTATTCAGTCGGCCAAACTAAGAGACGTGCAACAAAAATGAAGAAAATATTTATAACTATTTAACAAGTTATTTTTATTAATTTTCAAAGCTATACAGAAAATAAACCATTTTTGGTTAGAGTAGCACTTTAGCCGTTACCCTAACCCTGATGTTGGCGAGTTGGCTGAGACGGCCGAAGCTTAGTCGCATTAAAAAAAAAAACACGATACTGCGCATGCTCAAGAATTTGGCGGGTGGGCTGACAGACGCGCATGCAAGTGGGGTTTATTTCTATTAACTGATATTTTGTTTTATTCGAAGGTCGTGAACCAAAAAGTGACCCAAGGACAGTATGGCATTTTCCATTCAGTACTCGCAAACAACTGTCCTTCGAACTAGACAACGCCACAAAAGAACAGTTCCATCTTGTGGTCAGTGACATCTTCAAGGACCTTGAAGCGAGCAAAATAGAGTCCCTAAGAAAATGTCCCTCCCCTACAATGGCCCTCTTGGAGGAACTAGAGACAATTTGTCCTTGTTTACCGATGTCCCATGTACGAGATGCTTGCTACCGAGCCAAGGCGTATGGTGCGGTGAAGATCATGGACAGCCATATAAGGAAGAAAAGCTTTCAAGGCAAAATCAGTAGTCATAGAAACCTGTTTGAACACGTGGGAAGCGATGAATCAAAGAGTGTCGCTTCATTGAGCCGTGATTCTGCGATTGAACAGGACCTGATGGAACATGAAGGGTCATGATGGATTAAAAGTACAAGTTATGAATCACTTGGCTCAGTTTGCGCATGCGTGTATTTTGGCACGTTTTCTAAGAATTATGAAGAGTTTGAGTGAGAAAATCAATGTTTGTTTTCTCCAAGTATACTAAAAAGTTCAAGAGTATACTTTTGTCAGACCAAGACACTGTATTAAATTAAATAACACGATATGAAAGAATTAGCCTTAAGTTTCAAGCATGGACACTAAGTTTTGGCATTTTGTGAAGTCCATTTTTTTAGGCATGTTTGAAAGCCAAATTTACATATGTTTGACGATGTTTTGACTAATTTGCATACGTATACAGAGCATGCGCAGACATTTTTCACTCGTGTCTGGCTCAGTAGTCAAGATAAGTAGTTAATGATTGAACAGGACCGATTGAACAAGAAGGGTCATGCTGGACAAAAGTACAAGCTTTGGAGCACTTGGCTCAGTATTAAAAGATTCGTCATTGGACCTCATGAGAAGAATTAACTGCGCGTAGTCTCATCTTGAAGCGCCTGAATGCGAGGCATAGTTGGAAAATCTATTGTTCTAGTCAAGATGGCTGCCGCATAATGAAGGTTCATACATGACTTCCTTACAACTAGTAATAAGATTATGTTGAAACCTTTTTCTTGTGTGATCTTCAAGATCTGCAAAAACTGAAATGCATTATGAGACTCTTCACTGGATGATGGTCATTTTATAGACATTCCTATATGACAACACTAATAAATGACCGGCAGTTATATTTATCTTTCAAAATCAAGCCCAATCCATGCAATAACACAACCCAATTTTTTTTGTCGATCCCACACTCCACCTATTAAAAAAAGTCCATTCCACGGAGTTATTCCATATCGTGATTTTCCGCATTTTTTGATTTGTATTTTTAATTTCTAAAAGACAGTTGAAATGGGTTTCAAAAATTGGTTTTGCTTTTTTCGTAAAAATGTAATAGTTTTATGAGCTTCAAAGGTATTAACCCGCAAAAAGCTTGTACGCCTTTACTCACACCTTCCCCTCACCCGAGGGGTTTTGGTACTACAACTGGACTTTTGGAAACTAGGCAGATTGAAAGAACATGTACTGCTACTTCATTCGAAACGATTTTTCAGTTTTCTAAGCTGTATTTCGAACTTAGTCATGTTTTGTTTGAATAAGGAAAACAAAATCAAACCCTGTATGTTTGCCTGAATTTCGAGTTTCAAGCAGTTTTTAAAACATTAAAATTGTTTGACTGACGCAGCTTGTACACAAGCTTACTATTTTGTGTCAGTGATCGAAAACGATCGTTCAAAACCCACCCTAAGACACGTACATAATTCAAACAAAAATGGAAGCATTTTTCGTGTTTGTTTTGGATGTTTGAACGTATCGTTGTTAGGTTGAATGTCAAACAACTACATGTTGTTAGGGGGCGGGGACAGTCAAAACAAACACGCGGAATGTTTCCATTACTACGGTTTTCCATATTCTGTAGTTACAAGCTGCACGTCCTGAAATTTCGTTTTTTTGTCAATCAAAAATAACCAGTCGCGGTATCCTTTTATGTTCTTGACTGGCGGCTGTGAAAAACAATTTCACAACAAGCCGTTGGAATATTATTTTTTTAGGCAATTTCGACCGTTTTTATTTATGGGATAAAATGAAGAAAAACGATCGAGATCGCCTGAAATTGAGCACAGGGCATAAAAACCAACAGATAAAGACGTCAAACTAAGGTTAGTATATTTTATTCTTATTTGTCTATATAAAATCAAGTAACCATGAAGGAGAGACGTCCTTCATGGTCTCTTGATAAAATACAACCCAAATACATTCTTTATTCTCGGTTTTCACTCACATGACCAAATCCTTGACAACCGTTGCTATCCGCCATAGTGGTGTACAAACAAACACTTGAAGTGCTCGTAGTATGAAGTAAAGTTAATAATAATGATAATAGTAAAGATGGTTCTGTGCTTATTTGTGGATTGACACTTAAGAAGTGGTCGAGATAAAGATGTTTCCTTCTTCAGAGTGCCAGTAATTGATAGAAATCACGGTGAAGAGGCAGAAGAGCTTTCTATAAAGCGTGGAACGAAGTGGATCGCGGCAATAAGCAGAGATGACTTGACGGAACAAATCCTTAAAAACGACCGTGTTTGTAGCCGTCATTTTATCTCCGGACGTCCAGCAAAACCGTAGGATAAATATAATGCTGATTGGGTGCCTACACTCAACCTTGGGCACACGAAAACTAACAACAAAGACAAGGGGAAAGTAGTCCAGGAACGAGCAGAGAGAGCCAAAGCTAGAAGAAAGAAGAAGCTTGAAGACGCGAAAACGACGATCGAAGAGAAAAGACTTCGGTTGAATGATGAAGGGACTCAAGTCTCTAATATCTCTTTTGCATCTTCCACAACAGAAGAAATTGATGTGTCGTTCGCGGAACAAAACATTGATGAAAACGAAAAATCATCGCAGACTGAGGTCAAAAGCTTTGCCGAGATGAGCACTCGGACCGAAGGGTTGGCACGTACGCCTAAGATTAAGTCTTATGATGTCTCTTCACAGACAGACGAGTTTGATTATTTATTTAAGTCAAACGAGAACGTCACCGATTTTAACGAAGATTATTTCAGAAATAGCGATGATAAAGTACTATTTTATACTGGCCTTCCCTCTTATGAAATCCTGAACTTTGTATTTGAACTCGTGTCACCGTTTGCCTCTCGTCGCTCCCAAACCCTTAGTCCTTTTCAAGAATATGTAATGGTCTTGATAAAGTTAAGATTGGATGTACCATATCAAGACCTTGCTTATAGGTTCAACATCTCAGTGCCCACAGTATCTAGAACATTTCATTCTTGGTTGACAACTATGAACATACGATTATCTCCATTTATCCACTGGCCAGACCGTGAAAGCTTGATACGATCAATGCCGCAATGTTTTAAGTTCAGCTTTGGAACTAAAACGACCGTAATAATTGACTGTTTCGAGATTTTTATCGAGAAACCTACAAATTTACTTGCTAGAGCACAAACATTTAGCTCCTACAAACATCACAACACCATCAAAGTCTTGATTGGAATAACTCCACAAGGCACAATTTCATTTGTTTCTGAGGCATGGGGTGGTAGAACCTCAGATAAGTTTTCCACAGCGTAGCCGGGTCGATACCAATCACTGAAATTTTCTCTACATAGCGACGTTTTACACGACTTTCTAGCTTTTTAGAGTATTCCGATAACAGAGGAACAAGAGGGCAATCTTTTTCATCGGGTTTTTCTAATATTTCTTGAGCAGATTCGTCAGATTCCTCGCTACAACTTTCAAACATACTAAAACCTAAGCCAAAACATTGCAATTTGACATATGCAAATTAGCCGTCTGTACACCAATATGGCCGACGACCGGAAATACGATACCCTATGACGTAAAGTGAAAACCGAGGATAGAAGTACAGAGGTTTGGCTGTCAGTAGCCAAATATGCAACGAAGCACTTCTATTTCCTGTTGATGAGTCTGATGGTCGTTCGGACTAAATGCTAGTAAATTCGTTCGCTGAGTGAAAAGGTCTTCTCAATCTGCTAGAAGATGAAGGCAAATATGTGATAGGAAAGGTAACACTTTCATTTATTGTTGACTATTGTCAGTTAGTCCGTATGTATTTCTGTGTTGGCAAGATCAGTTTGCTAATCTATCTTGTTACATTAATTATAATACACTCTACAAAATTACTCCATTCTGATTTAACAATAGAAGTACCATTAAATTCCAAATCGTACTCTGTAGAGTCCCAATTACTTTCGCTCAATTTTGTTGAGCGTATTATAAACAAAAAATCGCACAATCTCTTCGTATAATTCAGAGTTTATAGATACTAATAATGTTTTGAAAGTTCTGCAAATTGAACTCGCCTAAAGGCTTGTCCAATGTTGAAAACTTTCAAAACATCACTTATACCTATAAATTCCGGAATGGTACTCGAGATCGTACGATTTCCTATACTAATTAATGTAGAATACACCCGTAGTTTGACTCGTAAGTGACTCCTGTCATGGTTGAGCAATAAACGCAATTGCAGCATAGTTGAATATAAACGAAGTATTTGTTTTAGTTCCTGCAAGACCGACGTTCTCCGGCGATGAAAAGGTCTTCTCAATCTGCTCATCTGAAGATGAAGTCAGATATGTGATAGAAAAGGTAACACTTACATTGATTGTGGGCTATTGTCAGTTGTCTGTATTTTAAAAGTGGAAATTGTTGCAGAAGTAACGATGTATTTCCGTGATGACAAGATAGTTTGCCAATCTATCTTGTTACATTAATTATAATACACTCTACAAAATTACTCGATTCTGATTTAACAATAGCAGTACAGTTAAATCCCAAATGGTACTCTGTAGAGTCCCAATTACCTTGCTCAGTTTTGTTGAGTGTATTATAAACAAAAAATCGCACAATCTCCTCGTACAATTCGGAATTCATAGATACTCGTGATGTTTTGAAAGTTCTGAAATTGAACTCGCCTAAATGCTTGTCTAATGTTGAAAACTTTCAAAACATCACTCGTACCTATAAATTCCCAAATTGTACTCGAGATCGTACGATTTCCTATACTAATTATTGCGAAGTAATATTGTAGAATGCACCCATCGTTTGATTTGTAAAGTGATCTAAATTCCTAGACTCATCCGCGGGGGAAAAAGGTGCTTAGTTGCATATTCCACCTCCTCCCCTTCAGTGACTCCTGTCATGGTTGAGCAATAAACGCAATAGGACATTTGCAGGATGGCGTCATTGACCTCTACTACCAGAGTCCTTTACACACTTTCTTTTGTTCTGTTAATTAGCACCAATTGTCTCACTATTCTCATGAGGGAATACAAATTTGAATAAGAAAGAAAATTCGCCAAGCATTTTGGTAGAGAGAGTCAAATGACGCCATCATGCAAACGTGCTATTACTGTATAGTTGAATATATATACTGTGACGATGAACTTATAATTTTAAATGTACAACCTAACATAATCATCATCAATACATCGTACAAAATTAGTATTCCAGCTAGAGTAGGCTAGAGCAGAGGAACGAAGAAATCCGCTGTCTTTAATTGCTTAATTATGTTTTTTAAAATTTGTTTTGCTTTTTTCTTTTCTTATTAAGCTTCTATTTGATTAAAGAAGCAGAATAGATCATTTACAAATCACATTCCAGGGTTTGTTCTTTGACGTTCGCAGCGTTATGATCTCCCTTAATTAACTTTCTTCAAAAATAGCGATTCATTAAAAATTATCGATCAATTACAAAATTATAAAATATAAAGCAATTCTGAGAGAGATCTTGAGTAAATTTTACCCTGTATTTACGTTTTAAATGAAGCATTTTGATTTTAAAGCGGGTTATAAAATTTCCATCCGAATGTGCATGTTGATAAAGCGTAACGTCGTGACAACTGAATTACGTATGCCAAAACCTAGACCAGAATTGGAATTGGATTTGGATTTTGGAGTTCGAGATTAAGCCCGGCGGTTATTCGATTCCGTTTCTCCGTCTTTATTTTCGGTAAGAAAATACAGAAATTTCTCCGTAGTATCAAGAAGTCTTCATCCCATGTATATGTATAATCTGACCTATTGCCTTGTGACATTTATCATTCAATGACACGAAATTATCAAAGAAATTATGATTGATTGGGGGTGGGGTTGCATTTCACGTGTCGGAAATTAATGTCTACGCTTCGTTAGTTGCTGCAATCTAGGCTAAGCGAAGGATTATGAACAAGACGCGCGTATAGGCGTTCACTGGGTTGCTCAGACACCCAGTACAGCTGAAGAAGTTTGCAATTTTGATAAAATAATTTTGTAATAGCAAACAACAAGGTTCAATACCATGGCAAAAACTCTTAATAGCAGTCAACTTTATACAATGATTTCTTCAAGAAAATTATGGACGATAAAGTCATACCAATTCATATTGTAGGCAGAATGTTTTCTTTATAACATTTTGGTTTGCTTCGTCTTATCATCCCGGTTTTTGGATAACAACTCGACGCATTCTCAGATAGAAAAGTGCCGAGTCCGGGCAGAGGTTCCTTTCTTAACGATCGCTCAGAACAACAAAAGCCAGTAATGCAAAAAAACATTCAACAAAAATAGAAATACGAAAAAAAAATCTCTGCTAGTAGTGTAGCAGTCACCTTCAAAGACACACGTGCTTAACTAGATGATAGGCTAGGGATATTATCCAGAGATCTCTGCTAGTAGTGTAGCAGTCACCTTCAAAGACACACGTGCTTAACTAGATGATAGGCTAGGGATATTATCCAGAGATCTCTACTAGTAGTGTAGCAATAACCTTAAAATATACACATGCTTATTAGATGATAGACTAGGGATATTATCCAGAGATCTCTGCTAGTAGTGTAGCAGTAACCTTAAAATATACACATGCTTATTAGATGATAGGCAAGGGATATTATCCAGCGTATTCTTTTGTAATTGCTTCCTTGGTAACGAAAAAAGCAAACTTCATTATGCTATTATTGATATTTGAAATCTTTGCACATTTCAGATGGCGACCAAGGAATATACAGACGAGGAGCTCAACTACTTCCGTCTATGTTACGTCTTCACTCATAATGTACCCGAGGGATTACGAACAGTTTTCAAGCAACAATGGAACGCGCGTTACCAAGCTACACACGGCAAATGGCTTGATGTACCCAAAAATGCAACCGACTTCTCCAACATGGAATCACCTAGAAATCAGAGACGTAATGCAAGGCTTCTCACTATCATGGCAAACGGTAACACTAAAGAATGGGACTCCACTTGTCTCTTTTATGCTCTTCTTTTCTCAGATTGTCTCGGGCCATTTCTAAATACCACTGTACAGACAAACGTTGACGAACTGAGAGAAATCTGCAATGAAGCTTTTGCCCACACTGCTGATGGAAGGCTTACAGACGTGGATTTTGAAGATGCCATGCGGAAAGTCTTGACTGATTTTAAGGAGTTGGGGCTGGATACGAAGGAAGTGGATGAAGTGAAAACCCAGGAAAGCTTTCCGACAGAGGAACTAAGTAGTATTCAACAACAGCTAGAGAATGAGAGGATACTTTATGTCAAATTTCATTCCTTCTGTGTCTTACCACCCAAACCTTCCCATGATACCTATGATCGAGCAGATGAAATCAATACAATAAACCACGAGATGGAAAAGTTGAGAAGCACAAAGAAGAATGAGACGACGGTCATCTACTTGTCTGGTAACCCCGGATGTGGAAAGAGTGAGATTGCCAGGCAGATTGGAAATAACTACTTTAACAAAGTTCCTGAAGATACAACCCATCTTAAGTTTGTATTCACCTTCAACGCATCCAACATCGACACGCTTCTGGGATCGTACGTGGATTTCGCTGCCAGACTTAACTGTGTCGAAGACTCTGTTACAAGAATTGCTACATCAAAAGACCTCAGTCCTGAAGAGAAAATCGAAAATATGAAAAGTTTGGTCAACCCAAAAGTGCAGTTTTATTCATCGTGGCTGATAATCGTGGACAAAGTGAATGATTTGAAATCTGTTTCAAAGTACTTACCTCAAGCAGGAGAAAAGACAAGTGGTGATGGTCAAATCCTTGTCACCACTCAAGACAGCCAATCCATTCCACCTGACTCTTATACATATTATTATTCATCTCTTAAGGTAGGGATGCAAGAAGAAGACGCCATTGCATTACTTTCCCAAATCTCTGGTACTACGAGTGATCGAGACACTTTACTTAACATTGCCAGTGCTCTTGATTTCCAACCGCTTGCTTTAGCTTGTGCAGCTATTTACGTGCAGCGAATATTCAACTCTACTGACCAATGTAAAACCAAATGGGAGAACTATTTGCTCAAACTACGAGAAGGAAAGCGTGAGTCAACCGAAGAGGTTTACAAAAAGACCACTTTGAAGTATAAATCAGCAATGACAGCTGCTGTCAGGCTTGCTCTTGAGAAGGTAGTAAGTGAAGACAAGATTATGATGAATGCTTTTCAGTTCCTGTCAGTCATAGCTAATGAACCAATACCATTGAAATATGTTGTGCAATATGTAATGAGCTGTATGCCTGATGAAGACGAAGACGTTGTAGCTGCTCATGTGAGTTTGAGTTCGCTGGTCATTTTATCCGAAGATGTAGAAATTTCAAAAGTAATTCGTGTACATCAAGTGGTTTACCATGGCCTACAGCAATTGTTTCACGATGATGAACCTGATATTTTAAAACTGATGTCAGTGTTTTCAGATCTCGTCTCTTTTAACAACGCTTACGATGTAACCAAGGCAGAAATCATCGCCACACGATCGTTTACGCCACATTTTGTGGTTATATCAAGTAAACTTCACCTGCGTCTATTGGATCATTCCATCTTACCAGCAAAATATCTCAATGCCGCTGACTGTTTGTTCAAAGCAGGAAGTATTTGTCTTGTGCAGGGAAATTATAAGGCCTCTGAGGTATTCCTAGAAACATGTCTGTCAATCCAACAACGTGCATACTATAGTGGTCCAGAAATAGCTCAAGACCAAAACTTCAACTCAAATATCGCAGAAATGAATAAATCCCACGAGAATGCACTGTCCATTCGCGATAGAAGAGACAATGAAAATGATTCACAACTGGCTACTACGCTAAATAACCTTGGTCTCTGTCATCTAGAACTAGAACAATACGATAAGGCTAAAGCGTACTATGAGAGAGTACTGTCCATTCAAGAGAGAGGAGACAATGAAAATGATTCACAACTGGCTACTACGCTACATAACCTTGGTCTCTGTCATCTAGAACTAGAAGAATACGACAATGCTAAAGCATACCTTGAGAGAGCACTGTCCATTCGAGAGAAAGGAGACAATGAAAATGATTCACAACTGGCTACTACGTTAGATAGCCTTGGTCTCTGTCATCGAGAACTAAAACAATACGACAACGCTAAAGCATACCTGGAGAGATCACTGTCCATTCACGAGAGAGGAGACAATGAAAATGGTTCACAACTGGCTACTACGCTAGATGACCTTGGTTTCTGCCATGGTAAACTAAAGGAATACGACAAGGCTAAAGCGTACTATGAAAGAGCACTGTCCATTCGAGAGAAAGGAGACAATGAAAATGATCTACAACTGGCTACTACGCTAGATAACCTTGGTCTCTGTCATCTAGAACTAGAACAATACGACAATGCTAAAGCATACCTTGAGAGAGAACTGTCCATTAGAGAGAAAGGAAACAATGAAAATGATTCACAACTGGCTACTACGCTAGATAACCTTGGTTTCTGCTATATTAAACTAAAACAATACGATAAGGCTAAAGCGTACTATGAGAGAGTACTGACCATTCGAGAGAAGGGAGACAATGAAAATGAATCACAACTGGCTACTACGCTAAATAACCTTGGTCTCTGCCATAGTAAACTAAAAGAATACGACAAGGCTAAAGCATACCTTGAGAGATCACTGTCCATTCACGAGAGAGGAGACAATGAAAATGATTCACAACTGTCTAATACACTAAACAACCTTGGTTTCTGCTATATTAAACTAAAAGAATACGACAATGCGAAAGTATACTTGAAGAAAGCACTGTCCATTCGCGAGAGAGGAGGCAATGAAAATGATTCACAACTAGCTACTACGCTAGATAACCTTGGTTTCTGCCATCTAGAACTAGAACAATACGACAATGCTAAAGCATACCTTGAGAGAGAACTGTCCATTCGAGAGAAAGGAAACAATGAAAATGATTCACAACTGGCTACTACGCTAAAAAACCTTGGTTTCTGCCATAATGCACTAAAAGAATACGATAAGGCTAAAGCATACCTTGAGAGATCACTGTCCATTCACGAGAGAGGAGACAATGAAAATGGTTCACAACTGGCTACTACGCTAGATAACCTTGGTTTCTGCCATAGTAAACTAAAGGAATACGACAAGGCTAAAGCGTACTATGAGAGAGCACTGTCCATTCGAGAGAAAGGAGACAATGAAAATGATCCACAACTGGCTAGTACGCAAGATAAGCTTGGTCTCTGTCATCTAGAACTAGAAGAATACGACAATGCTAAAGCATACCTTGAGAGAGCACTGTCCATTCGAGAGAAAGAAGAGAAAGGAGGCAATAAAAATGATTCACAACTGGCTACTACGCTAGATGACCTTGGTTTCTGCCATAATGCACTAAAAGAATACGAAAAGGCCAAAGTATACTTGGAGAGAGCACTGTCCATTGGCGAAAAAGAAGGCAATGAAAATGATCCACAGCTGGCTACTACGCTAAATAACCTCGGTTTCTGCCATAATGAACTAAAAGAATACGACAAGGCTAAAGCGTACTATGAGAGAGTACTGTCCATTCAAGAGAGAGAAGACAATGAAAGTGATTCACAACTGGCTACTACGTTAGATAACCTTGGTCTCTGTCATCTAGAACTAGAACAATACGACAAGGCTAAAGCATACCTTGAGAGAGCACTGTGTATTTGCGAGAAAGGAGACAATGAAAATGATTCACAACTGTCTACTACGCTAGATAACCTTGGTTTCTGCCATAATGCACTAAAAGAATACGAAAAGGCCAAAGTATACTATGAGAGAGCACTGTCCATTCGCGAGAGAGGAGACAATGAAAATGATCTACTATTGGCTACTACGCTAGATAACCTTGGTCTCTGCCATCGAAAACTAGAACAATACGATAAGGCTAAAGCTTACTTTGAGAGAGTACTGTCCATTCAAGAGAGAGGAGACAATGAAAATGATTCACAACTGGCTACTACGCTAGATAACCTTGGTCTCTGCCATAATGCACTAAAAGAATACGAAAAGGCCAAAGTATACTTGGAGAGAGCACTGTCCATTGGCGAAAAAGAAGGCAATGAAAATGATCCACAGCTGGCTACTACGCTAAATAACCTCGGTTTCTGCCATAATGAACTAAAAGAATACGACAAGGCTAAAGCGTACTATGAGAGAGTACTGTCCATTCAAGAGAGAGGAGACAATGAAAGTGATTCACAACTGGCTACTACGCTAGATAACCTTGGTCTCTGTCATCTAGAACTAGAAGAATACGACAAGGCTAAAGCATACCTTGAGAAAGCACTGTGTATTTGCGAGAAAGGAGACAATGAAAATGATTCACAACTGTCTACTACGCTAGATAACCTTGGTTTCTGCCATAATGCACTAAAAGAATACGAAAAGGCCAAAGTATACTATGAGAGAGCACTGTCCATTCGCGAGAGAGGAGACAATGAAAATGATCTACTATTGGC
Organism: Actinia equina; assembly: GCA_011057435.1. Taxonomy (NCBI): domain Eukaryota; kingdom Metazoa; phylum Cnidaria; class Anthozoa; order Actiniaria; family Actiniidae; genus Actinia; species Actinia equina. Next base: position 60,090 of record WHPX01000386.1, on the reverse strand, counting down.
TACTACGCTAGATAACCTTGGTCTCTGCCATCGAAAACTAGAACAATACGATAAGGCTAAAGCTTACTTTGAGAGAGTACTGTCCATTCAAGAGAGAGGAGACAATGAAAATGATTCACAACTGGCTACTACGCTAGATAACCTTGGTCTCTGCCATAATGCACTAAAAGAATACGAAAAGGCCAAAGTATACTTGGAGAGAGCACTGTCCATTGGCGAAAAAGAAGGCAATGAAAATGATCCACAGCTGGCTACTACGCTAAATAACCTCGGTTTCTGCCATAATGAACTAAAAGAATACGACAAGGCTAAAGCGTACTATGAGAGAGTACTGTCCATTCAAGAGAGAGAAGACAATGAAAGTGATTCACAACTGGCTACTACGTTAGATAACCTTGGTCTCTGTCATCTAGAACTAGAACAATACGACAATGCTAAAGCATACCTTGAGAGAGCACTGTGTATTTGCGAGAAAGGAGACAATGAAAATGATTCACAACTTTCTACTACGCTAGATAACCTTGGTTTCTGCCATAATGCACTAAAAGAATACGAAAAGGCCAAAGTATACTATGAGAGAGCACTGTCCATTCGCGAGAGAGGAGACAATGAAAATGATCTACTATTGGCTACTACGCTAGATAACCTTGGTCTCTGCCATCGAAAACTAGAACAATACGATAAGGCTAAAGCTTACTTTGAGAGAGTACTGTCCATTCAAGAGAGAGGAGACAATGAAAATGATTCACAACTGGCTACTACGCTAGATAACCTTGGTCTCTGCCATAATGCACTAAAAGAATACGAAAAGGCCAAAGTATACTTGGAGAGAGCACTGTCCATTGGCGAAAAAGAAGGCAATGAAAATGATCCACAGCTGGCTACTACGCTAAATAACCTCGGTTTCTGCCATAATGAACTAAAAGAATACGACAAGGCTAAAGCGTACTATGAGAGAGTACTGTCCATTCAAGAGAGAGGAGACAATGAAAGTGATTCACAACTGGCTACTACGCTAGATAACCTTGGTCTCTGTCATCTAGAACTAGAAGAATACAACAAGGCTAAAGCATACCTTGAGAAAGCACTGTGTATTTGCGAGAAAGGAGACAATGAAAATGATTCACAACTGTCTACTACGCTAGATAACCTTGGTTTCTGCCATAATGCACTAAAAGAATACGAAAAGGCCAAAGTATACTATGAGAGAGCACTGTCCATTCGCGAGAGAGGAGACAATGAAAATGATCTACTATTGGCTACTACGCTAGATAACCTTGGTCTCTGCCATCGAAAACTAGAACAATACGATAAGGCTAAAGCTTACTTTGAGAGAGTACTGTCCATTCAAAGAGAGGAGACAATGAAAATGATTCACAACTGGCTACTACGCTAGATAACCTTGGTCTCTGCCATAATGCACTAAAAGAATACGAAAAGGCCAAAGTATACTTGGAGAGAGCACTGTCCATTGGCGAAAAAGAAGGCAATGAAAATGATCCACAGCTGGCTACTACATTAAATAACCTCGGTTTCTGCCATAATGAACTAAAAGAATACGACAAGGCTAAAGCGTACTATGAGAGAGTACTGTCCATTCAAGAGAGAGGAGACAATGAAAGTGATTCACAACTGGCTACTACGCTAGATAACCTTGGTCTCTGTCATCTAGAACTAGAAGAATACGACAAGGCTAAAGCATACCTTGAGAGAGCACTGTGTATTTGCGAGAAAGGAGACAATGAAAATGATTCACAACTGTCTACTACGCTAGATAACCTTGGTTTCTGCCATAATGCACTAAAAGAATACGAAAAGGCCAAAGTATACTATGAGAGAGCACTGTCCATTCGAGAGAAAAGAGACAATGAAAATGATTCACAACTGGCTACTACGCTAAATAACCTTGGTCTCTGCCATCGAAAACTAGAACAATACGAAAAGGCTAAAGCGTACTTTGAGAGAGTACTGTCCATTCAAGAGAGAGGAGACGATGAAAATGATTCACAACTGGCTACTACGCTAAATAACCTTGGTCTCTGCCATCGAAAGCTAGAACAATACGAAAAGGCTAAAGCGTACTTTGAGAGAGTACTGTCCATTCAAGAAAAAGAAGACGATGAAAATGATTCAGAACTGGCTACTACGCTAAATAACCTTGGTCTCTGCCATCGAAAACTAGAACAATACGAAAAGGCTAAAGCGTACTTTGAGAGAGTACTGTCCATTCAAGAGAGAGGAGACAATGAAAATGATTCACAACCGGCTACTACGCTAGATAACCTTGGTCTCTGTCATCTAGAACTAGAAGAATACGACAAGGCTAAGGCATACTTTGAGAGAGTACTGTCCATTCGAGAGAAAGGAGACAATGAAAATGATTCACAACTGGATAATACGCTAGATAACCTTGGTTTCTGTCATCTAGAACTAAAACAATACGACAATGCTAAATCATACCTTGAGAGAGCACTGTCCATTCGAGAGAAAAGAGACAGTGAAAATGATTCACAACTGGCTACTACGCTAAATAACCTTGGTCTCTGCCATCGAAAACTAGAACAATACGAAAAGGCTAAAGCGTACTTTGAGAGAGTACTGTCCATTCGAGAGAAAGGAGACAATGAAAATGATTCACAACTGTCTACTACGCTAGATAACCTTGCTTTCTGCCATAATTCACTAAAAGAATACGAAAAGGCCAAAGTATACTATGAGAGAGCACTGTGTATTCGAGAGAGAGGAGACAATGAAAATGATCTACTACTGGCTACTACGCTAAATAACCTTGGTTTCTGCCATAATGAACTAAAAGAATACGACAAGGCTAAAGCGTACTATGAGAGAGTACTGTCCATTCAAGAGAGAGGAGACAATGAAAGTGATTCACAACTGGCTACTACGTTAGATAACCTTGGTCTCTGTCATCTAGAACTAGAACAATACGACAATGCTAAAGCATACCTTGAGAGAGAACTGTCCATTAGAGAGAAAGGAAACAATGAAAATGATTCACAACTGGCTACTACGCTAGATAACCTTGGTTTCTGCTATATTAAACTAAAACAATACGATAAGGCTAAAGCGTACTATGAGAGAGTACTGACCATTCGAGAGAAGGGAGACAATGAAAATGAATCACAACTGGCTACTACGCTAAATAACCTTGGTCTCTGCCATAGTAAACTAAAAGAATACGACAAGGCTAAAGCATACCTTGAGAGATCACTGTCCATTCACGAGAGAGGAGACAATGAAAATGATTCACAACTGTCTAATACACTAAACAACCTTGGTTTCTGCTATATTAAACTAAAAGAATACGACAATGCGAAAGTATACTTGAAGAAAGCACTGTCCATTCGCGAGAGAGGAGGCAATGAAAATGATTCACAACTAGCTACTACGCTAGATAACCTTGGTTTCTGCCATCTAGAACTAGAACAATACGACAATGCTAAAGCATACCTTGAGAGAGAACTGTCCATTCGAGAGAAAGGAAACAATGAAAATGATTCACAACTGGCTACTACGCTAAAAAACCTTGGTTTCTGCCATAATGCACTAAAAGAATACGATAAGGCTAAAGCATACCTTGAGAGATCACTGTCCATTCACGAGAGAGGAGACAATGAAAATGGTTCACAACTGGCTACTACGCTAGATAACCTTGGTTTCTGCCATAGTAAACTAAAGGAATACGACAAGGCTAAAGCGTACTATGAGAGAGCACTGTCCATTCGAGAGAAAGGAGAAAATGAAAATGATCCACAACTGGCTAGTACGCTAGATAAGCTTGGTCTCTGTCATCTAGAACTAGAAGAATACGACAATGCTAAAGCATACCTTGAGAGAGCACTGTCCATTCGAGAGAAAGAAGAGAAAGGAGGCAATGAAAATGATTCACAACTGGCTACTACGCTAGATGACCTTGGTTTCTGCCATAATGCACTAAAAGAATACGAAAAGGCCAAAGTATACTTGGAGAGAGCACTGTCCATTGGCGAAAAAAAAGGCAATGAAAATGATCCACAGCTGGCTACTACGCTAAATAACCTCGGTTTCTGCCATAATGAACTAAAAGAATACGACAAGGCTAAAGCGTACTATGAGAGAGTACTGTCCATTCAAGAGAGAGAAGACAATGAAAGTGATTCACAACTGGCTACTACGTTAGATAACCTTGGTCTCTGTCATTTAGAACTAGAACAATACGACAATGCTAAAGCATACCTTGAGAGAGCACTGTGTATTTGCGAGAAAGGAGACAATGAAAATGATTCACAACTGTCTACTACGCTAGATAACCTTGGTTTCTGCCATAATGCACTAAAAGAATACGAAAAGGCCAAAGTATACTATGAGAGAGCACTGTCCATTCGCGAGAGAGGAGACAATGAAAATGATCTACTATTGGCTACTACGCTAAATAACCTTGGTCTCTGCCATCAAAAACTAGAACAATACGAAAAGGCTAAAGCGTACTTTGAGAGAGTACTGTCCATTCAAGAAAAAGAAGACGATGAAAATGATTCAGAACTGGCTACTACGCTAAATAACCTTGGTCTCTGCCATCGAAAACTAGAACAATACGAAAAGGCTAAAGCGTACTTTGAGAGAGTACTGTCCATTCAAGAGAGAGGAGACAATGAAAGTGATTCACAACTGGCTACTACGTTAGATAACCTTGGTCTCTGTCATCTAGAACTAGAAGAATACGACAAGGCTAAAGCATACCTTGAGAGAGCACTGTGTATTTGCGAGAAAGGAGACAATGAAAATGATTCACAACTGTCTACTACGCTAGATAACCTTGGTTTCTGCCATCTAGAACTAGAAGAATACGACAAGGCTAAAGCATACCTTGAGAGAGCACTGTGTATTTGCGAGAAAGGAGACAATGAAAATGATTCACAACTGTCTACTACGCTAGATAACCTTGGTTTCTGCCATAATGCACTAAAAGAATACGAAAAGGCCAAAGTATACTATGAGAGAGCACTGTCCATTCGAGAGAAAAGAGACAATAAAAATGATTCACAACTGGCTACTACGCTAAATAACCTTGGTCTCTGCCATCGAAAACTAGAACAATACGAAAAGGCTAAAGCGTACATTGAGAGAGTACTGTCCATTCAAGAGAGAGGAGACGATGAAAATGATTCACAACTGGCTACTACGCTAAATAACCTTGGTCTCTGCCATCGAAAACTAGAACAATACGAAAAGGCTAAAGCGTACTTTGAGAGAGTACTGTCCATTCAAGAAAAAGAAGACGATGAAAATGATTTAGAACTGGCTACTACGCTAAATAACCTTGGTCTCTGCCATCGAAAACTAGAACAATACGAAAAGGCTAAAGCGTACTTTGAGAGAGTACTGTCCATTCAAGAGAGAGGAGACAATGAAAATGATTCACAACCGGCTACTACGCTAGATAACCTTGGTCTCTGTCATCTAGAACTAAAACAATACGACAATGCTAAATCATACCTTGAGAGAGCACTGTCCATTCGAGAGAAAAGAAACAGTGAAAATGATTCACAACTGGCTACTACGCTAAATAACCTTGGTCTCTGCCATCGAAAACTAGAACAATACGAAAAGGCTAAAGCGTACTTTGAGAGAGTACTGTCCATTCAAGAAAAAGAAGACGATGAAAATGATTCACAACTGGCTACTACGCTAAATAACCTTGGTCTCTGCCATCGAAAACTAGAGCAATACGAAAAGGCTAAAGCATACCTTGAGAGAGCACTGTCCATTCGAGAGAAAGGAGACAATGAAAATGATTTACAACTGGATACTACGCTAGATAACCTTGGTTTCTGTCATCTAGAACTAAAACAATACGACAATGCTAAATCATACCTTGAGAGAGCACTGTCCATTCGAGAGAAAAGAGACAATGAAAATGATTCACAACTGGCTACTACGCTAAATAACCTTGGTCTCTGCCATCGAAAACTAGAACAATACGAAAAGGCTAAAGCGTACTTTGAGAGAGTACTGTCCATTCAAGAAAAAGAAGACGATGAAAATGATTCACAACTGGCTACTACGCTAAATAACCTTGGTCTCTGCCATCGAAAACTAGAACAATACGAAAAGGCTAAAGCGTACTTTGAGAGAGTACTGTCCATTCAAGAAAAAGAAGACGATGAAAATGATTCACAACTGGCTACTACGCTAAATAACCTTGGTCTCTGTCATAGTAAACTAAAAGAATACGACAATGCTAAATCATACCTTGAGAGAGCACTGTCCATTCGAGAGAAAAGAGACAATGAAAATGATTCACAACTGGCTACCACGCTAAATAACCTTGGTCTCTGCCATCGAAAACTAGAACAATACGAAAAGGCTAAAGCGTACTTTGAGAGAGTACTGTCCATTCAAGAAAAAGAAGACGATGAAAATGATTCACAACTGGCTACTACGCTAGATAACCTTGGTCTCTGCCATCGAAAACTAGAACAATACGAAAAGGCTAAAGCGTACTTTGAGAGAGTACTGTCCATTCAAGAAAAAGAAGACGATGAAAATGATTCACAACTGGCTACTACGCTAAATAACCTTGGTCTCTGCCATCGAAAACTAGAACAATACGAAAAGGCTAAAGCGTACTATGAGAGAGTACTGTCCATTCAAAAAAAAGAAGACGATGAAAATGATTCACAACTGGCTACTACGCTAGATAACCTTGGTCTCTGCCATATTCTTTTTATTTTTTTTATTTTTATTTTATCATCTTTATTGGTCTACATCATATTAGTTTAGCAACAGACATCTAAATTGTTATAAAAATCACAGGAAAGAGAAAAGAAGAAGAAGAAAAAAAAGAGAAGTAGGCCAAAAAGAAAGGTAGAAACAGGACATTAAGTCCCATGCAAGGCACCCTCCAGATAAAACCTACAAATTATCCTTAAGAAAAAATAAAAAAAAAAACAATAACTAAACATACAATAAGCTACTGTTGCCAATGGCAACCACAATTGCGGGCCAGGCCCCAAGTACAAATATTATTGGCGTCAAAAATATTGAACAGTTCGTCTTTATAGACTTTAATGATAGCGGCCATAAAGGTCTTTATACTTAGAAAGTCAGTTGCTTGTATTGACTTCCAAACCAAATTCCATAATTTAATACTACGATTAAAGAAAGAGGCCTGAAAAGTAGCTGATTTGCATAAGGGCATTTCTAAGTATTTTACATCACTAGATGTATTTGATCGTCGAGTACGACCATGACTTACGCTCTTAATAAAACTAGTATCAATATCTATATGGCCATATAACGCCTTATAAAGAAAAACTAAATCTTTGACCTCGCGGTCATAGGTAAGTGGTAGCAAATCCAATTTGATCAGTCTTTCTTTATATGAAAGTTCGCCTTGTTTAAGTTGTAATATCCAGCGTGTAGCTCTTGTCTGCACTCTTTCAACCTAGTGGTGATGTATATGTTGCCTTGACCACTACATTAAAACGTCTGAGTGACTTATATATTGATCTAAAGAATTACGAAAAAGCACAAATACATCTGGATGAAGCACTGGTGATCGAAGAGAGTTTGCACAGAGGAGATCATCTGGAACTGGTTATTACGTTAAAGAACCTGGGTGTCTGCCTCATGCATCTTGGGCAACACGAAAAGGCAGAAGCATATTTACAGAGAGCCCTTAATTAAACTGGTTATGTTACTTCAAAGAAGTCATGGAGGATTTGAAAAAGCCAAGACGTATTGTGAAAGAGCACTTGAGATCGAGAAAAACCTGCGTGACAACGAATTTGTACGGGTAGCTGACACCATTAATGACCTTGGGGTTTGTTTATCAAACTTTAAAGATGAAAAAAAAGCAACATCTTCCTATAAAAAAGCACTAAAATTAACAGAAAGTGTATATCATGAAAGTCATCCATACAAGGCCATTACACTACGAAACATTGGAGTTTCATTAAGTAAATTAAGAGAAAACGAAACAGCAAAAAAGTACTTTGAAAAAGCACTAACGATTTCCGAAACTGGAAATGATCAAAGTAATATACAGCTGGTACTAAATGACCTTGGTTCGTGTCTCATCGAATTAAAAGAATACGACAAGGCTAAAGCGTACTATGACAGAGCACTCTCCATTTACGAGAAGGGAGACGATGAAAATGATTCACGACTGTCTACTACGCTAGAAAACCTTGGTTTTTGCCATAATGAACTAAAACAACACAAAAAGGCCAAAGTGTACTTGGAGAGAGCACTGTCCATTCGCGAGAAAGGAGACAATGAAAATGATCCACAGCTGGCTTCTACGCTAAATAACCTTTGGTTCTGCCATAATGAACTTAAAGAATACGACAAGGAAAAAGTATACTTGGAGAAAGCACTTTCCATTCACGAGAAAGGAGACAACAATGATCCACAACTGGCTAGTACGCTAGAAATCCTTGCTATCTTTTATATTGAACTAAAAGAATACAGCAAGGCCAAAGAACACTTGGATAGAGCACTGTCCATTTGCGAGAAAGAAGACAATAAAAATGATTCACAACTGGATACTACGCTAAATAACATGTTGGTTTCTGCTTCAATGAACTAAAACAACACGAAAAGGCCAAAGTGTACTTGGAGAGAGCACCGCTGTCTTTTTGCGAGAAAGGAGACAATAAAAACTAGACGCATATCTGAGTAAACTCGGGCTTCTTTTTGAACATTGAAAGGTTTGAAAGGAAAATGCGAAACTGTTATCGACACAACACAAAATGTCACAAATAGGAGTAAAGTAATTGTTACTAATTGGTATTTACTTCTGACTACTACTTTCAGTCAAAGCCATATTGTGACAGACAGTTTTGCATCTTTGTTTCGATATTTTATTTTCTGGACAGTGAAAGAATTTTTGGGTGGAACTTATTTGAAATCAACAAATGACAGAGAGTGCGGTAGTCTCCTTTGCAGCCATTCTTAGTGTCCGTCTAAAATCACCTTTAGACTGACACTAAGATGGCTGTAAAGGTGACTAAGAGTGACCAAACTACACCAAGTTTTAAAACGGTCGGGTGCAATAGAATTAAGTTGCTTGTAAGAGTGTAGAAATGATTGCATGGTAGAATAGAAGGGTAAATTGTATACATTCTCATATTTTTGTATGTCATAAACAGAATGAATGAATGAAATGAGTTTTATATATCAAATCACAAAGCAAAGAATATAAACATTACGACTTTTATTTCAACAAATTTAAACATCTTAGGACACAGATACATTTTGAACTCAAGGCATAACGATTTTGATGTGTTCAGCTTAACAGAATATTTACCTATATGTCTTGCATAATGTTTTGTAGTTATTACGCTATAGGAAAATATCATATACTGTAGTGCTCAATTTTATAAAGAACGAACTGTAACTGGATGGACTATTTGAACACAACATTTTTTCAAAGGAACTATCTTGCAACATATAAAAGGATGACTTCTCATAAACAAAAAAGAACGTGACTTATAAATAAAATAATAAATTAGTGTAAATAGTTTCAGCAATCTTATTAGATACAAACAAATGACAAAAGTTGATCAAACGCTTTCTACTGTAATTAAAAACCTTACTATAACGCATTTGCCACAGCTATTACCAAAATATAAAGGGATTATACATCAAATACATGATTTAAGAAGCCCAAGAAGAAGTACCAAACTAAACTTACGAATATTTAAGCACACAGACCCAATACTCACAATCAATGCCTTTCTCTGCGAAGTGAGTTTTTTTTTTTTTTAAATCAATCATTTAAAGTCTCTCCACGTTCCTTTTTCGTGTGGCTGGGACATTTTGCTAGCATCTGCAGCGTTATTTTGCCCATTCTTAGGAGAATTTATACTTTTAAACCACAAAATGTAAGAAATTCAGCTTGTTTGACTCAGTAATCAAGATGGCGACACGTGTACGTACGTCAGAGACCCGTGGCTGATGTCCCAGGCGTTCCTAACTGGCATTAAGGGCCTTCCTTCGGGAAGAAGTCCGAGTAATGTTTCACAACTGGCTAGTACGCTAAATAACGTTGGTTTCTGCCATAATGAACTAAAACAACACGAAAAGGCCAAAATGTACTTGAAGAGAGCACTGTCTATTTCCGAGTAAGGAGACAATAAAAATGATTCACGATTGGCTAGTACGCTAGATAACCTTGGTTGCTGCCTTAAAAAACTAAAACAACACGAAAAGGTGTTTTGATTAGGCCCTCAATACATGCTCCCCGAACATCGGTGTAATATTTGATTCAATATTTGACAATTGTAACTCTCTGCTCTTTGTTTTACCGAACAAACGTCTTGATAAACTACAAACTGTACAAAGTGCTGCTGCCACAATCATCTCTCTACCGTAAAAATGAACACATTGTTAATCTACACTGGCTACCAGTTGAATCTAGAATTAAATATAAAATCCTACTACTTACCTTCAAAGCTTTTCATGGCCATCTCCTATTTATACCCAGGAACTCATTTAAGAATACGAACCTCCTCGTAATCTTCGTTCTGCATCACAATTTCTTCTATCAACACAGTCTAACAATCTCAAATCATATGGTTATCGCTCCTTCTCTATGGCTAATATTAATTTATTTTACAAATATATTTTGTACATGTAATTTGTACATGTATTTGTTAATTTATATTCATAATCTCTTTTTTATTGTTTTATTATTATTACTATTGTTGTTATTTAAAAGAGTTGTAATAGTTTTTTAAATTTTATTAATATTTGTCAAAAAATTATTATTATTATTATTATTATTATTATTAATTGGAACAGAATTTCACATAAGATGAAGGCTTCAAGTCCATATAGCACAATAACAGTTTTTATTTTTTTCCGGTCCGGTATCCTAAAAAATCGTGCGTTCTGATTGGCTGTTTGAGCGGGCGGTATTTTGTAAGTATCTGCCCGCGCGCGCGGTCCGGTATCCTTTGCCGCTAAACGACAACACAAAACGATTACCAAAACAAATAGAAAAAAAAGGGGGAAAAAATAAATAAGTTATTTACCGTCCTATAGTCGGTCCGGATAGGGTAAAACTGTGCCCTCGGTCTTGAACACGGACCTCGGCCTAACGGCCTCGGTCCGTATATTCAAGACCTCGGGCACAGTTTTTCCCTATCCGGACCTCCTGGCCAGTAAATAACATATATATATTTCTAATTTTAAACACAAATGCTAAATAGTTGTTATTTGGTTATTTTCTAGTCTTCTGTGCTATCCCGAGGAAAAAACATAGAACAGATGGTGAGACCGATATGGTACATGGGAAGTAGATGTATCTGGATATACGACTTGTGGAGTGTTCATTAATTGTTGTACAGAAAGAAAGGCACAAATGAATACATTAGAAGATAATTATGACATTTCCCAGAACACCTATCGGTCTCGGCTTCTATGTTTTATATTTTGAATCCGACAATTTATTATTATTATTGTTTGCATCAGAAAAGATGGGCTATTGTTTTAACTCCCTGGAACAATTCCTCTAGGAAACCAATGCATGGGGTTCTATACACTCGTTTTGCATTCGATGCATATCGCTGTTTTTAAGACCACAGACTCATTTGTACAAGTTTAGACTCGTTTATGAGTCAGCTATTTACAGATATCGTTAAACTTCCTTGGAATTTCAACACATTGGTATTGTTCAACTTGCACACTCCTTACAGTTGACTTTTGTAAATGATTTGCTAGCTAAAGCCGGGCTAAAGCTGTAAAAATAAGCCTTCAGTCATAGGACACAGCGGCATCTACCGTTCGCACAGCACAGTACCCCTGTAATGCAGTGTTACTGAGTTATTTTTACCGTGGGTGAATAAAGTTTATTATTATTATTATTATTATTATTATTATTATTATTATTATTATTATTATTATCAGCCACTTCATCTTCTTTTCTTAACTTTTGTACTCATTCTTATATCAAGATCGGAATCCAGCCAAAATTTTAGCACAACACAACAAAAATCAGTAAAAAAATCATCTTATTCTTCAGTTTTGTTTTGTTTTGTTTTTCTGCTGAAGGGGGGGGGGAGTAGATATGAAGTACTAATTCTGCATACGGTGCCACCGGTGCGAACCGGTGCTCTCCCCCAGACCCTACTCCGGGCCCGTAATAACGGTGACGTATTCTATAGTGAGGTTCCAGTGAGGTAGGGGGAGGGGTGGTCAGTTATATTTATTCTTAGTTGACTGGATTGCACCACATCCTAGAGTTTACGTCAAAGTTTAATTCTAATAAAAGTTTCTAATTATTCATAAAAACTACTTTTTCTATCTCAAAGTCTTAAAGGCTTAGTTTATGCTTTTGTTTCACCCTAATTGAGTTCTACGAAGTTGACTCATCAAAAAACAAAAAATTAGATGACTTGCCCAAGGAACAACAACAAACAAAAATATATATATAGTTTATTCATAAAACGCTCCATGCATGTGAATACAAGAAAAGTTTAGTTTTTATCATTATTTAACCAAGTATGATGTTTTGATTGTCAGTATATATTTGTTCAATAGAAACACCCGTCACAATAGAGGACTGTGTTCTGCATAATTGCCGAGTTAATCACATGAATCAACTACTAGATATCAAGACCACGTTTGTAAACAATAGAAGACTCAACAAACACAGTATTTTGATTGATTTTCATAGTTCAGTCACTACAGCTAAACTCCGAACTAAACATTTTGCCAGTCGGGTATCGACTTGGCTATCGCTCTCAATCGTTCTGATCGTCGCGGCGGTTTTACGATTTTACCAAGATATTTATCTGAATCTTGATAGCTAATCCATTTCACAGATTTTTCTTTACTTGACGGAGGAGTTGGTAGGAAATCAGGTGGAGGTGGTAGGGATTGTGTTTTGGGAGTGCTAAACGAGGCAATGGAAGAGGGTTGATCAAGACTAGTTGTGGTTCTTAATGGAGTGGAAGGAACCTCTGCTGAAGCTGAAGCTCTCGTTCGACTGAGTTCCAGAGCAGGAGTTCTAATTTTTGAAGTTAGCCGCTCTAGGAATGAAGGCGTTTTAGTTTTGGGTGTGATGTAACCGCTATCAGTGAGACTTGTTGAAGTAACATTTTCTGGGGATGTTAGACTAGTGGGGAGACTGGGACTTGTCAATGGTGGTACCTGTGGTGATTGCACCATTTCTAAATTTGATCTGTGGGGTGAACCACTTTGAATTTGCTGTTGTAGATTAAGGTATCGATCGTATAGCTGCGAATATTTTTTGATTTTTAGTTCCGCAGGGGTATTGGAATCCCTGAGAATGCTAGTCATTTGCTCCTCTAAGTTCTGCATCGTTTTTAATATAGGCAATTGTAAATAGCTTTGACGTTCGAAATAGTTAGCAATAGATTGCGTGACATCTGACTGTCCACCACCAAGTTGTGATATTGCTGTTTTTGACAGCTTCGTATGCAAAGCAGGCAAATCATTGGGAAGAACATTCGTCCGGAGCCTGCATTCTTCTGGTGTGTTTGGTTTGAGATCCACGAAAAGATACCCATAAGGTCTTTGAACAGCGGCTTCGTACTTTTGCACAAACTGTTCTGTTTTTCCTGGGTACATTTGTTTTCCCAATGTCATCATTTGTAGTTTATCTCTTGGGTTTTTAAAAAGAACAAGGTAAGCCGCATTCAGACTCAAAGTGCGCATGATTTTTCCTTGAAAGTATAGATTCTGCATCAGGAAAATAACACTGAGGTTGCGATGATGAGATCCTTTGGTAAATAAATTCATGATTCGTTTGTCGTTGGACGTCTCTGTCATTTGATCATCAATCACAATCACATTATTGATTTTGGAGTCGAAATAACCATCCTCGTCAATATCGTGGGGTATGCCTTTGACGAACTCGATCCCGGGAATGGTTGCTAACATGTGTTCGTAAGCAGGTTGCCATTGTGCGTAACTCCATACAATACGCTGTGGTGATGGACTTATGACTTTTGCTGCATGTTCAAGCAAATTCTGAACCCAAACCGTTTTTTCCAGATCCAGTCATTCCAGCTACCAGAGCAGTGAACGGATGGAGTAATTGAAATGTGGCGCAATGATCTGTTTCGTCATTCCACATAAGTGGGATGGTGACTGGTAACTCTTGGCTGACATTTTCCTGACAATGTTTTCCATGTAGTAGTAGAGTTCGCTGCTGACCCGTGATTTTGTGAACACGACTTAAATGAGACCATACGTGCTGCACTGACTTGCCGCAAATAGGACACAACCGCCCCATTTCGAGTCTAAATGAGAATGAGCAAGGATTTTTGAAGCTGGAGCTATTTATGATTCCGTACAAAGCTGTTAAAAATACTATTATAGGCTCGTACAGGCTCGTAGGCTCGGCTCGGCTCGGCTCGGCTCGGCTCGGCTCGGCTCGTATAAGCTCAAAGGCTCGGCTCGTAGGCTCGGCTAGTAGGCTCGGCTCGTAGGCTCGGCTCGTATTATCTCGTATAGGTTCGTAGGCTCGGCTCTTCAAATGGTCATTTGTGATAAATAGGCAAAATCCCATATACCCAACTTTCATTTCTAAGCATCTTTAGTCGAGTAAACATGAGTCGATTGCTCCTTGATAATTTTGGTTATTTGCATCTTTTAGCCCATTGCTCCGAACGACAGAGGAAGGCTTTGCTTGCAACTTCCAGCCCCGAACAAATTCATGTAATTTGTGAAGTATGTCATAATTTGTTACAAGGAATAATCCCCATATCAAAAGGGCAAAAGGAAAGATTGAGACCGCACAAGGATGATATAAGAGAGTTAGCTCATGGATCAATACCATTTAAAGTGAAGAAAAAAATTCTGATTCAAAAAGGCGAGGGCTTGGTGGGGGAGGTCTTGCCTCCTCTAATGAGTGCTCTGAGTCTTTTACTGCTATAAAAACCCAGCCAAATCCCAAGAACTTCATTTTACTAGTAGAGGTCATCATGAAGAGAAGAAGAGTTTCAGAAGAAGAATCTACAGAATCCGAGCTGAGCGAAGATTCCTCTAGCGAGGAGGAGCAATTTTCGAAATCGGATGAGAATGAAATCAATCGAATGGCACGACAGCTCCCTAAAAGCATACCGCGACAAAAGGCACACGATTTACTTCATAGCATGGTAGCATCCAAAGATATTTTGTATTGGAATTCCCATGGAGAAATGACTCATCATCAACGTAGAATTCCACTAGCCAACATAAAAGAATTAATTGAGTATGCTTTGCTACCTTACAACCCAGAAGTGAACGTCCCAAGAGGGCTCAAGACTTTTACCAGTGGATTAGCAGAGCTTGATTTGGACAAGAATCTTATTCGCAACAAAATACTATTGGCAGATCTGATTGCCAGGCAACCCGAAGATAACTATGATACGGATGTTAGCAATAGTGAAACTGAAAGTGACAATGATGCCGAAGAATCCCAAGAGGAACATGACAGAGAAAATTCAGAATTGGAGAGTGAGGACGAAGAAGAAGATGAAGAAGAAGAAGAAGAAGAAGAAGAAGAAGAAGAAGAAGAAGAAGAAGAAGAAGAAGAAGAAGAAGAAGAAGAAGAAGAAGAAGAAAGAGAGTGTCACGCTTGTCAAGAACCCAAATCGTTTTTCAAGATATCAGTGGCACAATGCCCGAATTGTTGTTGGCACGAAGCGTATCACAGTTCTCAAAACGAATTAGTCGTGTGTGACGTTTGCACACACCCTTTTGTTGTCAGTGCCAAAAATACAAAACAAATGTTTTATCGTTGCGAAGACTGTAATTTAATGCATACACTTTCTTTAAAATCAAATACGCTAAAACCTCTTGTTATGACTCAAAATCCTGCAGTGCATAACGAATGATTCAGTTATTCTCTGACGCAGACTCTGATAGCCTCCTATGATTGTAAAAACTTTTTTATAAAGTAGAAAAAACGATTGAGAGCGATAGCCAAGTCGATACCCGACTGGCAAAATGTTTAGTTCGGAGTTTAGCTGTAGTGACTGAACTATGAAAATCAATCAAAATACTGTGTTTGTTGAGTCTTCTATTGTTTACAAACGTGGTCTTGATATCTAGTAGTTGATTCATGTGATTAACTCGGCAATTATGCAGAACACAGTCCTCTATTGTGACGGGTGTTTCTATTGAACAAATATATACTGACAATCAAAACATCATACTTGGTTAAATAATGATAAAAACTAAACTTTTCTTGTATTCACATGCATGGAGCGTTTTATGAATAAACTATATATATATTTTTTAGAAAACATGTTTGTTGTTGTTCCTTGGGCAAGTCATCTAATTTTTTGTTTTTTGATGAGTCAACTTCGTAGAACTCAATTAGGGTGAAACAAAAGCATAAACTAAGCCTTTAAGACTTTGAGATAGGAAAATGATGAATAATTAGAAACTTTTATTAGAATTAAACTTTGACGTAAACTCTAGGATGTGGTGCAATCCAGTCAACTAAGAATAAATATAACTGACCACCCCTCCCCCTACCTCACTGGAACCTCACTATAGAATACGTCACCGTTATTACGGGCCCGGAGTAGGGTCTGGGGGAGAGCACCGGTTCGCACCGGTGGCACCGTATGCAGAATTGGTACTTCATATCTACTGGGGGGGGGGGGGGGGGTGGGGGCTTCAGTCCCCCTTTGCCCCCCTGGATCAGCCCTTGTATATAGATCCAGTTTTTTAATTAAAATTATTCGATCGGGGTAATTTGGCCAGGCGAGATACCCAAGCTTCTCTTGATATTGAAATGAGTCAAGTTTCTCGCTGTCCTTCGTGGATAACATAAATATTATTGACAACGAAAAGCTGCTATATGCTTCTCTTGATATATGCCCATGCATGTCTCTACGGCTCCTCAGGAAGTCAAAGTCTATAAACTCGATCGAACAAAACGATGATTTCAATCGAAAGTTAAGAAAAGGCTTTGTTTTGGGATTCTAGTAATAGTTTTTTTGATTGAAGGAGTTTTCGAAAAGTAAATTTATTTATTTATCTGTTACTGATTTGAAAGACTTGCCAACAAGCGTGACGTGACGGCGAGTGAAAAAATATCCGTATTCAAATTAGTCAAACGTCTTAAAAATATGGAAATTTGACTTAGCTTGACACTGGAAAACTTAAAGTCAGTTCTTGAAACTTAAGGTTGATTCTTTCTCATATTCTATTTATTTATACTGTATCTTGGTCTCACAGAAGCGTTCTCACAAAATGTTTCGTATACTCGGAAAAATGAACATTTATTTTCTCCCTAAGACTCTTCGAAATTCTTAGAAAACACGTTGAAAGGTACGCATGCGCAAACTCTTTTCTCTAGTGTTAGAAAATACCAGTATTCTAGAAAGTTGAACTGAATTTTAAAACGATGAGCGAATACAGAAAACTTTTGTCCAGGATTGCACACAAAATAAACGCCGACGAGCTGGCAACGATGAAGTTCTTGTGTACAGACATCATCCCTTACACAGCTGAAATAACTCGAACGGAAAGTATTCTGAATGAGGTATTCCACTTCTTTCGTAAGCTCGAAGACGAAAGTAGCCTCGGTATCGATAACTTAGATGGGATGAAGGACATGTTAACTCACTTAAAGAAAGAGGATCTAGCATTAGAAGTAACAGCTTTTCAATTCGAGCGAGGAATATGTCTATCTTCTCTGAATGCCAAGAGAGAAAGCGAAAGAAACCAGACAACTCGAAGCGAACAAGAAGAGAATCCGGAAGGAGAACAGAGACGAGGAAGCGAAACAGAAGTTCGAGAAGAACAACAAACAGCAGTGGGAAACCAAACTAGCAGAGGTAAGTGACGATAGTTGAAAGTTAATAGTAACACTTTGCTTGACAACCACCAGATTTATACTAGCTTTACCGCGACAAACATGATCTACTGCAAACGATTGTTGGTAGCCAAACACATCTAATATGTACATAAATAACACGATGAACGGCGTTCAGTCGTGTAGAATAAAGGCTCAGCAAAATTCGCTTTCCATTTAAAGTTAGATAGGCCATAAATAGATATGAATCCCTGGATAGTTAGTTTTCGAAAATAACAATTTATTTTTGAGAAAACGGCCAGAGAAGAGGTTCGACCGGAGTCCCAAGAGACGTTTAAGAGGGTGAAAATGGCCAAACTTCGAACAGAGCGCGTGTGCAAAATAAAGCGTCTATGACAAATTTTGAACTTTCTAATTGACGTATCACTCTCTTTCGTTCATTGGTCTGGATTTCATGCTAATTGGGGAAAGGAAATAATTTCTGGCTAGGGAAAATAGGAGGCCTGTGTTTACAGTATGCTAATTAGCTAACTCAAAAAAAAGATTTGACTGTCTGCGAGATTTCTGATTGAAATCATATTATTAAGCTGCAAGCTCAGAAAGAATACATCTTTTCAGAACTGTAAAGAATAATTTGTAGAAATTAATTCTGACTGCATAGAAATCTGTTGAAGTTAGTTGTTAATTATGCATGCGAAAATCACGCTTCCCGAATCAACGCAGGACTAGGGATTTTCGTAAAGATTGCCATGAAATGTATCCTGAAAACTAAGAAATTACTGCTCGTATCATGTGTTGAAAGTTTCGTGTGGTTTGGTAAAATTAAGCTCCATTAGAAAGGTTTTGGGATTGTCGGTATATGAACAAAAAACGCGATCTTTGGTGATTGCGCGACCGAGGTTCCTCTTTACGTACAGAAGGCTGATTACTGTAAAATTCACGCTAAAAATTACGATAGGAACGTTCTTTATATTTTCAAATCTTTAGTTTAGTTTAATAAGTTTTGGTTTAAATAAAAATACCAAGTGAACTAGAAATGCGATACACTGACCATGTTTAATTCATTTGGTCAATGTTTCCTTCTTTAACTCGGGACATTTATATAGCTGAAGAAGAACAGAGACGAGGAAGCGAAACAGAAGTTCGAGAAGAACAACAAACAGCAGTGGGAAACCAAACTAGCAGAGGTAAGTGACAATAGTTGAAAGTTAATGGTAAAACTTTGCTTGACAACCACCAGATTTATACTAGCTTTACCGCGACAAACATGATCTACTGCAAACGATTGTTGGTAGCCAAACACATCTTATATGTACATAAATAACACGATGAACGGCGTTCAGTCGTGTAGAATAAAGGCTCAGCAAAATTCGCTTTCCTTTTAAAGTTAGATAGGCCATAAATAGATATGAATCCCTGGATAGTTAGTTTTCGAAAATAACAATTTATTTTTGAGAAAAAGGCCAGAGAAGAGGTTCGACCGGAGTCCCAAGAGACGTTTAAGAGGGTGAAAATGGCCAAACTTCGAACAGAGCGCGTGTGCAAAATAAAGCGTCTATGACAAATTTTGAACTTTCTAATTGACGTATCACTCTCTTTCGTTCATTGGTCTGGATTTCATGCTAATTGGGGAAAGGAAATAATTTCTGGCTAGGGAAAATAGGAGGCCTGTGTTTACAGTATGCTAATTAGCTAACTCAAAAAAAGATTTGACTGTCTGCGAGATTTCTGATTGAAATCATATTATTAAGCTGCAAGCTCAGAAAGAATACATCTTTTCAAAACTGTAAAGAATAATTTGAAGAAATTAATTCTGACTGCATAGAAATCTGTTGAAGTTAGTTGTTAATTATGCATGCAAAAATCACGCTTCCCCAATCAACGCAGGACTAGGGATTTTCGTAAAGACTGCAATGAAATTTACTCTGAGAACTAAAAAAATACTGCTCGTACCATGTGTTGAAAGTTTTGTGTGGTTTGGTAAAATTAAGCTCCATTAGAAAGGTTTTGGGATTGTCGGTATATGAACAACAAGCCTATACCGCTTCGAAAGCGATGATGTTTCGGCCCGTTATCTATTTATTGTGTGGCATTGCTGAAAAGAATTTTGGTCTTGGCAGAAGAGCGATCTCACGTTGCAAAGTGTTACGCAAATTTCGACGGAAACATTTGTTTTAAAATTCTCTTGGACGAAACACATCGTAATTAAGTTTTTTTGAGATTTTAGTGGTTCTTGCTTTGAAACATCGTAGTGTTTTGGAGAAAAACATATATGTACATATAACATAATAGATATAAACAATGACTGAGTATCGCAGAGAGCAGAGTACTTGGTGTAAAATATTTTGGCACATGAGCATTACTGTACGCGCTATGTTGAATGTAGGATACTTTTTAAACCTTCATTCTGCTCTTTGACATTTATGGTAAATGTATTTAGCTCTTATGTCATAGCTTAAAGACAATGCGAAAGTCTCAATTCAAACGAAAAGATACAAGGCTTGTCTTTGACC
Organism: Actinia equina; assembly: GCA_011057435.1. Lineage (NCBI taxonomy): Eukaryota > Metazoa > Cnidaria > Anthozoa > Actiniaria > Actiniidae > Actinia > Actinia equina. The sequence continues at coordinate 39,792 of WHPX01000386.1, read as the reverse complement.
TGTGCGCCGTCACCAATCTACTCAAAATTTACATCTTTTGGTGCTTAAAAAATTTACATATTTTGGTGCCTCAAAAATATTACCGAATCCAAGAAATAATACTTTAAATCAGAGTATTAATAAATGAAAACTGATGATTTCAGACTTCTATCTTTAAAATTGTAAAGTACGCACTGTTTGTTTGTGGGACCTAGTCTAAATAATAGCTGATACCAAAAACATGTCCTCAGATGCGCACGAAGCTACAACATATCGGAAGCTTGCTTCAGAAAATGTATATGTATATGTAAATGTTAGTTACATAGATAAACTCACAAGTTTTCTCATCTTATGCTCACAGGCAGCTGAGACTGGCAAGTTGCCTTGATTTGCCGCACAATCACAAAAGCTTTTGGATAACTTTTCAATAACTTACTTGGCGACTTGGACCTAGATACTAAATAAAATACGCATTGTCGTAGGGTTAATCAATAATATATTTTTTCCCAAAAAATGGCGTCATGCGAAAAGGTATAATAAGTCTACACAGAGAAGATTCACCGCAACTCTTTGAAATACTCCGCATGGTGAAATGTTTTACATTTTCCCATTGCTTATGATGGAAACGGCATATGATTGGATTAGGTCCAAAACTCTGACAGCTAAATGACACGCACGGAGACTATTATGGGCCGGCAAACCAAACGTAGTGACTGTTTCGGCCTGAGGGCCGAAACAAAAAACGCGATCTTTGGTGATTGCGCGACCGAGGTTCCTCTTTACGTACAGAAGGCTGATTACTTTAAAATTCACGCTAAAAATTACGATAGGAACGTTCTTTATATTTTCAAATCTTTAGTTTAGTTTAATAAGTTTTGGTTCAATAACAATACCAAGTGAACTAGAAATGCGATACACTGACCATGTTTTTCATTTGGTCAATGTTTCCTTCTTTATCTCGGGACATTTATATAGCTTCTCCATCTTATCAAACTGTTTGTGCACTAGATTTACAACTAGAAATGTTCTTAAAGTCAGTCCATGAAGCAAAGTTAAAATTAGAGCTGAATTTTGTGACCCCTTTGGCTCAGGTCCCACTTGCCTGTTTAGTGAATGATTGTGTATTTTGTTGGCAATTGAAGTCATTTACCAGTTTTTCCAAAATTTTAAAGGTAATATGTATGGCTTTTTTCGCCAAGTTTGAATTTCTGAGATGTCGAATTCGAACGACATTCAAATTCCTTGTATAGCATTCAATAATTAATGATTAAGAATGGCTTGACACTTACAATAGTGCTTACATGTTTTGACTGTGTTGTTACCCAGAAACAGTTCTCCGTTATCGTCATTGGCTATTCTCACCTCCTTAGATATTATGTTGCGATCGCACATCCTGTTCTCTCTCCCAACGGTTAACAGTCATTTCGCCCACGGACCATTTCGCCCACGCCAATTCGTCCACGCATAAAATCATCGATCATGGGTTTGCCAATTCGCCCACGTGTAGAATCACTTTAAGAAATATGTTACCATGACTTAAAAAAACAGTTCGCGATTTACCAACCATACTTGCGCTTAAGCTCAAGACTTCAAAACGCGAACTTTTTATACGGACTCGCATACGCTAACTCGCTAACACACGAAACAACTTATAAACCAATGTAAATGGCACTTTAACTAACATTTACACTGGTTTCCGGTTTATAAGTTGTTTCGTGAGTTACGGCGTATAAGAAGTTCGCGTTTTGAAGTCTTGAGCTTAAGCGTCAAGTAAGGTTGGTAAATCATGAACTATTTTTTAAGTCATGGTAACATATTTCGGTACCCATATTTCTTAAAGTGATTCTACACGTGGGCGAATTGGCAAACGCATGGTCGATAATTTTATGCGTGGGCGAATTGGCGTGGGCGAAATGGTCCGAGGGCGAAATGACTGGTTACCCTGCCACTACAAAAATATTGGCAAAAAGTAGCGCCGTTTGTTTGAAAATCTCTCGCGCTTTCGTTTCTAAACATCATGATGGTCATATATATTTAGTACATTTGGAGGTTCACTTTATTGTGTACAACCAAACTCAACAACATTTGCAATCAGTCGCTCTAAAAATAAACGACCATGTAACCATTAGGCGGCGTGATTTATGCATGTATAAACTAAAAAGGGAAACGTCTAATATATCCAGCCAAAACATATTGGACAAAACTAAGCATTGAGGGTCTGGGACGGAGTTCAAAAATAAGAGGCAAATGTCACCCAATATTTGTCCATTCCTTGACAAACTGAATTTGTTCAAACAATTTCAGGTACCATACTGATGCAGTGCGCTCCTTACGTAGCAGGAGGTGCGTGGGTATTTGGATCAGCGTACTTTCTAAATCTTCATAAGAAGGACCCTGAAGCCCTGGCGACACTGGTTACTAAAGTGGTTTTACCTACCGGTATCTTTGTCAAGTCAATTTTTGCTGGTTCCATCAACTTTTTAATACAAGCTACGGAATTAAACAGCCTTAAGGAGTTGTGGAAAAGGTAGAGATTCATTATTAATGTCAAATCTTCATTTCAAGGAGCGAAAGGGAAAGACTACTTACCCTACGCAAACATGTTTTCCATAATTAAATCCTTTCACTGACGTAAAAGACAGCTCCCATTTCAAATTTAAGACATCAAAAATGTATTTTTTTAGAGGGGATAAGAATTAACCTTGAGGTGCCCTTCCGTCTTTGGGCCCGTAATTCACTGATTGCTTTTTGAAGCAAACGAGCTTGCAATGCTAAACGAGCGAATGTGAGCTTGTAGGTTGCCCTTACAGGAGGATTATAATAGTTTCGAGACATTCAAATGATACTAAAACTCGAACAGTCTTCCCTTATATTTATCTTTCAATGTTCAGTGAACTGAATTCTTAACCTCGGCTGAGCCTTGAACTTCAGCAGCCAACGAAAACGAACAAGCGTAGATATCAGTTCGCGACATATGATAAGGAGCCACAGCCCCGTCCCTGCTAATCATTTTGTTAACACAATCGTAATAATCAACAACTGTCACTCGAAGACTCCTGGGTGCCTTTGCGCAACTTTTCCGATTTGTCGAGGAGAAAAAAGAAAACGAAAAAATAAACAAAAGCATTTTTAGAATGGGCTGCCACATTGCGACCAAATAGTTAGTAAACCTTAAATGTAGTGTGTGTATAAGAAGCTTCAAGACAATCTCTTTAGCTTTTATCAATGATTTTCGTAGATACCAAAGTGGTCGACTAAAGGAAGACCTCCAGAAAGTGATGGTGACAGAAGAACTAAAGAACCTTGCCAATGGTGAGCCAATCGATCTGGTGGTGACGATGAGTGAAGAAGAATACAGGAATGCTTGTCTTGATCTGATGGTTGCACATACAAAAGGTAAAGGATCCGACCAGGGGATATACAGAAAGGGATCCAAGGCTATATCATACTACATTTCATGCCATGTAAATATGTACCAACAAAGAGAACGAGAACGAGAACGAGAACGAGAACGAGAACGAGAACGAGAACGAGAACGAGAACGAGAACGAGAACGAGAACGAGAACGAGAATAATAATAATAATAATAACAATGATGACAATAATAATGATGATGATAAAAATAATAATAATAAGGGGGAGCCATGTTGTATGAACTCTCGCCTAGTGTAGCATGAGACTTTATGTAGGAATATTTAAACGTTATTCATTAACAGATCATAGAGGCCGTATAGCCTGGCGCTTTGTTGGTCTTTAGTTACTTCACTGTAGTTTCGACTTCGCTTCTTGTTGGGTAACTAAGCATCAAAAGTTATGTTTATGTCATCCTTTTCTCGTGGGTCTCGTGTATTTAAAAGATCTCTAAAGTGCTCAGCCCACCTTTCCAGTCTACCCTTCTCGTCATCTATGATACTACCATGTTTGTCCTTTACAAGTGGTATGCTTCTTCCCGTGTGAGGATGTTGACCTTTTTAAATACTTCTCTCTGGTATTTCTTTAGGGCAGCTTCTTCAAGCTCTGCTGCTAGTCGATCCGCCCACCTTTTCCAGTCATTCTGCACTATTCTTCCCCCTCTTGTCTGCCTCCCTCACTCTTCCTTCCACTCTGCAGATCCTAATCTATCTCTCATTGTCTTGGCTATCTATCGCTTATCGATTAATTCTTCTGTTTCTGCACAGATCCATTTCTTATGTTCTTTAAGCTTGAAACTTCGGCAGCATTATAGACTTCCTTCTTAAACTTTACCACTCATACTACGGGTCAGGATCCGATGAGGGATCTGACAGGGCATGAAAACGGTTAGATATCTTCACTTTGATAATCTTGCGCGAACTGTGGTAGTAACAAGGGCTCATTCTTCAGTTTAGGCTTCTGTTTTCTTCTGTGCAGCGCTAGCTTCAGTTGGACCTTAGCTAACAAGAGATCATAGTCACTGCCTGTATCTGCACCTCTATATACTCGCACATCTAGCAAACTTCTTCCTCCATTTACCATTGATCATTACATGGTGTATCTGGTTTCGTGTGTTTCCATCCAGGGATACCCAAGTACGTTATTTTGTGAATATTATTATGTTGAAAAAGTGTCCCACCCGTAAGCATTCCATTTTCTGCACAAAACTCGGTCAACCTAGGGTTAGTTTTTTTAAGAGGTCTTGACACGCCATTAGCGTTCGGCTTTACGTCTCGCCCAAATTAATGCAAGCTTTTTTTTTACTTTGATATTAATATATTTGTATTTTTTCTTTAATTGTAGCGCAAACCCTGTGGAAAGGGGTGATTCCATCTAAACATTCCCGACAAGCCTCTCGCTCCTTACCGGATCTGACGTCACTTGATACCAATCACGATTGGTCACGTGGTTTGCTCTTCGAACAACTGTCTGACGATATAAAGAGAATAAGACAAAATGAAAGAAAGGATGAGAAAATCCAAAAAATCCTCTCAACGTCTGTAGAGAATGTTTCGCTTCTTGTACAACAAATCAAGTCAATTGAATCTGAAATCAAAGAGTTAGAAGCTTCTATAGGCAAATCGTTTCCCAAGAAGCACGAATATAGTTTTTCTGGCCGGTTTGCATTTGAAGAATTACGGGAAGAATACTATCATCGTATGCTTGAAAATCCTTCTCTTAATGATTTTGTAGTTCTGCTCGAGAAAGTGAACGAAGTTTTGGAGAATGGGCGATTTTTATTACAACCTGAAGAAGCCGTTAAACGTCTGGGCTCGTTTGTATGGCGATTAAAACGTAAAAGACATGACAGTTCTTGGTATACTGAACCCCATCACTATTTGTCTCGCCGATCCACCTTTTACGAAGGTCAATCCACACGTTTTTTAGTAATTAATCTCGCTTTCAAACTGAAAGATTTGGCAGCACTGTTGGTTAAAATGTTCAAACTGGACCCAAAACTATTAATAGGTAAGACGACAATCGATCAATGCGGTATATTTTAATCATACTCAAGTCTTGGTGTTAGCAATCAGGGCAACTTTCTGCGCTTGAATTGAAAACGGACATTTCTGCTGAACTGACTATAAATTATAAATCGTCTAACTTTTTTTAATATTGATGTATCCCTTGGAAGTCTCGCTCAATAGACCTTTCTACTGAAACGGCGGCCACCTTGAATGATGGGAAATCTATAAAGCATAAAGTGACTGGGTTACTTTTTTCAAATAATTTATTCTTGGTGTTTCACATTTCATTTCCTCTACCAGCAAGTTTATTGCTTTTAGCATGTGCTTCTCATTTGAAAAGGGTAAAGAATTTATATAAAAAGACATCCTTGCAGCTGTGCTGTCTATATATGTTCCAATAGCTGTCCCCTTGACATCCCATAATGTCTTGATTAAAACAGAATTCACGATGGCCGCCCTATCGTTAAAATGGTCTATTGACACCCAAACCCGGTGTATGTAATATCGCTGTTATATAATGACCGACAGCACTCATGATAAGATTGCTTTTCTTAGTATACCTATCGAGAAATCTAGAATCTGTTTTTATTTTTAAGAAGTGGTCACTGCTTAGCGGTCGTATATCCAGTGCTGGATGTATGAGGGAGTATGTTAAGGAAAGCTAGGTTCCAGGCCTTGGCATTAATCATTTCTTTATTTTTCTTAATCGTAGTCAGCCAATTCAAGATCGAGGACAAATCGAGTGATGATGATGATGATGATGATGATGACCCGATCACGAGTATCAAAGTGAGTATGGAAATCATATCTTATTCTGTAAACACCCCTGTGTTTGATGACTAAAGACTTATCTGCAAAGCCTCCCAATAGTCCCTTATCTCTTTCAGTAAATACCTCTGTGCTTAAGACTAAAGTCTCATCTGCACAGCCTCTCAATAGTCCCTTATCTCTTTCAGTAAATACCTCTGTGCTTAAGACTAAAGACTCATCTGCACAGCCTCCCAATAGTCCCTTATCTCTTTCAGTAAATACCTCTGTGCTTAAGACTAAAGTCTCATCTGCACAGCCTCTCAATAGTCCCTTATCTCTTTCAGTAAATATCTCTGTGCTTAAGACTAAAGACTCATCTGCACAGCCTCCCAATAGTCCCTTATCTCTTTCAGTAAATACCTCTGTGCTTAAGACTAAAGTCTCATCTGCACAGCCTCTCAATAGTCCCTTATCTCTTTCAGTAAATACCTCTGTGCTTAAGACTAAAGTCTCATCTGCACAGCCTCTCAATAGTCCCTTATCTCTTTCAGTAAATATCTCTGTGCTTAAGACTAAAGACTCATCTGCACAGCCTCCCAATAGTCCCTTATCTCTTTCAGTAAATACCTCTGTGCTTAAGACTAAAGTCTCATCTGCACAGCCTCTCAATAGTCCCTTATCTCTTTCAGTAAATACCTCTGTGCTTAAGACTAAAGTCTCATCTGCACAGCCTCTCAATAGTCCCTTATCTCTTTCAGTAAATATCTCTGTGCTTAAGACTAAAGACTCATCTGCACAGCCTCCCAATAGTCCCTTATCTATTTCAGTAAATATCTCTGTGCTTAAGACTAAAGACTCATCTGCACAGCCTCCCAATAGTCCCTTATCTATTTCAGTAAATATCTCTGTGCTTAAGACTAAAGACTCATCTGCACAGCCTCCCAATAGTCCCTTATCTCTTTCAGTAAATATCTCTGTGCTTAAGACTAAAGACTCATCTGCACAGCCTCCCAATAGTCCCTTATCTCTTTCAGTAAATATCTCTGTGCTTAAGACTAAAGACTCATCTGCACAGCCTCCCAATAGTCCCTTATCTCTTTCAGTAAATATCTCTGTGCTTAAGACTAAAGACTCATCTGCACAGCCTCCCAATAGTCCCTTATCTCTTTCAGTAAATATAAACAAATAAGTCTGGTCCTCAAAAACAGCGGTATGCATATAATGCGAAACTGGACAGGTGTATTTAAATGCCTGCGGACAACTATTTGCATTGAAATGCACATGACATTTATCAAATCGAAATATAGCGACCATTTTAAATAACTATTGTTCTGGACTGACTAGCGACTGACTAGCCTCGTACATGTGAAAACGCTTTTATGTTTCCACGTGACAGTAAAACCAATAGTTATTCAAATTGATCGCCATATTTCGATTCGGTCGGAGAAATACTGTAGACTAATACTAGTGTAAACATAAAACATGATGAGGTTTTATACCTACACTTCCAGAATCCTTTTCGGTAGCTTTATTTTGTTATGCTAATTTACACTATTGTCTTGGTATTCTCAAACGGGAGTCTTTTAAAACATTTGAATATGAAAAGGATTGTGTTAGCTTAGGTATGAAAATCATTAGGGTTGAGGTATATCGATTGCGCGACAATGTATTATTCTCTGTATAAGGTTGGTTTATTATATTTTCATTTATAGGCCAAATGCAAAACTCGCACCGATGTGAGACTTAAGTTGTGAACAAAGAGATCTGGCGTGATTCAAAAGTCATGAATCACGCCAGATCCCTTCGTTCACAACTTAAGTCTCACATCGGTGCGAGATTTGCATTTGGTCTATAGTTTATTTTATATTCGTATACCCCCAACAAACCTTACACTGGATTGATTTGTTTGTATGGTTTTTGGAAGTAAAAAAAAAAACCAGTCAGCAAGAAAATAAACAAAGAATAAATAATCTCCAAAAATAAAATAAAATACAACAAATAGAATGCTATCCTTTGCCGTTACAGTCCGCGATACCATCTATTTTAAAGAAGAAGTATATCGAACCTACAAAGGCCACATCTGGAAAGAGGAAAGGTGAATTAGACATTGGACAGGGAATGGATGAATTGGTACAATGATATTGACGACTTTTGAAAACTCCTTAAAAGTCAACCACACTGTGCGGGATTTCTCAATAATATCGTATCAAAAACCACTGCCATAGTTGAGTACGCAAATCTTTTTTATTCTTGCACTATTGAATCTGGTACTAATGATCTGGTCAACTAAAATAAGGATGATCTATAGTTAGCCTATTGCTCTGTTTACAGTTGTTGTTACTTATGGGAAAATGATTCACAAGGTGAAATACACAACAAAGGAATCAATTGTGCTACAGATTAAAAGAAATACAATAAGGTTGAGGACTTACCAACGTTGGCGGGTCAGTTAAAAAACAATTACATAAAGATATTAATCCCGAAAGTTTGTCTTACTTCAAACGAGTGTTACACTATACTGAATTAAAGGTAGGACGCTAAGAGATTAAGTTAATCTCTTGTCAATCAAATAATTGCTAAATACGCTGATTACTATGGAAACAGCTACACACACCCTAAATCCATTGTTTGATGTAGGTTCTTAAATTCTTCGGAAAACCCAGATTCGTAAAGCCGGGGGCGGAATTAATATCAACAGGGGAGAAAGGGGTTGAATTATAAACCCGGGATAGGTTTTTAATTACACGGATATATTGTAAACACTCTATTTCCAAAAGAACAAAGCAACAGTAATCTACCTCTCTGAATTCAATATATAGAGGATATTACATGGGCTCGCGGAGATACGAATTTTATCTTCAAGTGTTGAAAAGATCTCTCACGAGTGAGCGCAGCGAACGAGTGAGAGATTTTCAACACGAGAAGATAAAATTCGTATCTCCAAGCGGCCATGTGTAATATTCTGTTTATTACATAATTATCAATGAAGTATGTTTTGGCTTTTTCGGGCAATTCTTTCCGTGTATTTTTGAATAGCCATCGCAATGGTGTTATTTTCACACGTGAAAAAATAACATGTTATTTTCACGTGTGAAGATATCAATTTTTCGAAATAGAGAAAAATAGATATTTCATTGGTAATTATATAATAAAATTTAGTATTTCGTGTTTTGCATCGAAACAATGGAATTTAGGGCTTAGTTGATATTTTAAACCAGTTCAAACGCACGGGCTCGGTTTTGCATTAGAATTCAAGACCTCGGGCCTGCTGCCCTTGGTCTTGAATTTAATGCAAAATCTCGCCCTAGCGTTTGAATCTTTATATAATATTTTGAATTTAGGGGCTTGGCCTCACTTTGGAGTTTGGAATTAGCGTCACTCAATTTCCTCCTGGAAATTATGGTATAGCCACAGGTAGCCCAAGCTTGGTTTCTGTGGTGTCATGTTATAAGGAAATGTATGGTGATTCACTGGTGTGGAAAAATCCTTAAGTGCTACTACGACGAAAATCGCTCAAACTTGGATTCAGCTGAAACTTCCTAAAAATACTTTTTAAAGGTCCAATAATCACTGTATGAAGTGTTTTCTCGATATTCAGTACGAAAGTATGATATTTTTACGATCATTTTTTGGAGTCTGTGACGTCATACACTCAACATCAAACATTGCTACATATATTTCTTTGTATATAAATCCTTAATTTATTTTATTCCTATGAAGCCCAAAGAGTGGCTAATGTGCTTATTTCACATTACTTGTGACTATAATTTATATTTTGGGGTGTTTGGGTATTTCTTTCTCCCTTTACTACTGATATTTTGATCATAAACTACAAAGAAATGTATAGAGCGATGTTCGATGTTGAGTGTAGGAATTTTTAGCTGAATCCAAGTTTGAGCGATTTTCGTCGTAGTAGCACTTTAAAACGGGCTAAATTCAAAAAATAACCCCACAGAGCGAATAAAGTGCTATTTCTCAATGATCAGGTAAGATTTCGAGGCTTTATTTCACGTTTTGATGATTTTATTGAAATTTTTGATGAATCCCCATACATTTCCTTATAACATGACACCACAGAAAACCAAGCTTGAACTACCTTTGGTAAAGCCGTGATCTAGCGCGAGCTAATCACTTTACTTTATAGACTTTTAGAATTTAATCAATAGACCAGTTTCGAATTCCAAATTACCGCTGTGTTCCTTGATTACAGACTCATTTACACAGGGTTAGCCTCGTATCAATGTTTAAATATTCACAAATACCAACGGTAAAGTATAGAATGCACAACTTCAACAATACAAACACTTTGAAACTCGACGGACCTTGACTGGAACACGTGAATATTCTACACAAACTCGAGGCTAACCCTGTGCAAATGAGTCTGTAATCACGAAACACAGCGGTAATTTGGAATTCGAAACTGGTCTATTAACACATATTATACATAATTAAATATAGAGAAGAAAGGTAATAATAGAATAAGTTGATAGTATATGATAAGTAAATTGATAGTTCACTTGCTTCACGGTATCATTAACTACAAATACCAGAATCCCTTGCACACTTTCTTTGTCTTACTATTCTCATGAGGAAATACAAATTTGAATAAGAAAGAAAATTTGCAAAACATTTTGGTAGTGGGAGTCAATGATGCCACCATGCAAACTCCTATTATAGCAAAGTTACAAGAGTCTGCTGTGGCTGTAGTACTTTCGAGTCAACAGCCACACGTAGCTAGCCAATGAGTGCGCTGTTATAAAACATTTATTATGATCTGTGAAAAACTTACAGTACGGAAAAACTGTAACGTGACAGTGACGATGCCGTGTTCGAGCATTCTGATTGGTTGAGCAACAATCTCGCGCACTGTGTAATTGGCTAAATACCATGTTATATAAAAATATCAATATTCAATATTCTAGCTTTCTGGCAGCACCTAATCATGTAACCAGTTATTATACCAGGCAATTGACTGGACATGGGTTTAAGAATGATTTAACAATATTTATAATAATTAAGTACAGAATGTGCAATCCTCGTTCTCACGTCACATAGCTTATAGAACATTTACATGTTAGCTATAAGCACCATCTTGGTTGATGATAACAAAGCATTCCTCATCAGCTTCTCTTGTTAGATCAACCAACATGGCGGTTGTTTCATTGTTATTTATATTTCAAGGATTTTTGAGCCACATGGTTGCACACACTGTATACTAATAGATTTTGACTTTTTTTTGATTTTTGATTTAACACTTTAGTCTTACATAGGGTAGGATGGAATTTATAAGAATGTCGATCCGCGCCGTTAAATATTGTTATCGGTTGTTGCAAAGCCAATGTTCATCGTATCACCAGCTGTCGCGTAATTTATTAACTTTATTATATGAACTGCACCTCCTGGATTCTGATTGGACGAAACGTTGGCCTTATTTTGCACATCCTGGCCCACGAACTGTATTTTTTGTATCCGGACCGGTGTCCCGGATGTTTATAGAATTCTTTACGCACGTGTTCGTTTGACATTCGTCATTGAACCGATAACTGAAGGAAAAGAAAAAAAAAAATCGTTTTTGAAAATAAACTATATAGAATTGTTGAGTTTCAATACCTTATAAAAATCCTTAAATGTCATGAATTATCTGCTCCAAATGGTAGTCAAACACTGACCACTATGTGCTTCCAACCAGAAAGAATTCTATTGAAAACTTGTGATTCAGCTGATGACTGACCTTCTGCAAGAGACAGGAATAACGTCAAGGAAACCCTTCAATTGCTGGGTTTCACTTGACGTCATTTCCTGTCTAGAGGGGAATGTTTATAAGCCGAATCACAAGTTTTCAATACAATTCTGGCTGACAGCACATAGTGGTCAGTGTTTGACCACCATTTGGAGCAGACAACGAGATTCAAGGACTTTATCAGCTGATTGAAATACAGCAATAGGCCTAGGATTATTTTGACTGCAATATGCACACTGACATGCTGATGCGTTATAAATTTTAGTATGTAACTCCGAGTACGACCACAGATGCAGAGCTGGTCAAATTAAAGTGTACGTTGAGTCCCATTATTGGCTGATATGGACTAGACATGCCATCTATAGTCTAACTATTGCAGCCGAATAGTCCCTACAGAACCTCTTCATTAGAAACCTCGTCTATCAGGGACGTAGCAGTTGGGGACCCCATTATTATCATCATAACTTGTGACGTTAGGAAGTGTCTTAGGCCGTCACACTATTCCCAACCCCTCCCCCTACCAATGTAATTACGCTTCTACATCCCTGTTAGGCTTGGTTGACGCATGCTACCTTTATGTCCTATTTGTAGTACAATTATTACATTGCAGTTTGTAAAATATCTTTTTAAAAAATTAATAAGATTCACATCGATCAATGGCTAGCTACCATGTTTGTATAAATTACAATTCGAAAACTACGAATATGACAATATTCTAGCCCTTGTAGCAGCACCTAATCGAGTAACCAGTTATTGGTTTAAGAATAATTTAACAACACTTATAATAATCAGGTACAAAATGTGCAATTCTAGTTTTCACGTCACATAACTGATATAGACTCTTCCACAGTCTCTCGCTCTTCCGTTCCGTCTCCACGCTTAGAGACTGTAACGGTACAATGACTGAAAGGACTTATGGGTCCCGAAAACTTGGACCCAGCGTGCTTTGGCAACCAAAATGCACAGTCTCTCTCGTTTCAATATTTTCAAGATGAAGGCACATCAAACTAAATTCACATGTGAGTTGAATCGATCAGCAACACACAGTAAAACTATACAGAATTTATTTGTTAACACTTTCTCAGAAAGAAGTTAATTTAAAAGAAATGACACTGGAGTTTTACTCATAGGAAAAACAGCAAGCGTACATTTTTTGCATTCATTTCAGGCAAAAACTATCAAGCACCAGACAAATAAATAATTCTATTTTAAGATTTTCACTTTATATGTTTTATCGATGGTAATAAATATTCTTCGGAGTAATTGTCTTGGCGTCATTTTTAATTTGTCACTCCTAAAGAGGGTAAAACCGCGTTACAACCCAAAGAACGTCGGTGACGTAGGAGCCTTGTGGATAACCGTTCTACTGCAAAACGAACCAAGTTAAAGTGCAAGTTTCTTGAGGATCTTGGAAGCTTCTTTCTGATTGGTCTTTGTAAGTAGCTGTCTATGCAACGTGGCCTTCTGATTGGCTGGTAAACTTTTACTTTTTCTGAGTACGGACTGCCTAGACATATCTACCATCAAAACAAACAAATGCGCGAGAATACTGAAAGAGAGCATGCACCGGTACTGGATCTGCGCTCACCGAGATATTTCACTTCTGCCGAATGGATCTTTAAAGAAGCACTTCACAGCTTTGCGGAAACGCCTTGTTCGAATAGCATAGATGAACGGATTAAGTAGACCAGGAATAAACAGACAAGAGTAGGCTGCAAAATCAATCCACGAGGCCTCCGTAGAAGACGAATGAATAACGCCCATTTTCGCCAAGATGATTAACACAGTAAAGGGGATGTAACACAGAAAGAATGCTACCACTATTAAACTGATTGTTTTAATGGCTCTCATCTCGTTTAGTTTGCCTGTTTGGTCAAAGGTTGACTGGTTCATGCTCATTTCCTTGGCACTGATCTATTTGTCAAGAGAAAAATAGGTTTGTTAATCACTTGTTATATTTGCGCACTAAGCTCGTAGAACGAGGACGATTTAAGTACGCTGCTCTATTATTGTAGAAGATATTCTTTCCTTTCATTGATCTCAATATATTTAGGAACTTCATGAAACTCACACTCACATATATACATCTATTTCTTTACTCTTGATTAAATGAAGTTTCATTATCTCTTGTATCGTTGTTATGCCATAAGATAGAAATTCTCAAATGTGTGACGCGCTGTTGTGATGTTGAAATGTGTCGATGTGTAGTGTTTCGATGCGGCTCACGAATGTGTCCCTATCCAATCCAAAAGAAGAAACTTAATAACAGTATCCAATATTCCTCTTGAAAACTAAAGTTCACGTGCTATGTTATCTATCTCATTCCTACCCCAATAGCAGCGGTGGCGTAGGGGTGTGAGCGCTCGCCTCTCATCAATGCGACCCGAGTTCGAGTCCCGCCGGGTTTGGCGTTGTATGTGAGTAGAGTTGTTTGTTGGTTCTCCACTTTACTTCGAGGGTTTTTCACTGGGTTCTCCGGCTTTCCTCCCTCCGCAAAAATCAACTCCTAAATTCCAATTCGATTACGCAATGAGGGCCAAAGGTTTGTTAGCTACTGGGTATTAAATGCTACGTTATAGTGCCCAGTGTCTCTTGGGCAAATATCTGAGCGTGGTGACCTGTCGCGTACAGTTACCATTTTATCTAAACGCTTCTGAGTCAGTTTCTTTTAAAGGTTGCTTTTACGAAAGGATATATGGAACACAAATGGGATTGCCCAAATAAACCGATGGCGGCGCCAAAGAAAATGGGCCGAAAGCATGCCGTATTGCAAGAAATAGGAAGAGTATTTTTAATAGAGACTCTGGTAGCAATCTACCAAACAAAATAGTCCCCTTTACAGTTTCCTGCGCCATCTTGAAAGGTAGCCGTGCTTTTAATTGCGTCGAAGCGAGACGAACAGTGAGATTGCAATGATAGAGACATGTGACTCGAGTTATTAAAAAAAATAGTTTCTATCATTGCAAACTCACTTCGTTGCAAAGGCACGGCTACCTTCAAAGATGGCGAAGGGACATGTAAAAGTGACTATACTATCGCCTTGATCAGTCATCAAACAACCGGTGCCGAAATGAAAGCCATCTAACGCCAGCCTTCTAACAGAGTCAACAATCCCCGACCAACTCTAGAAGATCTAGATTAGCCGAGGAAAAATGTATCCTGTACATGATCATGAAAATGATCAAAAATCCAGTGCTGCCCATACATTCCCTTATAAACGTTGTTTGCAGAACAAGGAAGGACTTCTACTACAAAATCTTGAATTTCTCTACCTGTAGAATTACTAGAGCCATAAATTAAAAAGTTTATTCAACTTTTATCATCTAGCATCTTATTCAGATAGCTAGATTGCTGATAACCAGAGAAACCAAAGAGGATAAAGCCGTTGTTTGATAAACATTTGATTTTATAAACGTTGTTTGCAGAACAAGGAAGGACTTCTACTACAAAATCTTGAATTTCTCTACCTGTAGAATTACTAGAGCCATAAATTAAAAAGTTTATTCAACTTTTATCATCTAGCATCTTATTCAGATAGCTAGATTGCTGATAACCAGAAAAACCAAAGAGGATAAAGCCGTTGTTTGAAGTAATTGCTAGCCTCTTGTCTGCCATCTTTCTATTTCGATTGAGTACACAGAGACTAGTAAGGATGTCGTTGAAAAATGAACTTATGACTTTCGCACCGAAAATTCTCTTGTCCAAAATCGATGCACTATCAAATACGGTGAAGAAAATCGTGTTTTTAAGTTAATAACGTAAAGCGGAAAAAATGATCAAAAATCCAGTACTGCCCATACATTCCCTTATAAACGCTGTTTGCAGAACAAGGAAGGACTTCTTCTACAAAATCTTGAATTTCTCTACCTGTAGAATTACTAGAGCCATAAATTAAAAAGTTTATTCAACTTTTATCATCTAGCATCTTATTCAGATAGCTAGATTGCTGATAACCAGAGAAACCAAAGAGGACAAAGCCGTTGTTTGAAGTAATTGCTAGCCTCTTGTCTGCCATCTTTCTTGTTCGATTGAGTACACAGAGACTAGCAAGGGGGTCATTGAAAAATGAATTTTTGACTTCCGCACCGAATTTTCACTTGTCCAAAATCGATGCACTATCGAATACGGTAAAGAAAAACGTGTTTTTAAGTGAATAACATAAAGCGGTAAAAATGATCAAAAATCCAGTACTGCCCATACATTCCCTTATAAACGTTGTTTGCAGAACAAGGAAGGACTTCTACTACAAAATCTTGAATTTCTCTACCTGTAGAATTACTAGAGCCATAAATTAAAAAGTTTATTCAACTTTTATCATCTAGCATCTTATTCAGATAGCTAGATTGCTGATAACCAGAGAAACCAAAGAGGATAAAGCCGTTGTTTGATGTACTTGCTAGCCTCTTGTCTGCCATCTTTCTTGTTCGATTGAGTACACAGAGACTAGCAAGGGGGTCGTTGAAAAATGAACTTATGACTTCCGCACCGAAAATTCTCTTGTCCAAAATTGATGCACTATCAAATACGGTAAAGAAAAACGTGTTTTTAAGTGAATAACGTAAAGCGGAAAAAATGATCAAAAATCCAGTACTGCCCATACATTCCCTTATAAACGCTGTTTGCAGAACAAGGAAGGACTTCTACTACAAAATCTTGAATTTCTCTACCTGTAGAATTACTAGTGCCATAAATTAAAAAGTTTATTCAACTTTTATCATCTAGCATCTTATTCAGATAGCTAGATTGCTGATAACCAGAGAAACCAAAGAGGACAAAGCCGTTGTTTGAAGTAATTGCTAGCCTCTTGTCTGCCATCTTTCTTGTTCGATTGAGTACACAGAGACTAGCAAGGGGGTCATTGAAAAATGAATTTTTGACTTCCGCACCGAATTTCCACTTGTCCAAAATCGATGCACTATCGAATACGGTAAAGAAAAACGTGTTTTTAAGTGAATAACATAAAGCGGAAAAAATGATCAAAAATCCAGTACTGCCCATACATTCCCTTATAAACGTTGTTTGCAGAACAAGGAAGGACTTCTACTACAAAATCTTCAATTTCTCTACCTGTAGAATTACTAGAGCCATAAATTAAAAAGTTTATTCAACTTTTATCATCTAGCATCTTATTCAGATAGCTAGATTGCTGATAACCAGAGAAACCAAAGAGGATAAAGCCGTTGTTTGATGCACTTGCTAGCCTCTTGTCTGCCATCTTTCTTGTTCGATTGAGTACACAGAGACTAGCAAGGGGGTCGTTGAAAAATGAACTTATGACTTTCGCACCGAATTTTCACTTGTCCAAAATTGATGCACTATCAAATACGGTAAAGAAAAACGTGTTTTTAAGTGAATAACGCAAAGCGGAAAAAATGATCAAAAATGCAGTACTGCCCATACATTCCCTTATTAACGTTGTTTGCAGAACAAGGAAGGACTTCTACTACAAAATCTTGAATTTCTCTACCTGTAGAATTACTAGAGCCATAAATTAAAAAGTTTATTCAACTTTCATCATCTAGCATCTTATTCAGATAGCTAGATTGCTGATAACCAGAGAAACCAAAGAGGACAAAGCCGTTGTTTGATGTACTTGCTAGCCTGTTGTCTGCCATCCTTCTTGTTCGATTGAGTACACAGAGACTAGCAAGGGGGTCGTTGAAAAATGAACTTATGACTTTCGCACCGAAAATTCTCTTGTCCAAAATCAATGCACTATCGAATACTGTAAAGAAAAACGTGTTTTTAAGTGAATAACGTAAAGCGGAAAAAATGATCAAAAATCCAGTACTGCCCATACATTCCCTTATAAACGTTGTTTGCAGAACAAGGAAGGACTTCTACTACAAAATCTTGAATTTCTCTACCTGTAGAATTACTAGAGCCATAAATTAAAAAGTTTATTCAACTTTTATCATCTAGCATCTT
Source organism: Actinia equina (assembly GCA_011057435.1). Lineage (NCBI taxonomy): Eukaryota > Metazoa > Cnidaria > Anthozoa > Actiniaria > Actiniidae > Actinia > Actinia equina. The sequence continues at coordinate 21,975 of WHPX01000386.1, read as the reverse complement.
ATTCAGATAGCTAGATTGCTGATAACCAGAGAAACCAAAGAGGATAAAGCCGTTGTTTGAAGTAATTGCTAGCCTCTTGTCTGCCATCTTTCTTGTTCGATTGAGTACACAGAGACTAGTAAGGATGTCGTTGAAAAATGAACTTATGACTTTCGCACCGAAAATTCTCTTGTCCAAAATCGATGCACTATCAAATACGGTGAAGAAAATCGTGTTTTTAAGTTAATAACGTAAAGCGGAAAAAATGATCAAAAATCCAGTACTGCCCATACATTCCCTTATAAACGCTGTTTGCAGAACAAGGAAGGACTTCTTCTACAAAATCTTGAATTTCTCTACCTGTAGAATTACTAGAGCCATAAATTAAAAAGTTTATTCAACTTTCATCATCTAGCATCTTATTCAGATAGCTAGATTGCTGATAACCAGAGAAACCAAAGAGGACAAAGCCGTTGTTTGAAGTAATTGCTAGCCTCTTGTCTGCCATCTTTCTTGTTCGATTGAGTACACAGAGACTAGCAAGGGGGTCATTGAAAAATGAATTTTTGACTTCCGCACCGAATTTTCACTTGTCCAAAATCGATGCACTATCGAATACGGTAAAGAAAAACGTGTTTTTAAGTGAATAACATAAAGCGGAAAAAATGATCAAAAATCCAGTACTGCCCATACATTCCCTTATAAACGTTGTTTGCAGAACAAGGAAGGACTTCTACTACAAAATCTTGAATTTCTCTACCTGTAGAATTACTAGAGCCATAAATTAAAAAGTTTATTCAACTTTTATCATCTAGCATCTTATTCAGATAGCTAGATTGCTGATAACCAGAGAAACCAAAGAGGACAAAGCCGTTGTTTGATGTACTTGCTAGCCTCTTGTCTGCCATCCTTCTTGTTCGATTGAGTACACAGAGACTAGCAAGGGGGTCGTTGAAAAATGAACTTATGACTTTCGCACCGAAAATTCTCTTGTCCAAAATCAATGCACTATCGAATACTGTAAAGAAAAACGTGTTTTTAAGTGAATAACGTAAAGCGGAAAAAATGATCAAAAATGCAGTACTGCCCATACATTCCCTTATAAACGTTGTTTGCAGAACAAGGAAGGACTTCTACTACAAAATCTTGAATTTCTCTACCTGTAGAATTACTAGAGCCATAAATTAAAAAGTTTATTTAACTTTCATCATCTAGCATCTTATTCAGATAGCTAGATTGCTGATAACCAGAGAAACCAAAGAGGACAAAGCCGTTGTTTGATGTACTTGCTAGCCTCTTGTTTGCCATCCTTCTTGTTCGATTGAGTACACAGAGACTAGCAAGGGGGTCGTTGAAAAATGAACTTATGACTTTCGCACCGAAAATTCTCTTGTCCAAAATCAATGCACTATCGAATACTGTAAAGAAAAACGTGTTTTTAAGTGAATAACGTAAAGCGGAAAAAATGATCAAAAATCCAGTACTGCCCATACATTCCCTTATAAACGTTGTTTGCAGAACAAGGAAGGACTTCTACTACAAAATCTTGAATTTCTCTACCTGTAGAATTACTAGAGCCATAAATTAAAAAGTTTATTCAACTTTCATCATCTAGCATCTTATTCAGATAGCTAGATTGCTGATAACCAGAGAAACCAAAGAGGACAAAGCCGTTGTTTGATATACTTGCTAGCCTCTTGTCTGCCATCCTTCTTGTTCGATTGAGTACACAGAGACTAGCAAGGGGGTCGTTGAAAAATGAACTTATGACTTTCGCACCGAAAATTCTCTTGTCCACAATCGATGCACTATCAAATACGGTAAAGAAAAACGAGTTTTTAAGTGAATAACGTAAAGCGGAGAAATTGATCAAAAATCCAGTACTGCCCATACATTCCCTTATAAACGTTGTTTGCAGAACAAGGAAGGACTTCTACTACAAAATCTTGAATTTCTCTACCTGTAGAATTACTAGAGCCATAAATTAAAAAGTTTATTAAACTTTCATCCGTTTATTCCCCCTTGAATTGCAGGGATCTCCTGGCACTAGGAAGACAGCCCTAAAATTTCAATAGCAGAGTTCAAAAAGTTAACAATTGTCTTGGCACTCCCAGTCTTATGTACTTTTTCTAGATTGTAAATTATTTCATTATAACACCCCTTCTCATTGTATTATTAAAGTAAACATCAATAGATATCAATAATCGGTCCAATAATCGGTCTTACTTGTTCTCTTTTTCACAAAATAGAGCTTGGTATCCCTGTGGTTACATCCGATCCCCTACACATAATGACCCTTCAATACCTTCCATATAATGGACCTTGCATACCGACATACGATCCAAAATGGCGGATGCAGAAAGCAAGAAATTCCGTTCAAAACGAATTCGTCTTTCTCCTGAGAGAGAAATCGAAGGTCTTAGCCCCCCTAAAGCTTCAAAAAGTGATAAAGAAGGAGCAATAGTCGACGAAGAGCAAATTTTGTCTAATTTTAGCGTCTTTCAAGAAACTGGTTGTTCGTCACGTGAACATGATGGCGGCAATAACGAATTTTCAAAGCACGAACAATTCGACGGGGATGACTTCCCGAGCTGTTTTAGCGTAGAAGATGACATTGATAATATCGAAGAACGTCATTACCAGCCTATAGCAGGTAAACTTCAAACTTAACCTTGTTTAACGAGAGTAATTGGAATATTTTCAACTCGCTGTCGGCAGCCATGTTTGTTTTTGTTTTGTTAACGAAATGTCATTTTACGAAATCCTGTTTTGAGCCAATAACGCAATGAACAAAGAATAAATGTGAAGTATTAGTTATTAGGATATTTGGGAATGTGAAATTGCCTTTCAGTTATAAATTTTAAAGATTTTAGGGCAGTTTTATAAAAGTACTTACATATCTTAGGAAAAATGGAGGGGAGGGGAGGTGATTATGAACGAAAATCGTTTTAGTACTTATCAAAATACACCCAGTAATTTTGTTTATTAGGTTTGAAGTTTCCAACTGCAAAATAACGTTCATATTCATATAAAAAAAATCATTAAGTGCTTATGCAGCTGTATTAAATACACTCAACAAAATTACTCGATTCTGATTGGACAAGAGGAGTACGATTAAGTCGTTTTTGTACTCTGTAGAGTCTAAATTAAGTTGCTCAATTTTGCTGAGTGCATTATGAACTAAAAATGGTACAATCTTATACAATTATTTGTAGATACTTTTTCTTTTGAAAGTTCTCAAATTGGACTTGCCTAAAGGCTTGTCTAATTTTGAAAACTTTCAAAACAGCACATGACCTATCAATTCCAAATTAAAGTCAAGATTTCATATACTAATTTAAAAACTGTAATACATAAACTAATTAATTGTTATTACATGGTGTTATATTAGGTCCAATGGGTTGGGTTCAGCGGCAGATGACTCTCGGCATAAATCCAAGAGAAATACTATCTTACATGATACCCCATGCTAAAGTGGTAAGTACGTGTACGAAGAACATTTGAGTTACAGTACAGCATTGTTTAACAGATTTAAGACAATGTGTAGTTCCAGAAATTATCCATACCTTCCATGGAAGAATATTTTTAAATACCCCTCTTCCTAGGAAATTCTAATTTTCATTCATACAAACTCTGTAATGTTGTTCTTTCTTTGACCCCCCCTACCCAGGTGCGGATCCAGGATTTTCAAAAGTGGGGTAAATAAGCAAGTGCAAAAGTCTGGAGCAATAATCATTGAGGTCCCTGCATAATCTCCCAAGAATTTTCGAATTTGAGACCCACAGAAATGCAATTTTTAAAGCCTTTTAAGATATTAAAAATTATTTTCTCTCATCAATCATTTCCCTTTTGTACATTTCCCCCCCAAAAACATACATTGTAACAGATAACAACTTAATTATGAAATTTGAAGACATAACTGCTCAGAGAAGGGGTTGAAAACTCACCTTTATTCCCCCCCTGGATCCCCCACCCCCACCTTTCGGAAATTTAAGATTCCTCTGGGTGAGGGGGGGGGGGGGGGGGGAGGATGGTTAATTTCTGGAACTACAAAATGAATGGTAAGCCTATATAGGCATATAAATAAACCCTGCTATCTATGGACTAGTGAGTCCTAATTTCACTAGCCTGAAGGAAAGACTTACTAGTCCCTGACTACTGGACTAGCATCAGTGGTTGGCATGTCATGTGTCATTATGTCATGCTCAACTTTAGGTCAACCTGACACTTGTAAGACGGGATAGAAATACTAATGGAAGGCATCTAATAATTAATAAATATAAATCCTATATTTCATGTTGGCAGTAAGATTAATTTTATTTTAAATGTTCATCATTTTTTTTTCTTTGAAAAGTTAGTTATTGATGAAGTTTGAGTCAATCATCTGTTGTTTCTTAAAATTCTGTTTTGTTTCTCTAAATGATCAGCCAACAGAGATAGAAGATAGCCATTCAACACTGTGGAAGATTATTATCGGCCTCCTTACATCACCAACACCTCGACAAAAACTAGATTATGTAAATACATTAGATGATGTCGTCAGTCTGGTGAATAGCTGCAAAAATATTGTGGTATTGACTGGAGCTGGGGTGAGTTATTCATACAGTATCTAGGATATACAGAAGATTTGATTTAACCTGTAAAAAGATAATAAATAGTAAATGGGATATAGCAGTAGCATTTCTACAGAGTAGCTATTCATCCACTGTTATTCCAATTGGAATTTAGAAGTTGATTTTTGCGGAGGGAGGAAAGCCGGGGAACCCGGAAAACCCTCAAAGCACAGGAGAGAACCAACAAACAACTCTACGCACATAGGATACCAAGCTCAGCGGGACTCGAACCGGGGTAGCATTGTGGAGAAACGAGCGCTCTCACTGCTATGCCACCCGTGCTTCCCAAAAAAGTAATATAGTATGCATAATAGTTAGTAGTAGACAATACAATAAACTTTATTTAAAGAGGGTGATATATTAACCCAGTGAGTTATCAACTATAGCTAAATAGTCATTTTTCTTTTACAGGTTAAATAAAATAATTCTCTAACTGATTGCAAATTTTTTTGTAAAAACTTAAATAAAAAAAAATTATCAAAATCTGAATCTGTTAAATTTGAGAATTGATCCTGTGACTCCAGGAAGCATAGAAGCACACAGGAAGTGATGTAAGCACAAAAGAAGCGTAAAGAGAAACACCTTGAGCTGTAGGCGAGTGCTTCTCACACTTCTTGGAGTGCTTACAGTGCTTCCTAAGTGCTTAATATCACTGAACGGAGCACAGAAAGAGGTGTTTTATTTGTTTTATTATATAGTTACTAAATGTTTTCGGTATTGAATTAAATTACGCAAAAAGAAAGATGGTCCAAGATCTGATGCGAATGCCATCAGCACTGTGCTCCATTCACTTAATAAAGCACAGTTTTTGACCAATCAGAGGGTGCATACTAGCCTAACTATATAATCATTTTTAATGTTCAATCTTTTTGTAATCATGCATCTTATTCCTTATCAGGTTTCTGTGTCTTGTGGTATCCCAGACTTTAGATCACGTGATGGTATTTATGCTCGTCTAAGTCAAGAGTACCCTGACCTGCCAGATCCTCAAGCCATGTTTGATATTACATACTTTAATCAGAATCCCAAACCATTCTTTAAATTTGCTAAGGTAAAATAAAAATATTATAGTAGGATATTATCCTTATTTTAGTATAAATGCATGTACACAGACCTGTGATTATTGAAAATCTTGCGCACTGATTGGTCAAGAAACTCAGTTCTTTTTCGGTTATTAATTATTCCCCGATATTCACTTCGCCTTTGGCGAATATAATTATTGTTAAATAATGAGAAATATTTTTACCAATCGCGGCTCTTGAAATTCTTGAGTTTCCCAGAGTCTCTGACATTTCATTTAAATTTGCTAAGGTAAATAAAAATATTAGCATGACATTATCCTTATAATAATGAGAAATATTCTTACCAATCACAGCTTATGAAATTCTTGAGTTTCCCAGAGTCTATGGCATAGCATTCCATTGAGATTGATTAAGAGTTATATTGGATAGTCCCAAAAACTATCCTTATCCACACCATGGAGGGAATTTGTAAGAGCACCCCTTACCCCCAGTAACTTCTAATTTTTTTCCATACAAACTCTGTAATTTTGTTCTTTCTCTGATCCCCTTCCCTCCAGAATTTCAAGTTTCCTCCATGGGTGGGGTATGGATATTTTATGTAAAGTTCTACACATTTTATTTAGCTACCTGTTGCAAGTCTACGCAGGAAGCCCATTATATTAAAAACGTTTTTTTTTGTCATAGGAAATTTACCCAGGGCAGTTCAAACCTTCATTAAGTCACAGATTTATTCGCCAAATTGAAGAACGTGGTCACCTCTTGAGAAATTACTCCCAGAATATTGATACACTAGAACAGATAGCTGGTATAACAAGAGTTATACAATGTCATGGTATGTATATACTCTATTTAATGAATATTAAACATATGCGCATGTCTCTTTACTGTGAATATAAACACTCTGGGAGCTGTAGATCACAACATAAGCAAGTTTCTAAAGGAACATGAGTCATAGCTGAGTGTTTCTCTACATCTCCTTGAGTGTTTATCACAGTACAGAGACACAAGCAGTCATTTTATATTCATTTTTAAGTGCTTTACATCTCCTTGAGTGTTTATCACAGTAAAGAGACACAAGCAGTCATTTTATATTCATTTTTAAGTGCTTTACATCTCCTTGAGTGTTTATCACAGTACAGAAACACAAGCAGTCATTTTATATTCATTTTTAAGTGCTCTACATCTCCTTGAGTGTTTATCACAGTAAAGAGACACAAGCAGTCATTTTATATTCATTTTTAAGTGCTTTACATCTCCTTGAGTGTTTATCACAGTAAAGAGACACAAGCAGCAATTTTATATTCATTTTTGAGTGCTTTACATCTCCTTGAGTGTTTATCACAGTACAGAGACACAAGCAGTCATTTTATATTCATTTTTAAGTGCTCTACATCTCCTTGAGTGTTTATCACAGTACAGAGACACAAGCAGTCATTTTATATTCATTTTTAAGTGCTCTACATCTCCTTGAGTGTTTACCACAGTACAGAGACACAAGCAGTCATTTTATATTCATTTTTAAGTGCTTTACATCTCCTTGAGTGTTTATCACAGTAAAGAGACACAAGCAGCAATTTTATATTCATTTTTGAGTGCTTTACATCTCCTTGAGTGTTTATCACAGTAAAGAGACACAAGCAGTCATTTTATATTCATTTTTAAGTGCTTTACATCTCCTTGAGTGTTTATCACAGTACAGAGACACAAGCAGTCATTTTATATTCATTTTTAAGTGCTCTACATCTCCTTGAGTGTTTATCACAGTAAAGAGACACAAGCAGTCATTTTATATTCATTTTTAAGTGCTTTACATCTCCTTGAGTGTTTATCACAGTACAGAGACACAAGCAGTCATTTTATATTCATTTTTTAGTGCTCTACATCTCCTTGAGTGTTTATCACAGTAAAGAGACACAAGCAGTCATTTTATATTGCTTTTTGAGTGCTTTACATTTCCTTGAGTGTTTATCACAGTAAAGAGACACAAGCAGTCATTTTATATTCATTTTTAAGTGCTTTACATCTCCTTGAGTGTTTATCACAGTACAGAGACACAAGCAGTCATTTTATATTCATTTTTTAGTGCTCTACATCTCCTTGAGTGTTTATCACAGTACAGAGACACAAGCAGTCATTTTATATTCATTTTTTAGTGCTCTACATCTCCTTGAGTGTTTATCACAGTACAGAGACACAAGCAGTCATTTTATATTCATTTTTAAGTGCTCTTCATCTCCTTGAGTGTTTATCACAGTAAAGAGACACAAGCAGTCATTTTATATTGCTTTTTGAGTGCTTTACATTTCCTTGAGTGTTTATCACAGTACAGAGAAATAAGCATTTTATATTGCTTTTATAAATATTTTTGAGCATGACTCAGTTTGCATTTATTAAGTCATCATTGTATTCTTTCGCAGGGTCTTTTTCAACAGCTTCATGTACCAATTGTAAATATCAAGTATCTTCAAGTGCGATCAAAGAAGATATATTTAGTCAAGTGAGTAGTAAAATAGGAATGGTGAAGGAGGTTTATTGTAGTTAGAGGGGTGGATCCAGGATTTTCTTCAGGGAGGGTTGTACCCCTTAGAATCAAAGGGAAAAACATTATTTTGTATTGGTTATCTTCAAAGTAGGGGCTCAACTTCGAACCAGTGAGGGGTGCACCTCTTAGAATCAAAGGGAAAACATTATTTTTATTGGTTACATTTGAAGTAGGGGTACAAAGTCCAAGCAAGGAGGAGTGTGCACCCTCTGCACCCCTCCCCTAAATCTGCCTGAGTTGTGTTTTCCAAATAATGTAATAACAGGAATGGTAGAGGGGTTTTTGCATAAAACAACATCAAGGGTTTTCATTTTCTGTGATGTGTGACCTCAAACAATTCAAAATCACTCCCAAAATAATGATTGATTGCGTTTTGAATTTTGGTTCACTCACATGACCAATTGGAGAGCTTTAAATAGTCACATGGAGGTCATGCGGCATTTAAATTTTGAAGAAATAGAAAACACTCAAAGCTTGCTGTGTGCAGTCATAAAGAACGAGGGGATTGGCAGAACATCAGAGAAGTTTTAGGATAAGTATGACACTTAGCGGACTTCTCGACACTTCTCAAGTGTTCTGCCAATCCCCAAGTGTTTTATAACTTCACACAGCACAGCAAGCAAGTTTTTTATTTCTTTTATAAAATACAAATTACTATAAGATTACAATAATATTTCAAATAACTGTAATAAAATAAAATAAATCTTGAGGGAGATGTTAGACTGCACTAAAGATTTTCGTCCTTTAATCCTCAAAAATCTTTTCAAACAACTTTTCTTTTAGAAAATTCCAACTTGTCCAAAATGTAAGGAAGAAGAAGATGGGGCTTTTGCTATCATGAAGCCTGGTATCCTTTGTTTAGCTAACATCATCATTATCATTATTGCTGTCACCCCTTAGGAAGTGCCGTAAGCACTCAAGGGGTGTCAGAAGCACTGGCCTATGGCTTTTGCTTCTCCTTACGCTTCTTTTGTGTTTACATCACTTCCTGCATGCTTTATTACTGAACGAAGCACAGAAAAAGATGTTTTATTTGCTAATTATTTTTTATCATTATAACTACTGCCATCATCATCATCAACATCATCTTTACCATTATAATCTATTACCAATATCATCATCATGATCATCACCATCTTTACCATCATAATCTATTACCAATATCATCATCATGATCATCATGATCACCATCTTTACCATCATAATCTATTACCAATAACATCATCATCATCATCATCAACACCATCTTTACCATCATAATCTATTACCAATATCATAATCAACACCATCTTTACCATCATAATCTATTACCAATATCATCATCATCATCATCATCAACACCATCTTTAACATCATAATCTATTACCAATATCATCATCATGATCATCATCAACACCATCTTTACCATCATAATCTATTACCAATATCATCATCATCATCAACACCATCTTTACCATCATAATCTATTACCAATATCATCATCATCATCATCATCAACACCATCTTTACCATCATAATCTATTACCAATATCATCATCATCATTATCATCAACACCATCTTTACCATCATAATCTATTACCAATATCATGATCATCATCATCATCAACACCATCTTTACCATCATAATCTATTACCAATATCATCATGATCATTATCACCATCTTTACCATCATAATCTATTACCAATATCATCATCATCATCAACACCATCTTTACCATCATAATCTATTACCAATATCATCATCAGATCATTGATGTCCATTTTGTTAGTGTCATCATGCAAACAGCGTATTTTAAAATGACTAGTAAATTGAATGCCAGTTATTAGTCTTAACTACAGTATCTGTAGATATTGTCTTCTTTGGTGAGAATCTTCCTTCTGATTTCTACCATCACTTAGAAGAAGATTCAGAAAAGGTATTAAACATGCTATAATTATACTTCAATCACATTTTGCAATCAGCCAATCAGGATGCATGAAATTACAAACCATCCAATCACAATGCTTGTCTTGGTTGTAAGCCATTTGTCTGCTATAACATTTTCTACTCTGTATTTGTCTTTTAGGCTGATCTTTTGATTGTTATTGGATCATCGTTAAAAGTGAGACCAGTTGCTTTGATACCAAGTAAGTAGTACTTCACATGAACTGTTCATACCATTGCCACATCTTGTTCTTTCAATTTGAATATAGGTAACGTGGGTGGACTAGATGAGCCCAGAGGTTGTTTTAGGGTTCGATCTGTGAGTTAGCCATGCCCTGACTTAGATCAGCCCAGAGGTTGTTTCAGGGTTCAATCTGTGAGTTAGCCATGCCCTGACTAAGATCAGCCCAGAGGTTGTTTCAGGGTTCAATCTGTGAGTTAGCCATGCCCTGACTAAGATCAGCCCAGAGGTTGTTTCAGGGTTCAATCTGTGAGTTAGACATGCCCTGACTTAGATCAGCCAAGAGGTTGGTGCAGGGTTCTATCTGTGAGTTAGACATGCTCTGACTTAGATCAGTCCAGAGGTTGTTTCCGGGTTCAATCTGTGAGTTAAACATGCTCTGACTTAGATCAGTCCAGAGGTTGTTTCCGGGTTCAATCTGTGAGTTAGCCATGCTCTGACCTAGATAAGCCCAGAGGTTGTTGTATTTTTGTCAGTTTTAAGATGCATGTCATGATATTTTTAGGTCGCATTGCTGAAGATATCCCTCAAATTCTAATTAACCGAGAACCTCTACGTCACATGACATTTGATGTGGAGTTGCTAGGCGACTGCGATGTGATAGTGACGGAGCTGTGTAAAAAGTTGGGTGGGGAATGGACGTCTATTCTTGACGAAACAGAAGTTCCCACTGTGGACAGAGATCTCTATACAACACTAGTTGAGGATACGAGTAATGACCAACACTTACTAAATTCTGACAGGGAGGGAAGTGCCTCCTTAGAACTACATGTGAGTATTCATCGGCAATCCCTGGTTCATACAAGCAATGAAAATGCAAACGTAATGCAGACATAATGCAGACGCAATCACAACTTAAAACCAACTCAATGCAAACTCAATGCAAACTCAACGTACGCGCAGTGCAAACGCAATGAACAAGCAATGAACACGCAATGAACACAAAAGTGCAATGTACACGCAATGAAAGCGCAGTGCAAGGGCAACGCAAGCGCAATGCAAGTTCAATGCAAGTGCAATGCAAGCACAATAAAAACGCAAATGCAAACGCAATAACATCGCTTTATATCTATATTCAAGTCTAATATCGTACTAATAGCACAAATTGACACATAGACCATGAAGATGAGCAGGTCTAATCGTTAGATTGGTTTATTGTAGAAACAAAATCCACTTCAAGACCAGACATCATGTGGTCCTTTAAGTGTGCCCATGCTAGATCACCTGAGTCAAACACCAACACACATACCTAACCTTCCACATAAACTCCAACAAGAAGATACACTACCACATAGAGAAGATACGACAATTCCTGGTTTATTGACTGGTTCTGATACTCTACCACAAGCGCAACTTCAAATTGGTCTAGATCAAGATAAAGCACTGGCCACCAGTCATCTCTTTACTGATTCATTAGGGGCAGAAAGAGAGTCTTTTCAACCTCTGCCTGATGCTCATAGTGTGATGGGTCAACCACCTCCAGACCTTGGTCCTAAGACTAGCCCTTTTAGAGCAGCGATGTCAATGCAAGAACCAAAACTGCCTCTTAGTAGTTGTCAGTCTGTCGGCGAGGATACAGGTGGAATGGCATCAAGCTTCAGTGATATTACTGATAAACAGAGAGTTGATTCCTCAGTATTGGGTGATCTCTTAACGGTGTGTCAATATCCTAGTAACCAACACCCTGTAAGCACTGACAAAGGTAACTAATGACATTAATTACATGATGTTAACGTGTTTTACAAGAGGAATTCAGGTACCGAGACACCTGTGCATAGGTACCAAGTTGTAACTGTGCATCAAGGCACCCAGTTGCAACTGCATAGGAAGACACCTAGTTGCAACTGCATAGATGGACACCCAGTTGTAACTGTATAGGAAGACACCCAGTTGCAACTGCACAGGGAGACACCCAGTCGTAACAGTGCATCAAGGCACCCAGTTGTAACTGTATAGGAAGACACCCAATTGCTACTGCATAGATGGACACCCAGTTGTAGCTGTTCATCAAAGGCACCCAGTTGTAACTGCATAGGAAGACACTCAATTGCAACTGCACAAGCAGACACAGTTGTAACTATGCATCAAGACACCCAGTTGTAACTTCATAGAAATACACCCAGTTACAACTGCACAGGAAGACACCTAGTTAAAACTGCATCGAGGCACCCAGTTGTAATTGCATAGGAAGACACCCAGTTACAACTGCACAGGCAGACACCTAGTTAAAACTGCATTGAAGCACCCAGTTGTAATTGCACAGACAGGCACCCTGTTGTTTTTATGTGCATCGAGGCACCCAGTTGTAAGTGCATAGGAAGACACCCAGTTGCAACTGCAGACAGGCACCCAGTTGTAATTCTGCATCGAGGCACCCAGTTGTAACTACATAGGAAGACACCCAGTTGCAACTGCACAGGCTGACACCTACTCTCAACTGCACAGACAGGCACCCAGTTGTAATTCTGCATCGAGGCACCCAGTTGTAACTACATAGGAAGACACCCAGTTGCAACTGCACAGGCTGACACCTACTCTCAACTGCACAGACAGGTACCCAGTTGTAACTGTGCATCGAGGCACCCAGTTGCAACTGAATAGGAAGACGCCCAGTTGTACACACGGCTTTTTTTCACAATTTGAATTTTTGTCTTTTCAGATTCCAAAACATTCCTTTATTTTCCCCCAAATCGATATATTTTTTATGGTGCAGAATTATGTAACTCCCCACTTCACTCACCATTTGACTCACCCACCCATGACGAAGATGTTGACAGCGAAAACTACAATTCTGACCATGATAGTCGAGAGCTGTCTTTACTTGAAGCTAATGGATACAGCAGTGAGGACGCAAGCGGTGACGGCAGTGAAGGGTATGGCTCGGGAGCTATGTCCGCTACTGATCTATCTAATTATGATTTAAAGTTAATAACAGGTGCTTTGGGAGATTATAGTTGTGTTAGTGAAGAAAATAGTGTAATGTCAGGGGTAGAGTTGTTTAGTGATGAGAACAGAGATGGCCGATTAGATAGCTTAGCATATGTTCTACCATCAGAAAATGCTCAACACCAGACAGATATCTCTAGTATTGGGCCGTCAGTTGACAGTTCTAAAGATAATATTACGAATATAGTTGGCCTAAATGCCAGCAATCTTAGCACAAGTCAATTCGATCCAACGACAAGTACGGATTCCAACAACCATACATCCTAGCATCAGTCTTCAACATTTGTAAATTCATTTAATAGTCACTGCTGTAATTAGTTTTTTATTCGAGTTGCGAAAATAGAAAAACTGCGTTTTTAGATTTGGTACTTCATTCGACTTTTCTTTCTGTTCTTTTTTTAAGTACTGTGTTTGCCACTGTCATCGCTTCATACAGTCATTCATATTGAAATGACGTTCAGTCAGAATTGCCTTTCTTGAATGAATGAATTTAAATTGCATATAATTCTATTCAACAATTATCTCTGCAGTCGGAATATTCTCAGTGCGAGTCATCAAACTACGTTTTATAGTGAATTTTCCTTCTTAGTCCCCGTCCACACGTATCCGGGAATTTTCGTATCCGCAAATTATTTTTTGCGGATACGAAAATGTAAGCAGCGTATTCGAATCGTTTTCACCGTCCACACGAATCCGTTTTCCGCAAAATTGGCGGATACAGAAACAATACTTTGCGGACACGTGTGGACGCAACCCGTATCCTTAAAAAATTTGCGGGCACAAAATTTCCGGGCCTTAATCGAAATTTGTATTTGCATTCGTATTTCATCACAATATAGTGAGACAATAAACCACTTCCAAGATTCGCTTCACTTGTCACGCACAAAGGTTTCAGTACGAGGATCCGTGCTAAATCAAATTATTTTTTAATCTCGTCACGAATCACTGAGCAAATGAAAGTGTGCGAGGGATTCTGGTAGCTGTAGTAAATGACGCCTATTCAAATGTCTTATTAAAGCGGAATATTTCGGAAATTATCCACATGTAACAATTTTCAATTCAAATTCAAAATCCTCGTTATTTGCATTTAATTTTAACATGAATTTGCTTGGTTATTAGAAGCAAGAGAAATCACATTCATTTTTCTTTCTTTTTCCTGTATCCAAGATAAGTTTGAAAACATTTTATGGTCTGATACAGGAAAATATGCCCAAACTGAAGAAGACTATACTGTCTTCTTTGATTACAGATTCGTGCATAAAGATATATTTAGCTCTAATTTCAAAGTAAATTATTTACAAATATCAATAGATACAGGAATATCCAATAGAGCTGGTACATGTTACGTCATTGCCGCCATCTTGCTTGACGATAACAAAGTATTCCTTATTAGCTTCTCTTGTTAGATCAATCAAGATTGCGGCTGTTTCATTGTTATTCATATCTCAAGGGATTTTGAGTCACATGGTTGCACACACACATTGCATCGGCTCAGATAGTGATGTAAAATGTTCGTCATCATTAATTCATTCAAAAAGAATGATCTGAGACTAAACAATTTTTGGTTGAATTAAACAAAAGAATTGTTAATGAATTCTTTCGTTATGTCATCCAACATGGCCGCCTTGTCTTTTATCGTTATGTATGTGACGTCATAGCAGCCATGTTGGATGACTTAAACAAAAGAATTGTTAATGAATTCTTTCGTTATGTCATCCAACATGGCCGCCTTGTCTTTTATCCTTGTGTATGTGACGTCATAGCAGCCATATTGGATGACTTAAACAAGAATTGTTAATGAGTTCTTTCGTTATATCATCCAACATGGCCGCCTTGTATTGTTTTTTCACCCCCTTGAGAATGATGGAAAACCAGCAATACAGATGGCCATAAGTTTATCAATGCTTAGCTGAGTCAACTCACATTTAATATCAGTATGTTTATCATTATCATTATATTCCATGAATCTTTGTAGAAATACATAAGTATTCTATGCGAAAATGAGCTTTAAAATTCGTTAAACAGAGATATTAAAATATTAGAATCCTGTGATCAAGACTGGTAGCCGCCTCATCTCTTTGCTTTGTGGTTTGTGGCGGGTTACCTGTGGTAGCTAACAGACTGCGTTAGTGCCTCCGTTGTCCACTTTTACACAGGAGCCCCAACCACCATTGCAAAAGATGAGATATTTTTGAGAAACCCTTTTATTACGTCTCACTAAATTCCCCCAAAGGAGCTTGTATTTTATAAAATATAATCAAGGTTCTGTATAATTTTGTAATTTGTGCAATATAGAGTTAGAATATAAGTAGTAGAGCATTGATATATTATTATACATTCAAGGGTTGATTTCAAAATTCCTGTGAAACACACAACAGTTTATTTATATTTATGGACCTCAAAAATATTGTCGTGGGCAATGATTAGTATTAGTAGTTTTATTATTAGTAGTTGCAAGGTCTCGGGAGAATGTAAGAAGTGTATTTCAAAAAATATCTACTTGCGTTCCCTAACCACACCTTTAATTCCCCATAATGAAGTAAGACTGAAACTTCCAAAGGCTGGAAGAGCCTAAGAGTGGGTGTTCTCCCCCTCCCTAGTGGCGAGTTAATAATAATTTTATTATTATTATTATTAGCCATTTTGTACAGAAGAGATTTAGAAGTAATCTCGTACCTCGAGCCCACGTTCTTTTTGGTCAGCACGGACAAACGAGAAGCTTTGGCGGCGGCCATTTTATTTTAGCATTCCAATTGGTCCGCGTAATACAATAGAAAAAGTTTCTGCTGGAAATGAAATGGCTAACTGACACGAAAACATTAGAAAATAAGTGGAATTTTTAAGCACTAATTCTGCTTGGATCGAACTCGGTGCTGACCAAGAGGAACGTTGGCTCTGGATACGATTTTGAGACAGAAGCAGAAAGTGCTTTCGATTTCTCTATTTTTTTTTTCACTCCCTATATTTCAATTTAATTTAGTTACAACTGTTATGTTAATCGTTTCACAGGGTTTTTGAAATGACTTAAATTCTTAGACAAATGTTACAATAGACCTCCTCAGCTCTGACGTAATTTTGTCTCATTTCAGACCACGTGTCATTCCCTCGAGAAAAATATTCTTTGTTTAGTAGTTGCAAATCAGAAGACAGAGTAATAGACCTCTTTACCTTGGATGTAATATTTACCATTTCAGACCACGTGTCATTCCCTAGAGTATCATTTCTTTGTTTAACAGTTGCAAATCAGAAGACAGAGTAATAGACCTCTTTACCTTGGGCGTAATGTTTTGTCATTTCATGTCACGTGTCATTCCCTTGAGAAAAATATTCTTTGTTTGAGTTGTATCCATATTCATTTGTCTTCTCATGTGCAACCGAGCGCAAACCTTAAACAAAGAAATGATACTCTTGGGAATGACACGTGGTCTGAAATGGAAAAACATTACGTGGGAGCCGATGAGGTCTATTAAGAGACGATTAATGTTTTCTTCCTGGGAGGAGGAGGGGGGCAATTTGTGAAAGGACAACGTCTCCTATTTAGCCAGATATCAAATGCCAATATCATAGTATTATAGAAAATAATATATAGACACATAGTTGACACAAGTATTATATAAATGTAATTCTTGCTGTACTGTGCCAAAAAATATGCTTTCATGTGCCAAGCTGTGCTGAAATGATTCCAGCGTACAGTTAGTATAACAATTTACCAATTGCAGTATTTGGACGCGAATTTCCAGGTAAAAACTGTTTCTTACTGGAATTGGTATCACTTTCCCAAATAATCAAAGAAGTCACAGGATCTGTGATAACATCAATAAAGCAACGTGGCTTTCCAGAAAATATCTCATCCTGGAATTGGCATCACTTCCTGGAATTGGTATCACTTTTTTGCCTTACTGGAATTGGTATCATTTTTCCAAATATTTATCAAAGAAATGCTATAGTGTCTGTGATATGTGCATTCTTGCTAAACCGTTACATCACTCTAACTATCAAGCCATACTTTTACTGCAATCAGCAAATTAAAGATTCAATTTAAAATACTAAATATCCTTGGCCGGTAAACGGCTGAGAAGCTTCCCATGTAAATATACATTTGTAAAGCTTGTGTTATTTACTTGAATATAAAAATTTTCTTGCTTTGCCTTCAAAGGCTCCTTAGATTTTTTGTTAGATTTTTTACTAGTACTTGAAATTCTTGAAGTTCACTAAACGGCCATGGTTCCAGGAAAATTTCGAATCACACGTAAAACTTTACGATTAGGCACCCTCCTCCACCGAATGTTAAGCCCTACCTAAAAAAAGGCTCTTGAATTTGGAAATCTTAAAAGCCTTTCTTATTAGCCATTCAGAGGTTGAGGAAAAACTGGGTCGAGGTTTTATTGCAGTCCATTGTGGGGCTGTTTTACGGCGAAATTTCAAGATGACGTTTATTTTGTTCTCTAAAAAAGCCCCAAAATGCACTGCAATGCCAGTTGGGTCCAGTTTTTCCTCGGCCTCCGAATGGCTAATTGTAAGCAAGCCCTTCCAAATATAAGCCCGCGTGGGGCTATATTTAGCAATTAGTCCCCGAGCCCGATATGCTATTGACTCGTAGGTCATGAGGGCGAGAAGACTAATCGTTTGAGTCAGATCCAACTAGTCGGGTTAAATAGGATAAATTAGAGTGAGAGAAAAATCAAAGGAACATGGAATACCTTGAGGCTTCAAAAATAAACTGTCACGAGTCACAAACTCTTGGCACATTTTTTCTGAATATCTGAACATCACAGAAACACAAAAACAAGCAATTTTATGAGTTTTTTAGAATAAGATATTACAGGATTAATGGTTTTCACGGCGGCCATGTTGGCGGGACTTAACAAAAGAATTGTCAATGATTTCTTTTGTTATATCCTCCATCATGGCCGCCGTACCTTTTGTTATTTAATTCTCTTGGGAATAGTTGAAAATCACCAATAAGTGCTAATGTATCTATTTTAGCTGCTCGTTAGTATGGGTTATTTGAAAAAAAACGTGGAAGGGTTGAATGGTGATTGTCGATTGCACGACCGAAAGGCACAGTGGGCATGCTAATAAATCAAGCATAATCAAGTCATTTTAAATGGTTTCGTCTACAAACGACACTAAATATCTCAACAAGAACATCTGTGTTATTGACAAGAATAACGATAAGAAATATAAATCCTTCCATGCAGCTATTCCTTTGTCTGGGAATGACCTATCTCCTATCGATCTCCTATCACTTATCGCAGTTCGCACCTTTTTCGTTTTGAATTTTTAATTAGCTGTATACAACTAATCGAAATATGGCGACAAATTCGAATAACTATTGTCCTGGACTGTCTCGTCTCTCTTACACGTAAAGACGCGCTTTTGTGTTTACACGTGAAAATGAGGGCTAGTCAGTCCAAAACAACTATTCAAATTGGTCGCCATATTTTGATTAAGTGATTATTTATTCTAAGGCTAAAAGTACAGAGATCATAATATTAGAAGCAAGGACATTGCCTCAACGTTATTTGCCCTCTTGAAGTTACAAACGCGTATAGTTCCATACAAGAATTTCAAACTACTTTGCAGGCGTCCTTTTGGGGCGGTCCTAAAAATTTTCCTAAGGACGTCTGCAAAGGAGGTTATCACACTCTGAACTGGATTTACTGCCTTAAAAAAGTGACGAGTCGTGAGAAAGAATCCCACGTTCTAGTCAGTGTCTATGCTCTGTAGCAAATTGTCAAAGTTTTTTTCTGGGTTGCCTGTCTCAGCCCAGTCTAAAAATGCGTCACGTGTCTCCGTATTTTCCAACGTCAGAAAATGTCAAAATTGACAGTAGTTCCCCGGGATCTTCACGACACTACCCAAGAGTCCTTTGCGGACATATGATACAGAGTTCCCATGTAAAATCTGGTTTATATTCAAGTGAAAGTTGCCAATCAATGTCTAATTTGTCAAAGTGATTGAAAGGGGGTGGGGCTGCGAATCACATGTGAGAAATTAATGTCTTTTTTTTCGTTAGTTGCTGAAATTCAAGACTCAGTACAGGATTAGGAATTACTCGGGTGTATGAACTGACCCAAGTTCAAGATGGCGTGAAAAGATCTTTCTTTTACGTGTCTACTCAAAATTTTCTTTTAGCTTCTATTAGCAGTATTCTATACAGACACGGAGTTTAAGGAAATGAGGCTTCAAATCTTCCTGTGAGTGAACGAATTCCATGTTTAATTAAAAACGTTCGTGACCTTTAATTCCCCGTGGTAGATTGCCTTTTTTTAAAGCCATTTTTACTCGCCAGATTTTTACTTGAGAATTAGAAATGCTACTCGAAAAATGAAAAGTTTCACTATTTAAATTCTATTATTTCAAATATCAAGAAACAAAAGAACAAAAAAAAAAGAAAAAGAAAAGAAAGAAAGAAAGAAAAAAAGAAAGAAAGAAAGAAAGAAAGAAAGACAGAAAGAAAGAAAGAAAAGAGCAAAAGCGTGAGTAGGTATAATGTTTAGGTCACCCATCCAAATGCTAACCTCCTAAAACGAGCTTGACTCAGTATCTTGAACGACAACGATTTATCCACTGGACCCACGGTTCCAGGTGAATCAGCATAACAATAGCCATAAAAACAATGCACCGAATAGACTAGACTTTTTGGATTTATTTTTTCCGTGCGTTGCAGAGATGCAAGGGATTAGCCGATATGGTCTGGGGGGCCGGCTGGTCTCTCCCCTGATGCTTCGGCTAGAACATTTTCTTGCGTAATTCGTACACCCAAGGGCAGAAGGATTTAATCGCCGTCAGGTCCGAAGTCCATACGCCGCTCAGCTCTGCGGATGTCTAGGGGGTATGGCAAAGTGGAATCGTTTTTTTTTCCTTCTTTTTAAATTTCTTTTGGCGAGTTCGAATCTCATCATATCAATTAAATAAGATTTTTTTTCCTTTTAAAAAGAATCCATTTTTTATTAGATTTAAAACTTCAAGGAGGGTGAAAAAAGATTTATTCCTAGTTGTTGGTTGCTTATAATCAAGCTTGTGTTAGTGGGATTTCAGCCGTCATCTACTGACAAGCAATATGCGGATTCAATCGTCCATTTATAGAGTGACCACAGTAAATCCGTGAAACTTTAGTAATACTAAATAGCACTATTTCATGCAAATTCCATTGTTTTCTGTTGTTTAACTAGCACTATTTTGTTCTATTTAGTAATTAGTGTTTCACGGATTTACTGTGGTCACTCTAGTAATAATGATAATGATGATGAATTATATTGAAATGGCAATGATACTGATGATGACTTAAGGCTAAGCTAGCAGATTTTTCTATGAGGTATTCAAATTTGAAATCCAGCAATAAAGGCAGCAAACCGGCTCTCCTATTCAATGCAGAACATGAGCTGCTTCGTTCAAATATCCCTCGTTTTAAAAGAATCTTATAGCGTAGACTCAAAAGATGTGCAGCCGTATTGAATGGTTGCCTTATTGTGTATAAGTAAGACTTGGTGTGGCATTCGTGCTGTCTGTATGGAATTCTCCGTCATAGTGTACCTTCGGCTGAAAAATCCTGACGAGTATGACCGTCTTTTTCTCTTAATATGATGGCGTCTTATACACCTTGATAGAATACTCATTGCTATCTTTCTGAAGCTTTGGTTCATCGTGATGAAAATATAGGGATTGATAGCGCTGTTAGCATGCGATATCCAGAACAACATCATCACTAACCATGGCGAGAGCTGACGGAATACCGGATGGTAGAAGAAGTTGATGAGGACATGCATAATATGGACAGGAAGCCAACAAAGTGCGAAGACAACAAGAACTACAATAAGCATCTTTATCACGCTTTTTCTGCTTCGTATGGCGGCTTGTCTGTTTAGCTCGGAGCGATTCCCAGGAACTCGACGACGCCACAGTTTTCTGATGATTATGATGTACATGACCGACATAAAGAGCAAAGGCACCACATAGAGTATTAGTGATACCAATGAATAAAACACCTTTGGGGAATGGTATGGATGGAATTCCGGGTTCCATTCAATCTGGCACAAGAATGTGCCATCGTCGAATTCATTTACACGGTAGACGACTAAAAACACGATCATAGACGCAAATGATACCAACCAAACTAAAGCGGTAAGAAGCTTCTTGTTGTGAATAAACTTGATATACTTAAGCGGATAAACAACAGCGCAGAATCGTTCCAACGAGACGAGGAAAAGTGCGACTATAGAAGCAGCTATGGTAGTAGCGTATAAAGTGGACAGTTTACAAGCCATCGTCCCAGCTACTCCTCCGAACCATCGGTTTGCATAAAGAGGTAAAATATGGATTATGTCATGGCGAAGATAGTAGTAATGAAGGTCAGCGACTGCCATGTTTGCGATCAAAACATTCGTCGTAGTACGCATGTGCTGGTAATTGGAGACGGCGTAGATAACCAGTACGTTGCCTATAAACGCTACTACGAAAAGTGATGACGTAAATTCTTGTCATGAACGGCTTGAAGGTTTTGGAGGAACGTTGAAGCCATTCCATTGTTTCAGTTGCGGCTGCTGATTGATGGTAAAATTAAAAAACAAAATTGATTTAAGTTATGATAACTTCCTTATGTGCCGTTTAAGGTCCGAATGGTGCCAGATATCTATTAAGGAAAATTTCAAGAAGTTCTTATCCTTTAGCTCACAATTTTCTTTCGGTCGGGCAATGGCAATC